>OX465266.1:2996714-3177759 GCA_949987775.1 Aproaerema taeniolella
AACCCAGGACCCGCCGATCAAGAGGCAGCGTTACTACCACTCGACCAAACCGGCCGTCAAATGAGCTATATTAGCTCTAATAAACGCTTATTGCTTGCTTTCACATAACATACACCATTATTACTTTATATTGAGAAGTATATTCATAAAATTTCAAAATCTATTTTTCATGCCCGACTCTTAGACTACATTAAACTTCTATAACGTAAACAAACTACTTAAAATGTATTTTAAATCTAAGCTCAGAAGATTCATTTTGACATGTCACCTAACGCGCATTGCTCATCGCACAAACTGGCAACGTCGCCCAACAGGCACATTCAGTGACCGTTATTTATTTTTGGCGGGAAAAAGGTTTTTTCATCTTGGCGCATGAACCAAAAGACCTGGAACCCTAATTTTTTTACAGCCAAGTGCTGTAATTACTAGCTATAATCTGATATTAAAATCACATGGCTAGGCATAATACTTTTTGATCTCCAGTATTGGCCCGCTGGGGAAACGTTTCTCCAGCTTCCCATTAAAAACTGCCTTTATCTTAAAAAGTACTGAAGCTGGGGGCTTATGAAATATTTACAGCACTAGTTTAGGACAAGGAGTGAAATTTTGAGCCATAATACTCACTGGTACCTATCGTAGTTTCCGAGATATAGAGTGGCCAGTACTGGTAAGCTGTGGGAAACGTTTCCCCAGCTTACCAGTACTTAGCGGCAAATATCTCTCGTTCGGTCAAACGTATGAAATCAGTTTTTGAGGTATTGATTGCTGAAATTTTGCTCGAAAAATTGGACTATAAATCTTTTTTCGTACTGCTAGCAGTTTTTGAGATACAGATGGCGCCGGTGACGAAATTTTCTCCAGCTTCCCACTGTTTTCAGGTCACAGTATCGAAAGTTTTGATGCTGTAAATCTAAGACTGAATATCAGAATTGCTGAATTTATGCTTTAAAATTTAGTATAGAACACATCATTATTTGACAACTGGTCCCGGTGGAGAAACGCACGTGGGCCTCCCTTCGAGACACGAAGGGGGTTCAAGCCATAGTCCACCACGCTGGCCCAATGCGGGTTGGTGGACCGCTCGTCTTTCGAAAACGTATTTGCTTAGACGTGCGGGGTTTACTACGATGTTTTCCTTCACTGCTGAGCAATATCCGAAAAGACGAATTTAGTGGTACAGGCCTAGGATTTGAACCCGCAACCTTCCGGTTACAAGACTGGCTCATTATCAACTGGGTTATCAATGTTATTATACTTTTTTATTTATTTTATTTAACAGTTTATTGTACACAGGAAAAATCACAAATATTACAGACAAATAGAAAAAAGAACACAAAAGGCACAGCTTATTTCTTTAAGAAATTTCTTCCAGCAGACCTGGGACAGTGAGAGGCGTAAAATAAATAAAGACAGACGTGCACAATTAACCACTGAAATCTAAATACTAATATAAACTACATAAAATACAACTACACATACATATAATATATAAATAATTAATATAAATACACAGACATATATTTTATACATACATAAACAATACATATAATATTATGTTCATTATACTGAAGGGAAAGCAACAGATACATAATGTTCCTTTAATTTCTTTCTAAATATCGGAAGTGTCTCGGAATTGCGGATGGGGTAAGGCAGTGAGTTCCACAGTCGGGCTGCATGAACGGAAAAGTAATAGGAGTAGAAGTCAGAGTGATGGGAAGGGATACAGAGGAGTGACCTAACGGAAGGACGAGAGGGCTGGTCAACAGGTCTTAATACTGTTTTAAAACTATTAAATGAAATGACACCACTTCATCCTTTTCTTTCTACAGTAAATCAAGTGAGAAGAAATGTAACTTAATGATTACTTATCTTATAAATCACTTAATTGTATCAATCTTTTAAAGCCCATTTTAATCAGATTTTTTTTCTTTTTCAGGTAAATTTGGAGGTTTGCTGAGTAGTCTAGTTTGAGTTTAACCTCTTCATAGTAAGCTTACTTTATTTCATTTTTTCTAAGCGGACTTCATTTTATCATTCCTTTTGTTATGAATCAAATACTATACATACACATACAAACACTCCAAGCTTATTATATCTGTCAAGGTAGGCAAGGGCATCAAGTATGTATGTAAATTCTTTATTAACTGAAATCATAGTAAAATATATACAGGGCTTTAGGTTAATCTCTTTCAACCTCTCGGGTGGTTAATCAGTCCATGAAGCTGAACAACTTCCCCAAGGAACATAGATCAAAATACGAAAAAAATTTGATCTCCCATACAAAATGCGCTATATGCTGATGAAGTTTGTATGGGAACTCAATAATTTTTTAGGGAAAGAAAAGGGTTCGGCGCAAATGGGACTTGAACCCACGACCCCAGGATTGAATAGAATAGAATAGAATAGAAAAATCTTTATTTTATAAGACATTCAGGATGTCACTTAAAACAAGTCAAGATTACAATGAAATACATACAAACATACATTAAATGATTTAAATACATACATACGCATTCGTTCTTTTGATCCTACTGACTCTACGCCTATTCGCAAAGGTGCAGTCTTCCTCAGAGAAGAACAGGCAAGAAACTCTGAGGTTGCTCTTTTAAATCGCATTACAAATTTTCTTATTTACTAATTTTAACCAAATCTGAAATAACTCTAGAGCTGAGCAGTTCATTCCCATGGCTGCCTGTCTGATAGATAATCAGATAATCATTAGATCCCCTGGTGCTCTAACCAACTGAGCTATCGTGCCTTCAAGTTAAGCGGCGAAATTTCTCATTCCCTTACTAAGCACATTACGTCATGCGTGTAGGTTGGCGTGCATGGGTTCAAGTCCTATTCGCACCGAAAATGTTTCTTTCCCCTTTTAATTATTTTAAGAGTTAGGGGCCGTCCACATATTACGTCACGCAAAATTTCGAGTTTTCGATCCCCTATGTCACGCTATTTTGGTATCCCTTTAACATGTATGGTCACGTGTATGACCATACTCTGTGACGTATCCCCCATACTCTGTGACGTAATATATGGATGACCCCTTACTAAATGAAAAATGAGTATAGTGGTGATAGGTTTTCGGCCACGATTCAGCAAAACTCTCGCATCCCACTCTCGCTTACAGTATGCCATGTACAGAACCCGAACAACTTGCCCCGTCACATACTTGACCGCTTTTAATTGCGTGAGAATGTTTCTCCATGACTGATCAATATCTGCTAATATATAAATTAACTGGGACTTCTTTTTGTTATTTTATGTCTGAATGTTTTATTTATTTATGTAAGTACAGGGACAATTTAGGAAGAACTGAAATCCTCAATTCAGAGCATTATTCTGATTCATTTTCCGGCTGAATTTTCGTGTGGACATTTTTCAAATTATTTTCATGTCTTTTAATATTTTCTGCTTTAAAATAAAATTGTTAACACTCCATTTTACGATTTAAAACAAGAATAACAGTGTAAAACACTAAAACTAGCAATGTATATCGCATTCTGACAGAGGGACGCGGCGGTTTCGCGATTGCGTAAGTAAAAATGGTTTTAAATCAACTCACACTATTTTGTTATTCTTTCTTTTTTTTCTCTCTTCTCTGTTTTTTTTTTTTGTATAAGTAACTTTATCTCGCTCACCTAATTCACTTTTATAGTTAGCTAATGGTTTGTAATTTAAGTTTCTTCTCAGTTAATTATGTAATTCATCTTGTTCTATAAATCTAAAGTAACTGTAAACATGTTTTTATTAATACGGGGTAACCTATAATTGGCTTTATTATATAACAGGGGTGGCCAACTTGATTATACCCAAGATCGCCTGTTTACTAACGAAACCCTGTGCGATCTACCAATTACATACTTCTTGAAATCTTAAATGAAACAGCATAGTTCAGTACACAATCATGTAGTATTTTTTTTATTATATTAAGAGAAAAAACTTAATTCTGAAATGTTTTTTAATTTTTTTGCCTTTGCCACGATCGACTGGACTAACAGTCGCGATCGACCGGTCGATCGCGATCGACCGGTTGGCCACCCCTGCTATATAACATACACTGTTAACACCTTTTATGTATTATGCTGTTGGTTTCCTGAATAAAAATTAAATTAAATATTAAATTAAACTAAATAACTAAAACTCCTTAATTTGACGTTTCCGTGAAAAAAAAATCTTGTAGGTAGCCAATCATAGTAATGGGTAGATTCCACCGGTTCAGTATTTTCCGCGCTTTCCGACGCTGTGTGATGTGTGTGTGTATTATTGTATGTATATATTTATATATATATATATATATATATATATGTATATATATTTATATATATATATTAGTTTATTATATTATAGTATTATTCGTATGTATAAATATGTAGGTATTTAATATATTTATTTTTGTAGGATTTAATAGGTATAATTAATTTCTAACTTAATAATTTTTTTTTTATTTTTTTTTAGTACACCCGCTATGATATTTCCTCTCTCAAATTCTTCCCTAAGGTTGCCTGGAAGAAATCGCTGAAAGCGATAAGGCCGCCTTATTGTATATGCCTTGGCTTTATGTAAAGACGTTGGCTAAATTGAAATATAGGCGACTGCCCCAGCCATGTATAAACATCGTACCTATTAATATATATTGCTGAATAGCTAAGTATTAATAATTTCAAAGAAATAACTTTCAGGAACTTTTGATTGTTGTACAATTCTAAAAAGAAATTCGTAAAAGCACTCTCCTACCGTCATTTTAAGTACATACGTAAACAAAAAGCCTTGGCTATGAACTTTTTGCTAGGAGTTTCTAAATACATACGTACATACATAAACCTAAGCCTTTATCACATAACATAAGCCTTTATCACAATGGGGTAGGCAGAGACCACAGATTGCCACTTGGTACGATCCAAACACACCTATTTCGCTTTCTCTACAGTAATAATTCGCTTCATACACGCACGTCGAATTAGGGAACTCCCTACCTGGCCTTATCTTATAATATTTCCAAGGTCTAATACTCTCACCTAGAACGCCCTTCCGGTCTTCCGACCTTCAATAAATAGGAATATCCTGCTGGGAGTCTGGGTGGAGGGAAGCCTGAAGAGGCAAACGGGGCGTTCCTAGAACCATCGTCAGTGCCTTTTAACACTCCTCACACCACTGCTACTGCTCGATCGCTTGCATACTTATATTTTGGATGTGTTTAAATATAAAAAAAACAACATATAACAGATATTGACTTTTATTTTATTATTCAACAGTTTTAGGCAGAAACATTATAAATATATTTAAAACATTATACTCGTAGGCAGCAATAATATGCTCCCAATGCCAGCAATAATAAGTCGTTTTATTCACCAATTGGGGCAGGTAAGCATCGACTCTAGTAAATATTGATCTTTGTCTGTTATTATTATTATTTCTTGCAAAAGCTCCTAAACGATTAGGCTGACCCATGTAACGTGCTGCCCTTTGGATATTTCACCTGAGTTTGGACCGTCTTCCAGGACAATATGGAACTTCCATGAGGTAGGATGAGGTTAGATTAAAATATGGTCACATTTTTCATTTCAGCAACCTTTTCAAGATTAAATGTTGGATTCTCAGACTTGGCAACATCAATTGCATCTTCAATTTGGTTCACAGTGAAGTTTGAGTATAAAACATTATTTTCAAGCAACAGATGCCAAACATTCAAATTCAAATCTCGCAAACTCTGGTACTGTGGGGAATATATGCATAAATTGTACTTTTCAAGAAGCATCTTTTTTACAAATCCGGGAGGACATGTAAATGTTGCAGAAACATACATCCATTAAATACAGTGTCGTGAAGTGTTTGCAGTTCGCTTATAATTAGACAGATTTATTTCGGGCTCTGGTTACGGTGCTGGTTGATGTAGTGGTGCTGGATCAGGTTGGGCTGCTGGTTCAAGTCTTGGTTCTGGTGCAGGTAGGTTTACACGATTCCTATCCTGAGCTGTTTGCCGTTGGTGTCTCATCCAGCAGGGATGACAGGCATAGTTTACATCCTAAAAGGAACAGTTCATTTATGTAGTCATCATATAAGGAGAAAGTGGTATCTACTTTTTAATGGATGTTTTTGCCATGGCATATAACCTATGAAAATAACATTTTTCAAACCATCAAAATTAAAAAAAAATGTGTTTTTTAAGACACTAAGTCAAGTAACAAAATGTACTTTTAAGAGACTACTGAGCAAGATAAAAAAATGGGAATGCCTTCTAAGTGCTCTGTGTCTATGATGAGGGGTAACAGAATATCACCATCATCACTTAAAAATCAAAGAAAGATGTTAAATAGCACAGAAATGACAAATTACCTGGTAAAAAGCTGGATGTGACCTCGGTAAATTATGCAGCATTAAATTATTCATGTCCACTAAGTGACGTTGAGCATTTCTCCCAGAATGGCCACAGGTAATGCACACTATTATATGTCCAAATAAACGGACATCAGCAGCTCTTTCTGAATTTAATAGAACAAAACAAGGATGACAAATGTTGGCATCCATTAAAACCTAGAACAAATAAATTACTTGAGAATGTAACAAACGGCTATACATTTTACTCACCTTAACCACATACAAACCGGATTTTCTTTTAGTAGCTCGATGACCCCACAGACATCATTGTGTGGTCACAACCTTCCTCCTTACCAGCCCATATACGTCCCTACCGAGGGCAAGGGCCTCCCTTTAAAACATGACGAGGATTTAGGCCATAGTCCACCACGCTGGCCCAATGCGGGTTGGTACGAGTAGTTAAAAATGAATTTTCTTGGACGGGTGGTTTTCATCACGATGTTTTCCTTCACCGTTGAGCAAGTGATAATTAGAAATCCGTACATAAATCCAAAAAGACGAATTTAGTGGTACAGGTCCGCACTAGCCAGACTTGTAGGCTCATTACCAGCTGGGCTATCACACCCATACCATTCATTAACTTGACGATACCTGACGATACCCCACCCATGTGTTCTGCTATTTGACTGGTTTAATTATCGGGTTCAAAATGTATCTAGCTGAGTGTAGATGATTTACCTCAATTGTTAACCACCCTGCTAGGATGGTAAGTAACAGAGCAGGTAAAGAAGAGACGATGTGCCTCCGCAGTCTTTGTGTGGCTACACCACAGTTTATGCATCTCATGATAAATCGATAGGCAAGCAAAGGTCCGTTAAGCAGCAAGCATTCAGTAGTTTGGCAATCACACAAAGTCCGAATCACAAGCAAGGGTCAAAAGGATGTATCAATAATAAGATAAAATCGTAACAAACGACCGAACAGCAAAGCAAGGAGCAAAGCGATCAAACGATGTCTGACTGACATATGTCCACAGACTACTATGTCTGACATTTTTTATAGTGATGTGCAACTTACTTTGGGTATAAAATCGATCGATTAAGTATCGATTATTCGATCAACATTTTTCACAGTGTCACAAGTGTCCACTTGGCTAGGCGGAGGGTGATTTCATTCAGGCATCGCTAGACCTTTTTGGTGAAGTCCAATCTTATCGATGCGGCGTAGTAAAGTCACGTAAAGTCTTCGACGTCAAGTGCAAAATGGGTGCCACTCTCCAACACGCATATTTGTATCATATAGTTGTTGGACGTTTGTAGACCAAGATCCCAGTGCCGCTAGACCTTTCTTGTTGTCGCATTGGCCAGGGGTGTGGGAGGGAGTGGTGCTGGTGTGTACTGTTAACATGTGAATGCCTGCTAGCCTGGGCCGACGGCCGGTTTTCACCTGCCGAGTTCTGCCGTGTTCACCTGCCGAAGAACCCCAGAGGGTTCTTCCAAAAATTGCTCACTTGTTTTGAAGTCTGGGTGCTATAAAAAGTATTGTTTTAGTTCCCTTAACATCATATAAAAAAATCATAGGTACAATCGCATAATTTACTTGCAAATTGTAAAACATCTGGCAGAAGTTACAGCCGACGGAGAGTGTCTGGCGGTGTTGATCATTAATTTTTATATGATTAAGACATCATATAAAAATATTCTATAAGACATCAGCACCCAGACTTCAAAACAGGTGAGTGGTTTTTGGAAGTGTCTTCGGAGCCTGGTGGCTGAAAGTTGGCCGTCGGCCCGGGCTGGCGGGTATTCGTATGTTGGTGGTGCATTTTGCCGCTGCTCTTTCCAACACTTTTGGTTGCTGAGAGAATAAGTGCGGTCTGGCGGCCCTAGGATCTCAGTTTGGTGTTGGAAACTATTATTGTGTTTTACACTTTAAAAACTAGTTTTTATAATGACTTCCACCATTTTACGCACTGTTTTAACAATTCCTATAAAAGTACTACTTGTCGTCTTTCTATTTATCTTTTATTTATTAAATACTAGCTTTCCGCTCGCGGCTTCGCCCGCATGGACTACAGGTTATACCGTGCCCGGCTGTGAGATAAAATGTAACCTATATCCTTTCCCAAGGTCTAATCTTAATACTTAAATTCAACAAAATCGGTCAACCGCTTTGTCCCCGCATTTTAAATCTGTCATATCTTCGAAAATGTTCATTTAAACTACATGCTGTAAAGGGCTATGCACAATTTATTCAAAGTACTTGATTGGATAAGCATGTATTGCTTAAAATCGCTTCGTGAAGTAGTCATTATTTCTCGTAAAAAGTAAAGGATAAAAAATGGTTATTGTGGGTTATCCCTAAGAGATAGATATATACTATTATGGACTTATTTGTAGAACTTTTTAAGGTGTATAATACTGTAGTACATTATTTTGATCTATCTTGTAGGGTTCAGCCAGCGTTTGCAATGTAAGCGTAAAAAATGTGTTTATTTACGACATCACATTAGAAACTTCTAAAATTATCAGTGTTTCTCTGCTATATTATGCATGTATATTATGCATTATACAATAAACCTTCCTCTTGAATCACTCTATCTATTAAAAAAACCGCATCAAAATCCGTTGCGTAGTTTTAAAGATCTAAACATACATAGGGACGGACAGCGGGAAGCGACTTTGTTTTATACTATGTAGTGATGATAGTGATAGTGATAATAGAAAGCAATAAAATAATGATGTGTCATTATTTGGCATAATCCCGATTAGTGGCGCATGCTAGGTGGCGCTACTATCGTGCACATATTATAGCGAATAAGTAGGCAATACTAGATACCTCGATCCTTCCTTCACGCAGGTAGACACAGGTGAATCGAGAATGGTCGATTGTATATTTTTAAAGGTAAGGAACAGCACTATTTAAGTGATTTCCGTGTTCTAGAACAGATGATAAGTTAGAATAAAATACTTTTAATTAATCAATTAGTTCCTGAAAGTTCTATACGATTAATAACTTCGGAATAATTAATGAATGAATAATTTAATGACTCGTATTATTATGAAATGTATATACACTGCTGGGGCAGTCATTTAGCCAAGTCTTTTATTGTTATTTTTAGTTTATTTTTCTGTTTGTGTGTACAATAAAGTATATTTGATTTGATTTGATTTGAGTATTTGCTAAGCTGTTCCTTACACCCAGCATATGTGGGTAGAATGCAAATTAATGAGGGAGAAAGTCACCTTTATAGATTGATTTCAGATTGATAAAGATTCAGTGTTGTTAGATACAGATATAATAATTACTGGTTATTTGTTTGTGCATAATGGATAGCGGGTCGGCCTCGTCAGCGAGAGGTACCAAGTTCGATCCCCATGCCGTCATATGTACAAACGTTTTGTTGTTAGGGACCATCCATGAATTACGTCACACGTTAAGGGGAGGGGAGGGGGTCGACAAAGTGTGACATTGTGTGACAAGGGGAGGGAGGAGGTCATAAATTCGTGACGTCACATTTCAAAATGTGTTATGAGTATCAAAATGCGTTAACTATTAACAAAAAACTTAACCTCTTCAATCCTAAGCACTCTTTTTAAGTTTATTATTTTGGTGAAACAACGTGTTATGAGTTCCCTAAAACAAAATAACTCTATTAAGTACTGCATTTATTAAAAAAATACAAAATATGGTAAACATGCAAAATATGTGACATCACACTAGGGAGGGGGGAGTCTTATAAATGTGACCAGCTGTGACAGGGGAGGGAGTCAAAATATCATGAAATTCGTGTGACTTAATTTATGGATGGCCCCTTATGTACATTAGTTGCACACTAACCGATGCTCGATGCTTTGCTCTTTGTGTGAAATTGTTTGTTTTATGTTTATTGTTGCTGGTCATTGAATAAACGTGTTATCTATCTATCTATATTACGGTGAAAGAAAACATCGTGAGGAACCTATCTGATAGGAGAACCCATCAGCAAGGTCATGGAGATCATATGACAGTGGCTCCATGATAATTACCATCCCGACATAGCCTGGATTGTGGCAAATTGTACACTCAAGAGCACGTCATTTTGGACTTTGGACCAGCCCTGCATTGTATGGCGCGCAGTATAAATCGAGTTCAGCTAAAACTGCTAGTGTAAAGCGTGACCTGCTCTTGACTGTACCTTCAAACTCAAACATGTACAAGCAAAAGCACTTACAGCTGTCATTACAACTACAAGTCATTACCTACAACCTTTATCAACCGAGCGACATGCCACACAGAACAATACAAAGATATGATCTTTAAAACTGGATTACCTTTTAATACTACAATTTTATGTAATTCGTATAAAACACTCTCTCACGATGGAGGCAGTTGAGGCCGTCTACACTATGTGGAGAAACGCGGCGGTTTAAGGAGACCACAGCACCTAAATTTCGATTTTAAGATGCGTAGATAAGCATGACGCACTGCATTAAATCGAAGAAAAAATACTACGGTAATATTCAGGACATAAACTAGATAAGTAGTTTGCTGAAAACATGATTCAGCACTTTTGGTTCGATAGAAAAAGCTCACAAAGTCACCTCTAAATGCCAATATTGTGTATCTTTTAAGCTGTAAAAACGATAGTAAAATGCACACAGGAACTTGAATTTGCTATCAAAACGTTCGTGATTGAACACTCTCGATAAGTAGTTAACGCATTTTTCGATTCAAGCTGTTACCTTTCCATAAATCTCATTTTCTAACTTTCGAACATGTTTTTACGCACGCACGCTTTCATAGTCCGTAAACTTCGTGTATCGACACTGTTCGCACTGCCGGCCCAGGCCCGTTGAGAGACGGAGATGGCACTATTCCTATGTGTGCTGCCTTTATCGGGTGCTGTAGTCGCGTTAATAAACGCTCGAACTTTTGAGTGCCACGGAAAATCAGCAGTCTCTATGGCAATGATACTTAGGTGTCAACTATTAATCCAATATTATTAGAACCTCATCAAAAATTTAGCATAGTGATAATAAATTATTTATTTCAGGCTTTGCCTATACTACAAAAGATAACAAAGATGTGTGAATCTGCCTATCATATACACCACCAATGTACTGTACCACATTTATTGCAAATAAACAATATTTCATTTCATTCAGAATACCTACAAAATTAAATACAATTAAAAAATATCAGTTTGAAAAACGCATGTCAAAAATTAAATAAAATGAAATCGTAAAATTAAATTGATACTTACCTAAACACGAAATTGAAAATTTACACAATTAAAATGGTTTTAACAATAAAAACCAATAAGATCGTTTTATGAAAGGGGATGGATTGAAAACCTAGGTTAAATTTTTGCGGAAAATGTCAGTTTCGGCGTGCCGATCGAATCGCCGCGTTTTTTAGCGAACAACCGCTTCTAAGTGTGCATAGGCCTTTATTCGTCCGTTTTATCAGCACCTTGCATCGGAGGGCGTGGATGAGAATATTTTTATCTTATTTACATCGTAATTAGGCTCAATTTGAGCAAACGGTATCCTCCATTGTCGTCTGAAGTTCGAGGCTTATTAGATTAGTCATTTGAGTCCGCTATTTTGTACAGTTTTAACCCTCAACCAATTAATTTTGTGCCGTGTGGTGATCGGTTGAGAATAACACCACCCCATCTCTTTCCGTGGGTGTCGTAAGAGGCGACTAAGGGAACACAAATGAGACCTGCCTCCAGTAATCCATCCCAGGCAACGACACTTCATTTTTTTTTCTGAATCTGAGGTGTCTTCCTATGGTCTCATGCGGTGTGGTAGGCTCAGTAAAGGGCCGTCTGGTTCGCGACCAACCTCCTACCGAAGTCCGACGCCAAACAGCGTGCTGTGTTCCGTCGGAGCGTGGGAGTACCAGTGCCTTTATAGGCATTTTCTGGGTTAACTCGCTCCATCGTCGACCTCATCTTTGACCTTTATGGTCAAGATTGAGATCAAGAGTTAACGCATCTTATAATAAAAAAAAAAATATTTATTTTATTTTATTGTATTAGGAAAACTTACAGCCTTTTCGCCTATAAGTAATTATAGGTGAGTTGATTGGACTTACAGCTTATACAGCAATATAAAAAACTATTTACCCCCTGCCAAGGAATAGAATTCCCTGCCTGCGTCTGTATTTCCGAGTTCATATAACCCAAATCTCTTTAAAGTTCAAGTGAATAGGATTCTTGCTACATCCTCGACCGTATCTTCGCCGTGATACCAGATTGTGGTCAAAAGCGCACCCCTTGATAAAAAAAATCTAGTGATAATAAAAACTAAGAATTCAAGTCGAAATCCAGAGCCAAAAATAATTATAAGTTAGACATAGTGAACAGCATATTAGTACATGGCTCACACTGAGGACCACTCAGTAAAAAAAAATCTCTAGGCACAGCTGAAAATCAGTTTATTGTCTGTCATAGACAGCAAGTATGCTGAGTTCTGTGTCCTATTTGCTTCTACAATATACATCACATATTTCGCTAACCTTTTTTTAATTGTATAAGAACATTGTACAATGTTACAAATTGTTAAGAAGCAATAAAGTTTGTCTATCTATTTATCTATCTATCACTTTTCCACTACGCTATCACCTTTCCGCCGTAAAAAAATTCTCAGTAACAATTTTCTCTTCACAACGTCTGCAATTTAGCTTCCACAGAGGCATATTTACTAAGTCTAGTGCATAGGTCACCTAAGTTCAGCCTGCAACCTAAGCTAAGTATAGCATAGTTGTAAGTAATGCTAAACTGTGGAAGTACATGAGATTGAGTGCCTTGAGGCGTTAGGTAAAGCGGTGTTCATTTTATAAAAAAATAAATGAATAATAAAACGCCATACACTCAAAGGCCGACATTAATGTTTTCCCTTGTGTCGTGGGTCCTTCGGAACACACATAAAGACAGACACAAACACCCATGACCCGAGAACAAATATCTGCTTTTTACACAAATATTTACCCCGACTGGGATTCGAACCCAGGACCCGTCGATCAAGAAGCAGCGTCACTACCACTCGACCAAAGCGGCCGTTTTTGATTTAATGTTTTTTAACAACTTTGAAAAATGGTGTTTTAAATTTCGTCTTAAATTTACTAAGCAATGGTGTCTTGATTGGCAGTGAAACGACAATGCTCCCCATTTTATCCGTTGGTGGCGAAATTGAGAACTATGTAAATTTCATACATCTAATGACGGCTGCCTTGACTGGCAGCGCCACTGCTAACCGATTGTCAAGTTGCTAAGAGTTTGTCTAGAGATATACACATCAACACGGTCTAGGGATATTGCACGATTTTTCATACAAAAGCATACTCGAGATACATGGAGCGCTATAATTTTCAGACGAGTAAGTGCTAAATCTGAATTTTCAATTCTAGTCAAAAAAAATTGTTTTGCTTGAGTTTTGTGAAAACGTGACGAAAATGAAAAAAAAATTACGTAAAATAACTATTTTCATATAAAATGCAGGCAAAAAGTGCATTTACGTTTTCGTTTCTGTCACGATTTCACAAATTTCAAGTAAAATTATATTTATTGACTAGAATTGAAAATTCAAGTTCAGCACTTGCTCGTCTGAAAATGTATCTCGAGTATGCTTTTATAGCTTCTCAAACAGACCTCTTTTGTATGAAAAGTCGTGCAATATCCCTAGACCGTGTTGATGTGTGTATATAAATCGTTCATTAGTACACACTTAAACCAACACAATTTTTTAAAAATATATACATAAAAAGAGCAACAATAAATATTAAAAAACTAGTTGTAAAACATTGTGAATGTGTGTGCCACACTGTGTGTGTACTGTGTAACAAAAGTGGCATTATGTTTTGCCTATCGACAAAAAGGCTACCATTTAATTTTCTTAGGAAATCTAACTGTTACTAAACTACATTGTAAAGAAATATGTCAGAATAAGCAAATTCCACCACACGCTTAAAACAAGATTAGGTACACGGCGATAAGCCTACAATCTAGATCCAATATACTACCTAACACCTGTTCGTTACAACCTAGGTCTTACTTATGACTAGGTCTTACAGTAATGCCTAGGGTCACTAGACAGGCCTTAGGTCCGGTCTAATGTATGTTTGTGTGTTACCTACTTACACGCATATTCAGGTACTAGTACTTGACTTTAAATTTTAAAATATGTTAGTTTAAAGTTAGATTAGGGTCTTACTTTAAAATCCTAATACTTTCCTTACTAATATTATAATGCTGATGAAGCTATATGCTGATGAAGTTTGTATGGGAACTTAAAAAAAATTTTTTTCGTATATTGAACTATGTTCCTTGGGAAAGTTTTTTAGTTTCATGGATTGATTAACTACCCAAGAGGTTAAAAGAGAGATACCTAAAGCCCTTTTTTTTATTATTATGAGATGGGTTAACTCTTGACCTTAATCTTAACCAAGGTCATAGATGAGGTCGACGATGGAGCGAGTTAACCCAGATAATACCAATTAAAGCACTGGTACTCCCACGCACCGACGGAACACAGCAGGCTGTTTGGCGTCGGACTTCGGTAGGAGGGTGGTCACGAACCAGACGGCCCTTTACAGAGCCTACCACACCGCATGAGACCATAGGACGACACCTCAGATTCAAAACAAACTGAGGCTTCGTTGCCTGAGATGGATTAATAGGAGGCAGGTCTCATTTGTGTTTCCATAGTCGCTTCTTACGACACCCACGGAAAGAGATGGGGTGGTGTTATTCTCAACCGATCACCACACGGCCATGTAGATTAGACATCAGGTAACAGATAACTCTAAGTTACATTCGCGAATTAAACAATAACAACTTAGCAATTAAGGTAATTAAGTGTAAAAGCACTTTAAACTTAACATCCAGTTTCCATTAGCCAGTATCGCAAACCGATACGATTCTTGAACCCCGGTCCTATTTAAAAAGTCGTCCTTATGCCATAAAAGCAGTATCTCACTAGCCCAGTTCGAGAACCCGTCCTCGCGGGTAGCAGGTTCCGATCCACGCTGTGCAAAAAAAATGTGGCGCACGAGGTTACTGTTACAGTAGGGATGGGAATAGGTTTATCGATGTTTTGTTATATACGCTACTTAATATCGGTCGTTTTATTTGAAGGTATTCGAACTACAAGTGTTATAAACTGTGAGAGGTTGACCAAAAAGGGACCTGGAGGGATCGGAAAGGTTTTTTGTTTTTCATTAATTTTGTTTCTGTGGTCTTTCACCTTTGTTTTGGTCTAATCAGAGTATTTTTAAGTGTCATATTTTTTTGTGGATTTTTTAGTGAGCGCGCTAGAGGCGAAACTCATTTCGACTCGGAACTTTAAACGCGATATACTCGAAATCAATTATTTTACCTTGAAGTCCATTTTTTGGCAACCACTCACAACTCTAAAACAAAATAAAAATTAAGGCATTCTCGGTGAGCTTGCGACATCCTCGACCACATCTTCGCCCTTGGGCTAGATTATGGTCAAGAGCGAACCCATTAGAAATAAAAAAGAGAGGCATTGCTTTTTATATGAAAATTAGCTTTTCGCCCGGGGACTTTGTTACCAAGGGAACTCTGAAAAATAATATAATAAGGGATAATGTGGCACACTCTACTGGTAAATTTTTTTTGAAATCGGTCCAGTAATTTTTGAGTTTATTTGTTACAAACATACAATTAATATTTCCTCTATTAAATGTAGATAAATAGTTGAATTTCTACACTTTTGTTGAGTATGGCCATTCAACGAGGGAATGTTGCCAGTCTGTTGGGTACTGTGCCTCGGGGGGACGCATTGGATGACCTATTTTATTTATAAGTAGTAATTTATTTTATTTTATAATTTTTATTAATTGTAAGTACATTGTGTTCTATAAATAAATAAATTTATATCATTGTTAAAAAAAAAAAAGTTGAATTTCTTATTTTACAAAATTTTAGAAAATAGACCTGGCTTTTGACATTGAAACTGCAGTTAAGTTTTAGACCGATTTCAAACTGTTGAAAGAAGTGCTATTAACAACTGTGATGATACAAATACCTCTTCTTTTACGTGACCGTATAAATCTATCGATATAAAGCCCAGTGACTCTCGCTTTGAATCGATCAGTGAGGTTAAGCAACGTACACAGGAGCAGGGAACCTGATGGGTGAACAAAGTGGCAATTTATCACGAGCATGTCCGTGCTTCGGAGGGCACGTTAAGCCGCTGGTCCCAACTGTTATTGATTTACTACAGCCGTTAAAACCAATTCAGAGGCCGTTTGGCCGTTTGAAAACTCTGACACCAGGGTCAGAGTCAAGTCAAGTTCGCCACACACATGACTACACCTACTTTTTTTATTATTATAAGATGGGTTAACTCTTGACCTCAATCTTGACCATAAAGGTCAAAGATGAGGTCGACGATGGAGCAAGTTAACCCAGAAAATGTTTATAAAGGCACTGGTACTCCCACGCACCGACGGAACACAGCAAGCTCTTTGGCGTTGGACTTCGGTAAGAGGGTGGTCGCGAACCAGACGGCCCTTTACAGAGCCTACCACACCGCATGAGACCATAGGACGACACCTCAGATTCAGAAAAAAAATTAAGTGTCGTTGCCTGGGATGGATTACTTGGAGGCAGGTCTCATTTGTGTTTCCTTAGTCGCCTCTTACGACACCCACGGAAAGAGTATTCTTAACCGATCACCACTCGGCAAACACGATAAGAAGAAGAATCTATCGATAAACGTCCCCACACTACGGCTTCCACCACCTCACAATGTTAAACCTTTCTTTTTTTTTTAAAGATATCGTTGACTTAAAATAGATACCCCCTAATTATCGGACCATACCTTTGTAGTTAAAAGCTTGGCGTGGGATGTTTTTAATCAACTTCGGAAGGTTCTGTAGGTAATTGATTCTGTAATCTCGGAGAGAGAAAAAGCCTTTTTGAGCCAGTTTTTAAGGCGACTACAGCACCTAAATTACGATTTTATGATGCGTAGATAAGCATGCCGCACTGCATTAAATTGAAGAAAAAAAATACTGCGGTAATATTCAGGACATAAACTAGATACGGAGTTTGCTGAAAACATGATTCAGCACTTTTGGTTCAATAGAAAAAGCTCACAAAGTCACCTCTAAATACCAATATTGTGTATCTTTTAAAAAAGAAAGTAAAATGCACACAGGAACTTGAATTTGCTATCAAAATTTTCGTGATTGAACACTCTCGATAAGTAGTTAACGCATTTTTCGATTTAAGCTGTTACCTTTCCATAAATCTCATTTTTCTAACTTTCGAACATGTTTTTACGCACGCACGCTTTCATAGTCCGTAAACTTCGTGTATCCACACTGTTCGCACTGCCGGCCCAGGCCTGTTGAGAGACGGAGATGGCACTATTCCTAAGTGTGCTGCCTTTATCGGGTGCTTATACGAAATTCTGTTTTTTTTTTTATTTCCCAAGCAGGAGATTGTCACAAGTAGTATGGAAAGGCGAAATTTATTTTTCTTATTTCAACCTATGTTCCGTGGAGAAAGTCGTTCAGTTTCTTGAGCTGATTCGCCAACTAATCTATCATCATCATCATATCAGCCTATTGCAGTCCACTGCTGAACATGGGCCTCCCCCAAGGTGCGCCACTTTGCACGATTCTCCGCTTTTTGCATCCAGCCACTACCCGCTATCTTCTTTAGGTCATCTGACCATCTGGCTGGGGGGCGTCCTACACTACGTTTGCCAAGACGTGGTCTCCATTTGAGAACCTGTCTACTCCAACGCTCGTCGCGGTTCTGCGACAGACATGGCCAGCCCATTGCGCGGGGACAATTAATCTATACACAACTAAAATTCTCCACGATTCTCGCACAGCCGTGTGTGCAGGATTTGTATCGCACGCGTCGTAAACAAGCGCGCGACGACGGGTTAAATTTTAATGTTTTTCAAGTGTTTCTCAATCTTTTTTAATTTAAGACCCCTTTGGAAGATGATAAGCTCTGCCGACCATAAGGCCCCTTAGACCCCCTAGGATAAAACTAACGTCGGGGATTTTAAAACATCATTATCTTCTATATCTATACATCTATACATATTATAAAGAGGGAAGATTAGATTGTTTGTTTGTTTGTATTGAATATAGGCTTCGAAACTACTGGACCAATTTTAAAAATTCTTTCACTATTAGAATCCTACATTATCCGGGATGGACATAGGATAAATGCTTTTCCCGAATTCCCACGGGAACGAGGTCCCGAGCGGAATGCTAGTACAATATACAGCTGCTCGAGCACGATGGCGACAAACTCGCGCGGCGCGCCACTCGGCTGACGCTGAAACTTCACTTTGGCTGCGCGAGGGCCCCGCGCAAAGGCTTGCTCGCCCTCTGGCGTTGTCAATGTTGACGTTTTGACATAGGACCGCGGCGCATTACGCGTGCTTACACCATCGTACTAGAGCTGCAGAAATAGCCTTTTCACTAAAATTGTGTAGTTTCTTACTGTAGTACCATTGTCTTTTATTTTATTTTTAACGTTCATCTCTAATTGGAGTTTCTACACAGAACCTGTTAGTACTGTTTAGTTTTTAAATGTTGATGTAGAATTTTCTGTTGGTGTACATACCTTATTAATAAAAATAATTAAAAAAATCACAGATTTCGTGTCTCATACGACTATCCAGCACATTGGAAATGAATCTACGGAATAAGAAAAAATATTGTCGCTGAGCGACGAGAAAGTCGGGTCATGTGAAAATGTCGTTCATATTATGTAGAGCAGGGGTGGCCAACTTGATTATATCCAAGATCTCCTGTTTGCTAACGAAACCCTGTGCGATCTACCAATTACATACTTCTTGAAATCTTAATTGAAACAGCACAGTTCAGTACACAATCATGTAGTATTTTTCTTATTATATTAAGAGAAAATACTTTTCTTTTTTTTTTTTTTGCCTTGCCACAATCGATTGGACTAACAGTCGCGATCGATCGGTCGATCGCGATCGACCGGTTGGTCACCCCTGATGTAGAGTGTGATCATGTTATAGATAATAGCATCCCGCTCGGGACTTCGTTCCCGTGGGAATTCGGGAATGTTATGTAGCCTATGTTACTCAGGGATGATGTAGCATTCGAATGGTGAAAGAATTTTTTAAATCGGCCCAGTACTTTTTGAGCCTATTCATTACAAACATACAAACATACAAAAATAGGTACAAATCTTTCCTCTTTATAATATTAGTGTAGATATATTTGTATGTAATTAATTAAATAAATAAGACTTTTTGACTTTTTTAAAAAAGGTTAGGCTACAGGGCAAACCCTTAACCCTTTGTTTTAGGCTTAAATTGTAGCTGACTACATTTTCCAGAGGAGTTTTTCTCAATTTGTTTTATATCATTCTTCGTTTCCAAAACATCGAGCGCCAAAATAAAAAAATCGGAAAAAAATGGTTTTTTTTTCACTATTTCGGCCATAACTTTTTCGTTTTTGACTTTCTCGAATAATTCTTTCTGAACCTTACAGCTCTCGTGAAAACGCGTCTTTTGAGTGTTTGTTGAATATCATATCTTCACAACTCTCCGAGATATAAGGGGATCGCACTTTTTCGTGAAATCGGAGCCTATATTGGAGCGAACGAAAAGATATTTCCAATGTCAATAAACACGACCCCCGAGTAAGGCTTTTACGGCCCCCCAGAGGGTCGCGACCCACAGTTTGAAAAACACTGCTCTAAGGTATTTCGACTTAATCACTATATATACCGTAGGACTCACATAAAATTTTCAATAAATTAATTACCCTAACATAAGGTTATTAAGTTTAGGGACCCTAACTTACGACTAGAATTTAGTATTCTGAACCTTAACCTCTATTTAACCCGTTAAGAACATAATATTTTACATTCTTAACGGGTTAAATACATATTACGTAATATATGACGTTCTTTAACTATTAACAACCGTATAAAACTTGATATCAAAGCTTTTTCACTAACTTATAGATCAACGTATCTAACTTAAGTGAGATGTTTGTGTAGATGTATTCTAACTTTAAGTACCATATTATGCTCCTGTAAGAATATTTATTGTTGTACAATAAAGGATTTACATACATACATACATACGTGCCTACGTGCGCCTTTTGAGTGAATAAATGTTATGTCTTTGTCTATGTATCTATATCAAAGTTCGAAGTCGAAGAGGCTGGTAAGTAATCCGTCACACAGGTCTTCCTAGTACGGATACCAGTCTCTCACATATATACCCTAATTAGTAATGTACACTTAGATTAAGCTACCTACGTTTTTCTATCTTCCATACATATTAATTAGGTATATATTATTTATTTATTTAGCTAATTGTATGTGCTTATATATTTATTAATTATTATGTTTGTATTATAAATTTAATATCTCACTTTATCTTGGTACACCCTTGCCCACTTCAACTGCCTCTCCCTCTCACATAGGTTAGCTGGAAGAAAACTCATTGCTTGAGTTAAGCTCGCCGTTGTACATGTCCTTTCTTTGTGTAATTTTTATATGTATTTGTGTGTACAATAAAGAATAAAGAATTAAGAGGAAAGATTTGATTGTTTGTTTGTTTGCATTGAATAGGTTCCGAAACTACTGGACCGATTTGAAAAATTATTTCACTATTAGAAAGCTACATTATCCCCGTTGGACATAGGCTACATAATTATCCCGAATTCCCACGGGAACGAAGTCCCGAGCGGAATGCTAGTTTACAATAAAATGGGTTAACTCGACCACAATCTTGACCAAGGTCATATAGATGAGGTCCACGATTAAGCGAGTTAACCCAGAAAATGTCTATAAAGCACTGGTACGCCTACGCACCGACGGAATACAGCAAGCTGTTTGGCATCGGACTTCGTTAGGAGGGTGGTCGTGAACCAGACGGCCCTTCAAAAAGCCTACACACCGCATCAGACCATAGGACGACACCTCAGATTCAGAACAAATTGAGGTGTCGTTGCCTGGGCTGGATTAATAGGAGGCAGGTCTCATTTTTGTGTTTCCTTATTCGCCTCTTACGACACCCACGGAAAGAGATGGGGTGGTGTTATTCTCAACCGATCACCACACGGCAAAGATACTTATTATTATTATTATATTAAAAAGAAAAGTAGGAGGGTCTTTTTTTTTCCAAATATCACTTACGTCAAGTTCGTAGTACTTATTTAGAAGACTTGTTTGTTTTTTAACCCCCAACAAAAAAAAAGCGGTGTCTGTGTATCTGTGTGTCTGTCTGTAGCATCGCAGCTCCTAAATTCGTCTTATGTAATCAAACATCGTTTAATTTACAATTATCTACATTTATTTAATTAGCATTGACTACGCATTAAAACTGACATTACATTTAATTTTTATATCTAGGACATTTAATTATTGCCTACTAATACTGCTTTATTATAACCCTTAAGACAAAGTAATAATTATAACCCTTTTTTATGACAATATTTTTTATTCGTTTTAGCCGCAAATGTTTGACATGAGTCTTCCTCCCTCAAATAAAATTGCGTGCCCAGCCTGGGTCCATGAGCTCTCAGAAATGTTATTTGTTTATCACCTATGTAAAAACCATGGAAAGCAATAAATGATTGAGTATTGAGTGTTAAACGAATAGACCTTTTTCAATGCGGCTTTTTTGTTTGAAAGCTGACGTAATCCAGATCGTGGAGGAATAAACGTCCCCCGCTAGGAATCCGATCGTGGCATTCGATTGTCTGTGCCTACCCCATAGCTGATACACCGTGATACACGTTGCGAAGTTACGCCAAATCATGCAATTCGCATAGGACGCGACGTGATAGAAGTGAGGTCGAACACCGTACGCATCCGGCGATGTAGGGCTGGCAACATTTTTCTGCATAGACAGATAGACAGACACAGAATTTATTAATTCATTCAAGGGCGTCGTCAAGGGGGGGCAGGGACGGACAATCCCTCCCCCCCCCCCCCCACCCCACCCTAAAGATTAAAAAATGTAGCCAACTAAAAAACAACCAAAGTTGGAACAGTTCTTATTAAACGCCTATTCGCCTTAGAGGCAAACCCATCCTTACACCCTGTATATGAAATTCCAAGTTCATATACAGGGTGTAAAGGGACAGTTTAGTAAAAACTTACAGTGCTTTTTTAACCTACTTCAAAAAAGGAGGAGGTTTCTCAATTCGACCGTATATATATATTTTTTTAATGTATGTCCGCGGATAACTTCGTCGTTTATGAACCGATTTTGATTATTCTTTTTTTGTTGGAAAGGGAGTATCCCAAGGGTGGTCCCATGGTTAGGAAACCAGGATCTGATGGTGGAATCCTGAAGAAATTGAGGGAAACTCTCGAAAAAATTGCCTTTTTGGGATTGAAGTCGGTGACTTACGTTTTTAACGTGGAAAATTATTTCCTATTGTGGTTCAGTAAATTTCGAATTTCGAAAAGTATGTTGACTATGATAAGAATGAGACAGATACTGTTTGGCGATATACATAAAGAAAATAAAAATACTGTAAATGGTGGAATCTACCTTTTAGCAAGGTATATTGATCTCCAATACAAAATGTTCTATATGCTGATGAAGTTTGTATGGGAACTCATTTTTTTTCGTATTTTGACCTATGTTCCTTGGGAAAGTTGTTCAGTTTCATAGACTGATTAACCACCCGAGAGGTTGAAAGAGAGATACCTAAAGCCCTGTATATTTAAAGTCCAAAATGACAAGGCGATTCAATGAGGGATTTTCTTTTTATTTATTTTTTATTTTTCTCCAGTCACCGGATAGATGGCGCTAAACTATGTACGTTACTGCAAGGAACGGAACGTTACATTATTTTTGATTAATTCACTTGAACGTAATTTTGAGATCATAAAACGAAACGTTATTGTTATATCACATCAATATCACATCTACCACGCGTAGTTAGGCGATTTTACGAAAACAACGAACAAACAAAACTGAATTATAACAAAGCGCGAGAAAACCAGGATGATCGAAAGCCAAAGCAAACGAACAGAATATTTGATGCAATGTTTTTCTCCAAGCCTTTTGGCTTTGGCACCTAGTAACGGAGTCAGTTCAGCGCCATCTAGAGAGCTCTGGGGAACTACTTTTTTTTTTAATACCCAAAGAGAAAACCTCCCATTACAATTCTTGTTTATTAAATAAAATAAAATAATTTATTATCAAGCATCTAAGTCCCGAAAAGCTGATGTTTGTTCTCAGGTCATGGGTATTTGTGTCTGTTTTTATGTGTGTTTCGAGGGACCCACGATACAAAGGAGAACCTTAGTGTGGGCCTTTGAGTGTATGGTATTTATAAAGCCATTTTGACTTTCACTTTGACTCTTCAAACTGATAACACCTTTCTTTGTCGGGGCTGGAAAACAAGATGACACCAAAGGAAAGCTTAGTTTTTCAACAAGACTTAGCAAACAGAAAGTGAGATGATCAGTTGAGAATAACACCACCCCATCTCTTTCTGTGGGTGTCGAAAGAGGCGACTATTAAGGAAACACAAATGAGACCTGCCTCCTAGTAATCCATCCCACGCAACGACACTTAATTTTTTTCTGAATCTGAGGTGTCGTCTTATGGTCTCATACGGTGTGGTAGGCTCTGTAAAGGGCCGTCTGGTTCGCGATCAACCTCCTACCGAAGTCCGACGCCAAACAGCTTGCTGTGTTCCGTCGGTGCGTGGGAGTACCGTGCCTTTACAGGCATTTTCCGGGTTAACTCGCTCCATCGTCGACCTCATCTTTGACCTTATGGTCAAGATTGAGGTCAAGAGTTAACTCATCTTATACTAAAATAAGAAAAGTGCGAAATCCATAAAACAATGTAAAGTTGCAGCTAAACTGCATACCTACAAGCTGCAATGCAGTAGAGATGGGACGTCCTATTACTCATGCAACCCATTTGCATCTTGGTAACTTGCATAATCATAATAACAGAATGCATTTAACTTGGTTAAGTCTTGTAACTGGGTCAACTGTCTGCTTAATGCACACAGGAGCGTTGCTAACCTAGTTAAGAACTTACTCTTAAGACTTCAGCAGACTATTAAGACTTAAGACTTAGGACTTCTTTCTTATTGTGTAATATCCATTACGAACCAACAGTATTACAATAGGGATGTTGACAATTTTTTATTATTGTTTATCTTAAAAAGGAACTGAATCCAAAACCCAAAACCGAAATAATTTTTGAATACTATTGAGAAATAAAAAAGTTACAAGCTATTAAATTTCAATAGAGGGGGAAACTGTCAAACAACGAAAAAGAGATGCCCTTACTGGCACGTGACGTCACCGCCATTTGTTTGCGTAGGTAAAAACGAGATAGCTAGTCATTACGTTAATATAAATGCTAATAACTTGTTCATTTCTAAAACAAATTTTAATGCTGTTTTCGGATATTAATATATTTCTAGTATTATTTTTTGTTTCACATACAATAATTCATAAAATCAAACACTGTCAACATCCCTATTTTATTAGAAAAAAATATAATCTCCTACGATATTACAATTTGCCTGGTAAAATTATAAATTTACAATATCCGAAAAGACTAATTTAGTGGTACAGGTCCGCACCAGGTTTTGAACCCGCGACCTACCGATTAAAAGTCTGGCTCATTACCAGATAATTAGTGAGAAATCTATACTAATATTATACAGAGGAAAGATTTTATTGTTCGTTTGTTTGCATTGAATAGGCTCCGAAACTACTGGACCGATCTGAAAAATTCTTTCACCATTAGAATCCTACATTATCCGTGATGAACATAGGGTACATGATTTTTCAGAATTCCCACGGGAACGAAGTCCCGGGCGGAAAGCTAGTCTAAAGATAAATCCAACACGACAAATTATAATCTTAAGGCGACGACTACAGCACTTAAACTACGATTTTATGATGCGTAGATAAGCATGACGCACTGCATTAAATCGAAGAAAAAAAATACTACGGTAATATTCAGGGCATAAACTAGATAAGTAGTTTGCTAAAAACATGATTCAGCACTTTTGGTTCGATAAAAGAGCTCACAAAATCACCTCTAAATACCAATATTGTGTATCTTTTAAGCTGTAAAAACGATAGTAAAATGCACACAGGAACTTGAATTTGCTATCAAAATGTTCGTAATTGAACACTATCGATAAGTAGTTAACGCATTTTTCGATTTAAGCTGTTACCTTTCCATAAATCTCATTTTTCTAACTTTCGAACATGTTTTTACGCACGCACGCTTTCATAGTCCGTAAACTTCGTGTATCGACACTGTTCGCACTGCCGGCCCAGGCCTGTTGAGAGACGGAGATGGCACTATTCCTATGTGTGCTGCCTTTATCGGGTGCTGTAGTCGCCTTAAATAACAATAGTGGGTGGTAACCCTAACTATGACTGGTAGCGGTGGCGGCAAAAAGCGCCATATTTACGTGACAAGCATTCAAAAATGGAACACGATACAATACCACATACAGGAATGTCGAGTACGTTACAGTTCGAATTTTAAATTTCAAACATGAAATAAATTTCAATTAATTTATATTGATCTAGTTTGAATAAACAGAGAAAATAAAAACATATAAAAAAGAAAAATATTCCTGAAGAAAACTCCACTTAGAAATAGAATAGAATAGAATAGAAAATTATTTATTACAAAGGACATCACAACACAGAGACATTAAAGGAAAGTATAAT
Organism: Aproaerema taeniolella; assembly: GCA_949987775.1. Taxonomy (NCBI): domain Eukaryota; kingdom Metazoa; phylum Arthropoda; class Insecta; order Lepidoptera; family Gelechiidae; genus Aproaerema; species Aproaerema taeniolella. Next base: position 3,022,744 of record OX465266.1, read on the forward strand.
GGCAAAAAAAAACACAAATAACAAAAAACAAAAAAATAAAAATAAATAAAAATAACTTCATATCTACACAAAAAAAACAAATATTTATAAATAGTTAATTAAATTAAGAGTGAGGCTTGTGACGTGCCGTGCAAAAGGGTAGCACTCAGCTAAAGCCATGAAATCGTGTAGAATGATTGTCTGAATTCAGTGTTTCAGTTTCGCTAAACTGTCCCTTACACTCTGTTTAAAAAAGCTCAAAGTTCAAAATGACAAGATAATTCAATTCAATTATGTCTCTTCTTGCGATTTGGTCAATGTCGAGTGAGAATAGATATTTTTCTCTTTTCTTGAGAGATTCTGAATGCCAGACTCTATCTGAGTAGGCGCTATGAGGGTACAAGAGCTAAGTAAGCTTAATAATAAGAGGCAGGGAACCTGATGGGTGACCAAAGCGGCAATTTATCACGAACTTTTCCGTGTTTCGGAGGGCACGTTAAGCCATCGATCCCGGCTGTTGCCGATTGACTACAGTCGTTAAAACCAAGTCAGAAGCCATTGTGTGCTTTGAAAACTCTGACACCATGATTAGCCAAGTTAGCCACACACTTGACTATACCTACACGATAAGAAGAAGAAGAGTAATGATCAGGCCTTTTATATATATATTCTTTATTGCACAAACACAGTAGGAAAAAAAAAATTACATAAAAAATAGTGTACAAAGGCGAGCTTATCTCTAGAAGAGATCTCTTCCAGCCAACCTAATCGGTGAGAAATAGTGTACAAGACGGGAAGAGAGAATTGCGCACAACGTAAGAAAATACCAAATAAGACAAGGGCTTATATTATTAATACTTAAATATAATGAAATAAAAATAATATAGGTATATACTAACATATATAATATATCTAAACGAATATAATAAATCATACATACATAATATATAATTTGCTCATTACAGTTGGGACAGGTAGTATTCTTTGACTCTATTTTTGAAGGAATGTATAGATGGACTCTCTTGTATAGCTGTCGGGAGTTTGTTCCACATCCGTGCTCCACGGACAGTAAAAGAATTAAAACGAAAATTTCTGCTAGCCGAGGGGCATTGCAACACGTTGGTATTACAGGAGCGGCTTGGACGAGTAATGACATTTGTAAACATTTTATCCGTTGAGGTGGCGAAACCACTAACTCAGCGGCGACCCCGCGAAAATTGAGAACATTCAAAATTTCATACATGTGATAGCTGCCTTGACTAGCAGCTCCACCGCCAACTGAATATTAAGGCGACTACAGCACCCGATAAAGGCAGCACACATAGATTTGTGCCATCTCCGTCTCTCAGCAGGCCTGGGCCGGCAGTGCGAACAGTGTCGATACACGAAGTTTACGGACTATGAAAGGGTGCGTGCGTAAAAACATGTTCGAAAGTTAGAAAAATGAGATTTATGGAATGGTAACAGCTTAAATCTAAAAATGCGTTAACTACTTATCGAGAGTGTTCAATCACGAACATTTTGATAGCAAATTCAAGTTCCTCTGTGTGCATTTTACTATCGTTTTTACAGCTTAAAAGATACACAATATTGATATTTAGAGGTGACTTTGTGAGCTTTTTCTATAGAACCAAAAGTGCTGAATCATGTTTTCAGCAAACTATTTATCTAATTTATGTCCTGAACATTACCGTAGTATTTTATTTTCTTCGATTTAATGCAGTGCGTCATGCTTATCTGACGCATCATAAAATCGTAATTTAGGTGCTGTAGTCGCCTTAAGTTGCAAACTTCAATTCAGCTGTCGATCGCTTTTCACGAACAATTTCCGCCAACCCAACATTTCACATTAACAACCTAATAATTTCGAACAGAAATATCGAGAAGACCATTCCAAATAATCACTAATATAGGATCTTCGAATTATTCTGTACACATACGGGCGCTGCCTTAAACGTTGTAGGATTTATTGAAAATGCCCGCTGCGTGCTGGTACGTAGTGATGTGAAGCTAGTATTTCTTGTCACAGGTATCTACAGGGCTTTAGGTATCTCTCTTTCAACCTCTCGGGTGGTTAATCAGTCCATGAAACTGAACAACTTTCCCAAGAAACATAGGTCAAAATACAAAAAAAAATCGAGTTCACATACAAACTTCATCAGCATATTATGTATGGGAGATCAAAAATTGTTTTTCGTATGTTGACCTAGGTTCCTTGGGAAGTTCTTCAGTTTCATGGACTGATTAACCACCCGAGAGGTTGAAAGAGAGATACCTAGCCCTGTATAATCTCGTACGAGTTAACTTGAGACCTGGGCCCTGATTTTTGAAACAATAGAATTCCAATTCTCATGCGAATCTTGTCAATTCGTATGCGAATTGGAATTCTATCGTTTCAAAAATATGTCTCCTGGGCTGACGACGTGCAAAATGATTAAATATCGAAAAAGACATACAAAGATAAAACATCTTTGTTACAGATACGTGTCTCGATTCTCTTTCGATATTTTATCATTCCTCACACCGTACACCGAAGATGACTTCGTCACGTCACGAGTTATATAGCATGTTCCTTCCACACTGGACTGAGAGTCATTGATATTAAGTCTATGCTGACAGTGAAAGAAGCTCTTAGGATGTGTCAGCTTTTTTGAACTTTAAATTATTGTAATGAAAAAAAAAGAAACAAAAATGAAAAATATTTATTTCACTTAATTTATAACATAATTTAGTATAGATTGGGTTGACGCCTCCTTTTAAGCTTGAAAAAGCCTGTGGCAGGAGACAACGCTCTTCAATGGACATAGTGAATTTATGGTTAACTTGTTATAACAATTTAATGATATAATTTTCTTTATATAAGAGAAACAAAGATTCTTAATTACCTACTTAACTAATAAAAAAGAAAAAAATAAGAAATACAAACAAAATCTCAAAAACAGAACCAAGAGTGCATGTGCGTATAGTGAATGCATGTGTATGTGTGTGTATGTATATCTGTGTGTGTGTGTGTGTGTGTGTGTGTGTGTGTGTGTGTGTGTGTGCGTGCGTGCGCGCGTGCGCATGTGCAAGTGTGTGTTGCATCCATAGTATACATAGTAATAAGGTTGACTTTTACATAAGATCATATTTATTTTAATGAGTGGAGTTCAACAATATTTGAGTGCATGCGGTTATCAACCTTAAGCTATGAATCGATTATTGCAACTGATCGTACCTACCTGTAGCATTTTACGCGTAAGCGTTTGTATGTACAAGCATCCCGCTCGGTTCGGAAAAATTATGTAGCCTATGTTACTCAGGGATAATGTAGTAATGGTGAATTCAATTCAATTTCAATTTCAATTTCAATTTATGTATTCAATTTAACAGAGACAAAATGATATCATGACAGGCTCGGGGGCCCAAATCGATAGCATTATAATAATCTTACACAATTTTATACTTAATTAATTTTACAGGTTTTTGATAGCTAACACAGCATATAAAACATATTTTAAGTTGTCACCACTTTCAAAAAAAGAATGTTTAACAATATCTAATAAAATCTATGAAATAATTTTTCAAATCGGTCCAGTAGTTTCGGAGCCTATTCGTTATTCGTGTTCGCCTATTCGTATTCCTATTCGTATTCGTTTTTGATCTCCCATACAAAAATACAAAAATACAAATCTTTCCTCCTTATAATATAAGTATAGATTAGTGGAATATATGCCCTTGAAAAGGATACCAGGATGAAGTCTTATACCAGTAATTTTTAAATAATACCAAGTTACTCTTGTGTATTCCCAACTCTACTTCGATGTATAAATCTTAAAGGAAGCTGCGCTGCTGAACAGTTTACTTGACTGTTAAAACTTAACTGTTATGTGTCGTAAGGCATGAGTGATGACCGGTATGAGTCCTCATTAACTATTTATCTATACGCACAGCTGAAAATCAGTTTGTTGTCTGTCATAGACAGCAAGTATGCTGAGTTCTGTGTCCTATTTGCTTCTACAATCTACATCACATATTTCGCTAACCTTTTTTTTAATTGTATAAGAACATTGTACAATGTTACAAATTGTTAAGAAGAAATAAAGTTTATCTATCTATCTATCTTATTCTACATTAGCTTTTTCCCGCGGCTTCGCTCGCGCAAAGAACTCTTTTAGTCACCCATTTCATTCTTGACCCTTAGGGGATGATTTTCGAAAAATCCTTTCTTAGTGCTTGCTAACGTCATAAAAGACATATTTTTACCAAATTTCAGCTTTCAGGTCTACAGGTTTGGGCTGGGCGTTGATGAGTCAGTGAATCAGGACCTCCAATTTTATATATCTTAATAATTATATATTTCTTCTGTGCGTGTGTTTCACTGAACTCCTCTTAAACGGCTGGACCGATTTTAATGAAATTTTTTGTGTGTGTTCGGGGGGGATCGAGGATGGTTTAGATTCACAAAAAAAGAAAATCCTTAGATTCACAAAAAAAAAAGAAAATCCACCGGGAACGAAGTCGCGGGCGGACAGCTTGTAAGATATAAAGATTTAGGGAATTAATTGAATTTGAAGTGGCGTCCTATGGTCCTATGCGGTGTGGTACCGTCTGGTTCGCGACCACCCTCCTACCAAAGTCCGACGCCAAACAGCTTGCTGTGTTCCGTCGGTGCGTATCGTCGACCTCATCAGCTATGACCTCGATCAAAATTGAGGTCTAGAGTTACATTAAATTACATTCGCTCACGCCTGTAATCCCATACGGGGTAGGCAGAGAAACAGTGGTTCAGAACCTTTTGATGCCACGTTTGACATAAATTCTGGGGGTTATTACAGGTTGTCAGCCTTTCGCCCATAATACAGCTAGACCCTCGCGTCCTATTACTGACTTTTACAGTAATAATAATAATAAGCATTTATTTGTCTATTAAAAACATTTAAAAATTATGACAACAGAACAATATTTATAATGTCATAAGGACAAATTGGTCTGTGGCCTCAGACTGACTAAAACCTATGGAGGGTTTAAGTCGCTGTTATTCTGCCACAGCCTTATAATTACACTAACGGAGAAACACATCAAACGTATAGAAATAATAAAATTATAAATACCAAAATAATTAAAAATTAAAAGAGTACGTGAACAGAATATCACGGAGAGCCATAAAAATAGTATTATTTAAAATAACAAGCAGCTTCCTCCGGACTGCTTATCCGAGGAAGCTGCTTGCCTGGGAAGAGTTGGCAGCTGGTACATTCTAAGATTTCTTTCACTTCCAGTCCAGCGTTGAAGTAAGGAAGAGGCCTAGAGTTAATCCATCTTTTCTAATATTATAAACACGAAAGTTTGTAAGTATGGATGTTTGTTCCTCTTTTACAATCAAACGGCTGGACCAATTTTGATAAAATTTGGTATAGAGGTAGCTGACACCCTGGATTAACACATAGGCTACATCATATTTCCCAAATTCCCACGGGGACAAAATCCCGGACGGAAAGCTAGTCTTATAATAAAATAAAAATAAAAATCATCCTCCGCTCGCTTATGAGTTGTACCATAAAATTCCCAACAATGTACACTCCTGTATCAGTTAAGCCTTAAACCCGAGAATAGCTATTCTCTATCAGAATGATTGGGAAACGCGGAAATTGAAGACTTAATAGTTTTGTTTAATTTCATTTTGTATTTAATTTAAGAGGATCGTCTCGGTGTTTTTTTCCCATACAAACGGCGTCAATGGATTCCATCCCCTAAACGTCAACGAATCCTTGTAAAATTTTGGTATAGTATCAGGAACACAAAAAACTAGGTCCGTACGTTTTTATTTTTTTTGATATTTTTAGTAGACAAAAAGATATTTGTGACTAAAAGTCAGCATTTTTCGCCAAAAAAATTCTCAACACTTAAGAGGTGACTGTTGAAAAACTAAGAACTATTTTGGAAAAAGCAAAACGTACGAACCTCGTTTATACGCTTACGAATCGACATATAACCAAAAACGTACGATTTCATTAAGTTTTTGGGGTAGGCATTCATTGACGCCTAAACTAAAAAATTTGGAAATAAAACTCGGCATTTCGCCGGCAAGCTGAAATTTTCCCTTTAGCACAACTACAGGCGACTACAGCACCTAAATTACGATTTTATGATGCGTAGATAAGCATGACTCACTGCATTAAATCGAAGAAAAAAATACTACGGTAATATTCAGGACATAAACAAGATAAGTAGTTTGCTGAAAACATGATTCAGCACTTTTGGTTCGATAGAAAAAGCTCACAAAGTCACCTCTAAATACCCAATATTGTGTATCTTTTAAGCTGTAAAAACGATAGTACAATGCACACAGGAACTTGAATTTGCTATCAAAATGATTGAACACTCTCGATAAGTAGTTAACGCATTTTTCGATTTAAGCTGTTACCTTTCCATAAATCTCATTTTTCTAACTTTCGAACATGTATCGACACTGTTCGCACTGCCGGCCCAGCCCTGTTGAGTGACGGAGATGGCACTATTCCTATGTGTGCTGCCTTTATCAGGTGCTGTAGTCGCCTTAACACCCCTCTTTCTTGTCGGGGGTTTATAAAAATGCTCGACACTTGCTTTCAATAAAATTCATAAATATTTAAAACAGAATTCTTTACTGGACATGAACATAGTTTCTTTTTGACACAAAAAATCAATTCCCACATTACCCTACGTCCATCAGGGCGTCATGATTGGTCGCAGGTTCGATGCTCGTTCCGGTTCGCTCGCCCAACGTGTGAATGTTGCCTTGTACGTGTTAAGAAGAGGATGACCTATGTTTATGTAATTATAGCGTAGACTTACATTAGATAGATAGATAGATAAGAAATTTAGAAATACTAAAAAGAAAAGTCCCCAACTTCTCAGCCAAATTAACTTTAGGATACCGGTCAATTTCCCCAGATCCAGCGTCGCTCCTTTCAGTGCTCCTTTTAGAAGGACTGTCCTTGGCGTCAACTCTCCTGTTCCGCGTCTTAGTAACCTAGCAAATAAGTACCACCAAGCAATTGATTTCTTTGAGGACTCTTTGCCACAATTCCGTAAGAAAGTCATGCAGCAGCTTAGAAACATTTAAAACTTTGTTAATTTTGTAAAAGAATGTACCGTTATTATTGTAACACACAAACGTGTTCTTAATATCGAATGTGGTATTTGCCTTTAATTGTGTACTCGTTTAGTTTTTAGTTCGAAGATTGTATGTTTACTTATGTATTAGCGATGTAAGCGTTGGCAAATCTTTAAATAATAATAAAAATAAAAGAAATTAGTAAAAAAACTTCCAAACTTCCTTAGAAATTACTTCCATGCTAGACTGGGAGTAAAAGAAAAACATACAATGTGCCAGCTGCCTACTCTTCCCAGGCATACTGTAAAAGTCAGTAAGTAGGATGCGAGGTTTTTGTTGTATTACATCAAATTATTTCATCACATAACCCTCTGACTTGATGTCAAACGTGGCACGAAGTGGTTCTAGAACCACCAAGATGCTCTACCTACCCCGTCAGGGAATATAGGTGTGAGTGTATGTTTGACTTACATTGAAATTCAGATAACGCAACACTCGCAAAGCCCCATACTTTCCCTTATGAGTCCTTTGGGAAACACAAAGGCAGTTCGTAAGCCCGCTCCTTTGCCTACGTCATACAAGCTCGATAGAAGCTATAAAAGCTGTTGTATCCCGTACGGTGATAGCCTAGTTGGTAAGAAGCCAGACTTGTAACTGGAAGATTGCGGGTTCAAATCCTACCACCTTTATCATTTCAGACTAATGTTTAGATTTTTCATTTATTGAAGATAGTGAAGAAACCCGCACGGCTCACCGAATGTTCAGTTGCTAGGTAATTTGCAACTTAACGTTCGGTGGGCGGTGGCGCTGCTGGACGGGGTGGCTGTCAGCAAGTGTATGAAAATTGAATAGTTCTCAATTTCGCCACCTGAACAGACATAACTATAAAAATCAAAATTATGTATAACCCTACATTTAGGGACTTATTACAAAAAATAAAACCAAAACAAGGGCAAACTTTAAAAATGGCAAGTCACACTTTTCAAAAGTTATTGCCAAACATTATACACGTGCAGCCTGTGGAGCAATTACACCAAAAAATCCTACAATGCTCTGCGTGTCCAGTACAATAATACTTTTAGGGGTCTGTTGGGGCTGCACTGGCGCTGCAGTGCGTCTGGGATGTTTGTGGACCACAGTACAGATGGCTTCCAGGCCATTCTGCGCGAACGAGTAGCCTCCCTGAGGTCTCGCATTAAGTGTAGTACTAACAGGCTCCTAAGGGTCATTGCGGACAGAGTGGATGGTCCAATATTGAAGCATTGGTCATCCCTACATGTGCTGAGCAATGTTAATTTTAAATTTTACTAACATAGTTAAGATTTTTGTTACTAATAAAATATGGACTTGTTGGTCTGAAATAAATATTTTCATTCATTCATTCAAAATTCCCGAAAAGACAGTGGTGGCGTAAGGGGGGCAGCCCGCCCCGGGTGCCAAGGATCAAGAGGTGACAACGGCATGCCAACTGAGTCGCGCAGATTAGTAGCCACTGGCGCATCTGCACGACCAGTGTTGCCAACTAGACTGATACGAAATATGCTAAAGTGTTACTAAAAAATTTCAAAAATATGCAACTTTTTTTATTGAGTCTTATAATATTGGATGAAGGGCTAAAATAAAATGCTAATTTAATTTTCAAATAAAAGTGACCGGAGACATATGATTCAGACTCTCAGATGAAGATAAAATTTATTCCGACTATAGTATTTGTCGTTTTATTTTGAGGGTGCTCAATAGAATATAGTCCCAGGTGCCAACCCATGTTACGCCGCGCCGCCACTGCGAAAAGGACTTATAACACCCCTCTTGTTTTGTCAGTGGTTAAAAAAGTGACCTCTATTCTCATCCAAGCGCCATTGCGACGCCCGTTGATTAGAGAATTAAACACCGAGCGTTAACTGTTAATTAAATACTAAACAGTTTTATTTAAATTAAGGGTTTGATTGTGAAAGATGCTTTCTTCTTAAAGAGCTATTGCTTAGTCCAGACCATTCTTTATCAGATGGACACGCTCCATACACACTACAGGGTGCTCAGTTTTGCATATCAGGTTTAATTCTTTATTTTTCAAGTTTCACAACGTAAAGATAAAACGTCACTAATACAAAAACATACCTATATTCTTTGTAGAATGCCACTCCATAAAAAAAGGTTCACATATATATAGGAAAATTCAAAAGTTTATACCATTGAACATACAAAATGTTACTTGATCATGTCAATATAGCACTTTTAACTTTGCGCCTATTCGCAAACGTGCAGTCTTCCTCAGGAGAAGAATAGGCAAGAAACTCCGAGTGCCGCTCTTTTTAAGTCAATCATATAAATATTCTTATTTCTAATTTTAATATTACGTTAAGGTTTAAATAGAAAAAATTAAGATTTATGAAACCAATACAAAAACATATTATGTCAAAAACTTAAATGATTAAAATCAGTCAAATAAACCACCCCTTGTCATACCTGGTGCAAAGGTGACCATAACACTTGCGGCATTACCACGTTGAATGGCAATGGACAACCTTTTACACCAAGTTCACATATAGTTCGCATATAGTTCACCAGTTCGTTTCGTTATCCTAGTACTTGAAATAAAATGCCTAAATAAATTGCAGAAATTATTAACATAAACCGTTTTTCTGGACTATAATACCTAGATGTGAAACAATGTATCGTCGTCATCAGCCCATATACGTCCCCACCGAGGGGCACGGGCCTCACTTCGAAAAACGAAGCGTGGTGGCATAGTCCACCACGCTGGCCCAATGCGGGTTGGTGGACCGCTCGTCTTTCGAAAATGAATTTTCTTGGACGGCGGGTTTCATCGCGATGTTTTCCTTCACCGTTAAGCAAGTAATTAGAAATCCGTACATAAATCCGAAAAGACGAATTTAGTGGTACAGGGTCGCACCAGGATTTGAACCCGTGACCTTCGGATCTCAAGTCTGGCTCATTACCAACTGGGCTATCACCGTGAAACAATGTATAACTGGACCAAACCTCCGATTTTTAACCCCCAACAAAAAAAGAGGAAAGTTTGACGTGTTCATCTGTGTGTCTATGTATTTGTATAAATCTGTGTTTGTCTGTGGCTTCGTAGGTCCTAACTAAACGAATGGACCTGATTTCGATGCAGTTTTTTTATGTTTGAAAGCCGACGTAATCGAGATGGTTCTTAGCCATATTTCATCAAAATTAGTTCAGCCGTTTAAAAATTATAAGCAAAGAATGTTAAGAGTTATACTTTTTATTTTTATTTTAGAGAGATACCAGCTGATGCCCGTAACTTCGTTTGCGTGTTAATTTTTTCTTTTGAACAGATTACAAAAGTTTTTTCCCGCTAACTCCCGTTCCCGTGGGAATTTTGCAATATCCTGTTGCAACTAAGTAACTTAGTTTAAGTTTACTAAGGTACCTGCATGGCAAATTTCAAGCGTCTAACTTAAGCGGTTTAGATTTTTCATACAAAAGGATTTTCCCGCTTATTCCCGTTCCCGTGGTAATTTCGGGAATTCCTTTCTTAGTGCACCTCTGCGGTACCGGTACCTAAGCTACGTCCCTTCCAAATTTCAAGTGCCTACGTTTAGCCGTTTAGGCTGTGCGTTGATATGTCAGTCAGTCAGTCAGTTTCTCCTTTTATATATTTAGATTCCACATATATTCGGAACAGCCTGTGTTTTAAAGCTTTATCCCGACGCCGACGGAAGAAGCTCTTTTTGCGGCGCGCGCGCGTCTCGCTCGGTGGCGCATGCGCGTTACGCTCCGCTGACACGCGTCTGTTTACGTCCAGTCTGGGCTTTACATACAGTAAACAGTACAGACAACAGCACAACAGATTATACAATGGCTTGATAGTTGATAAGGGCTCCCATTTCCGTATTTAGGCTCTAAGATGGCCTATTATGCGTGTGGGTCGGTGGCTATTCCAGCCACCTCTCAGCTCCGACCAGAAGCTCAGAATCCTCTTGGTGAATTCGCAGGCTTCACGAAGCGACCTAATTGTGGTGATCGGCTTAGAATAACACCACCCCATTTCTTTCCGTGGGTGTCGTAAGAGGCGACTTTGGAAACACAAATGAGACCTGCCTCCCATTAATCCATCTCAGGCAACAACACCTCATTTTTTTATGAATCTGAGGTGTCGTCCTATGGTCTCATGCGGTGTGGTAGGCTCTGTAAAGGGCCGTCTGGTTCGCGACCACCCTCCTACCGAAGTCCGACGCCAAACAGCTTGCTGTGTTCCGTCGGTGCGTGGAAGTAGCAGTACCTTATTCTGCGTTAACTCGCTCCATCGTTGACCTCATCTATGACCTTGGTCAAGATTGAGGTCAAGAGTTAACCCATCTTATAATAAAAAATAAAAAAATAAAAATCCTGGTAGGATTTGTGCCCGTTGGTCCACCACTCCCACAAATTCCAGGGTTACAACTGCTTTGCAGTTTGGCGAAGATAAATATATGTAAAATAGGTTAAGTTTGTTTGAATAAACGTATTTAAAAAACTTAAAAAACGTGGGCGACTGTTTCATCAGCCTTTAAGCAGCCCCTACAGGGCTATCGGTGGCGTTTAAAACCATTATACGAGTTCAATGGCTTTTGATAGTTCTGAATTTCGCCACGTGAACGGATAAAATGGTCACCATTGTAATTCAACGCGAGGAATAGCCGCTTGAAGCGCTAGGCGTCTATTCATCTTGGGCCTTTTTATTAGAGATGCACCGAACAGTGTTTTTTTTGCCGAATAGCCGAATACCAGATATTCGGCCAAATGCTCCGCCAAATAACGAATATCCGGACGAATATTCGGCGCAGATTTTGAATTTACCGCGCGCCTTCTAATTAGTTCGATTTTGTTTCGCGCTGGAGTCGTCTTTTTATTTTTCATTCACAATAAAGCATGCTCGTATTGACAGGAAAGCTGACCCTTATAGGTGGTGGGCAGCAAATGCAACGCAGTATCCATCACTTGTGAAATTTGCGAAACGATACCTATCATCCCATTGTAGCAGCGTCTATAGTGAAAGGCTCTTTTCTGAAGCTGGTTTGGTGTATGAGGAAAAGCACAATAGACTGCTGCCAGATAATGCGAAAAAACTGGTCTTCATACACCACAACTTGCCCTTACTAAACTACCGCTATTAATTCTCTGTACTCTTTATGTCTTTTCACCTTTTCTATAAACGTTTCTTATCATAATACCTGATTTTTTCCTATTCGGTATTCGGCCGAATACTTACAACTATTGGGCCGAATACCGAATACTCAAAAAAGTGGCCGAATAGGCCGAATACCGAATAGTTCCCGAATATTCGGTGCATCTCTACTTTTTATAATTCGAAAACGGCATTTCAAAATTTGAATTACCATTGCCCCCTATGTTCTCAGCTTCTAGTATTACTATTACATAGGAGGCAATGGTAATACAATTTTGCCGTGCCGTTTTAGAATTCTAAAAAGGCCCTCAGTAGCGTCTCAATGGCGGTAGAATCCTAGTCTATCTATATCTATACACATTATAAAGAGGAAAGATTTGATTGTTTGTTTGTATTGAATAGGCTCCGAAACTACTGGACCGATTTGAAAAATTCTTTCACCATTAGAATCCTACATTATCCGGGATGGACATATAGTACATGATTTTCCCGAATTCCCACGGGAACAAAGTCCCGGGCAAAATGCTAGTTAGTGATAAAGACGCCCCGGAATCTGTAAATCTGCGCGCATGCGCGTTACGCTCCGTTGCCACACTGTGTTTACGTCTGGTGCTCGTTTAGCTAATTGTATACTTATTTTAGTTCTTGAACTTGATAACAAAAGATACAACAATCGAAACAACTCTTGAATTATTATCCATATACTTCAATCGCAATAATGCCTATTAGCAGATACAGGGCCGTTCAAGTATTACGTAAGCAGATTTATTACAATAATTTACGGGTACGTATTACAATACCGAAGTATAGAAAACCGAATTTCATAAGACCTATGGACGAAAGACCGAAAATTATATGGCCGAATGTTTATTTGACCGAAAGTTTGAAATCCCGAATGTTTGTTTGACCGAAAGTTTGAAATCCCGAAGGTTGAAATACCTATGACTTAATATCCCGAAGGCTAAAATACCGAAGATTGAAATCCCGAAGGCTAAAATCCCGAAGGCTAAAATACCGAAAACTAAAATACCGAATTTTAGTTTTCGGTTTATGGACATCCTGTCCATAAAGTTTTCAATAATAAAAATGTTTTATTTTGTCTGTTTCTATGACAAACGGAACTGTGACGAGTAGGTTTGTTAGTAGCCTAACCCAATCAACCCGTCAAGGGTTGGTTGGGTTAGGTTTGGTTAGAACTGCGACCCCAACGCACGAGCCGAGCGAGCGAAGCGAGCGTGCCGCGGCAGCAGCCGGCGAAGTGCCAGAAACGACTGTGGTTGCATTTTAATTTTTAGTATTTTGAACATCGATGCTTTTAAACATAGGTATTTCGTGTATCGGTATTTTGAACTTTCGGTCATTTAAACATCGGTATTTTGAACATTCGGTCATTTAAATGTTCGGTCATGTAAACGTTGGTATTTTGAACATTCGGTCATTTAAATTCGGTATTTTGAACATTCGGTCATTTAAATATCGGTATTATATGTTTAGTTATATCGTACATCGGCATTTCAACCGTTCGGTATTTCAACTTTCGATGTTTTAAGCGTAGGTTTTTCAACCATCGGTATTTTGAATTTTCGGTATTTTAATACGTACCCTAATTTACTCCCGCCTCCCCCTTGTCAGCAAAAGTAAGCTAAGCTCTTACCCCCCTCCCATGCTTACGTAAACATTGGTATACGCAGTTTGTGGGAATCCCCGAAAATGCGCTTCGTTTTCAAGCATAGACAATGTGTGGGTTGCCATTTGTGTAAAAAAATAAAGAACTAATGCTGACGTGATCACCATCTAGACCCCCCCCCCCAACCCCCATGTAGACCCCCCCCCAACCCCCAAAGATCCCCCCCCCGCCTCCCTACAAACCAAAACGTCATCTAATACACCTATTTAGATGTAGTTTTGCTGTGTAAGTCTTTTTAATTTTTGTTGATTTTTTTAAAAACAGCTGTTTCAATTTCCATAAAATTTATATGGGACCACCTCAGAAGTATGCCCTTTCGAACATAAAACGAACTTTCGAACAATCTGAAAATCGGCCGTTAATTGGCAGAAACACGAAGTTTTCCGACAGAAATTAAGGGCACTTTTTACATGTGATATTTGAGAAATTTCCTCAATTGAGAGCCTATTTATTGAATCCCCTTCGTATTTCGAAGGGAGGTCCGTGCCCCTCGGTGGGGACGTATATATATGGGCTGGTAAAAAAAAGACCCTATTATCAGAAATGTATTTGATCAAAGTGAAAAAATATTCTTTCAATTTCAAATAAAAAAATGTTTTCAAGCTCCGACATATGAAGTGTGCATCTAGGTGTATATACAGGGCTTTAGGTATCTCTCGGGTGGTTAATCAGTCCATGAAACTGAACAACTTCCCCGAGGAACATAGGTCAAAATACGAAAAAAAAATTTTGATCTCCTATACAAAATGCGCTATATGCTGATGAAGTTTGTATGGGAACTCAAATTTTTTTTTTCGTATTTTGACCTATGTTCCTTGGGGAAGTTGTTCAGTTTCATGGACTGATTAACCACCCGAGAGGTTGAAAGAGAGATACCTAAAGCTTTGTATATCTCTGTGTCTGTCTGTGGCATCGTAGCTCGTAATCGAATGGACCGATTTCGATGCGGTTCCTTTGTGTGGAAAATGACGTAATCGAGATGGTTCTTAGCTATATTTTATCAAAATCAGTTTTTCAGTTTAAGAGTTATAAGCGACAAATGTTGGAAAAAAATATTATTTTTATTTTAGAGTTATTTCAAATCATTTTACACATAAATAACAGAATTTAACAAACATAAAACACCAACCGAATAGGAAACATTTTTCTATTTTTTTAAGTCACTTAAGAACATATTTTATTTCAATAGACATTATTTTTAGTATATTTAGACAAAAAACTGCATAATGAGTTAACCTTGTAATCCTTATATGACTTTATACCTAACATTACGTCATGTTGTTATAACCAGTTGCATAAAGGTTGTTTAACAGTGGAATAACGGTCAAGGATGTGAGCTCTAAGAGTTAGTGTGGTGTGGGCTGAACAATAACATTGTCGTTTGAGATTGGGCAATCTTGAGCGTTTCACATCTATTATTTGTTCAAATACTGTTCATGCCGGATTACCCTCTATATATTCCCCCTCTATTCTCAGTGAGTTATTTATACATTTATTGCTGCAGCTAACACTTGTAAACACTTACACGTACTTACACGAACTTTCACACGCACTTACACTATCTCACTTGAATACATACTGGTACGCATTTCTGATAAGTTACTTCATTAAGTATATATTTTTTTTTACCCCAGGTACGCGCGAAAAAAAAAACTCTAGGCACAGCTGAAAATCAGTTTGTTGTCTGTCATAGACAGCAAGTATGCTGAGTTCTGTGTCCTATTTGCTTCTACAATCTACGTCACACATTTCGCTAACCTTTTTTTTAATTGTATAAGAACATTGTACAATGTTACAAATTGTTAAGAAGCAATAAAGATTATCTATCTATCTATCTATCACTAGCTGATGCCCGCAACTTCGTTTGCGTGTTAATTTTTTCTTTTAAACAGATTACACTTTATTGACGGTCCATTGATTTAGTTTGAGATTTAGATTTTTACATACAAAAGTTTTTTCCCGCTAACTCCTGTCCCCGTGGGAATTTTGCAACATCCTGTTGCAACTAAGCTTTAAGTTTACTAAGGTACCTGCATGCCAAATTTCAAGCGTCTAACTTAAGCGGTTTAGATTTTTCATACAAAAGGATTTTCCCGCTAATTCCCGTTCCCGTGCGAATTTCTGGAATTCTTTTCTTAGTGCACCTCTACGGTACCTAAGCTACGTCCCTTCCAAATTTCAAGTGCCTACGTTTAGCCGTTTAGGCTGTGCGTTGATATGTCAGTCAGTCAGTCAGTTTCTCCTTTTATATACAAGGTCCTAATTTATTAGTCACTTACCTTCTAAGGCGTTATTGTATAGGTTGATAGTATTCCAAAAAACAACATAAAAATTAATTATCTGAAAATTAAATTTTGTAAAAAAAATTAAAAAAAAAATCCATTTAAAGATAAAGGAATGGTTCTCTTTCGATTATAGCCGTCCACTCCCCGCTCGCCCGCTCTACTACTGCCATTATTATTTACGTTTGAATGGATGGGTTTATTCAACATATTAATGAAAAAATATCATAACAAAATTTTTCAAGACCTTTTAAATTTAATATTATGCTTTTGTTTTTTGACTCAAATGATATATTTTGACCTACACAATAACGTGTTAAAGGGAAAGTGCCTAATAAATTAGGACCTTATATTTAGATTAGATTATAAGGCAAACAGCGCCTGCCACAGGTATAAATTTTGAAGTGAAAACTTCTTTAACGGCGTTGTGCACTTTGAGATGGTATTACATACTATATTATATTTATATATTTTCAATTTTTTTTTCTTCTTAATTATCTACTTTTTTTTTGCACTCTGTGACGGCTGAATCTTGTTAAATTGTTGTGGAACATGTTGTTGGTATACACGTAACACACTTAACTTATTGATGTTATCAAAAAGTCTGTCATTTGTCTTGTGTAATACTGTTTGTGTTCTTCTTAATAAATAAATAAATAAACTCGTAGATAATGATGATACGATGGTACCTTGATCTACACTTATAGATCAATTAATGCAACTCAAACTAACCTAAGCAAACGTAAAAAAGCCTAACCTAATCTTTCATAACCTAATTTATCCAAATTTCATCTAGATCGTAAATTTTTCGTTATTTTATAGTTTTAATAGGCAAATTGTAATAGTACTTTTTTTATTATAAGATGGGTTAACTCTTGACCTCAATCTTGACCAAGGTCATAGATGAGGTCGACGATGGAGCGAGTTAACCCAGAAAACGCCTATAAGGCACTGATACTCCCACACACCGACGGAACACAGCAAGCTGTTTGGCGTCGGACTTTGTTAGGAGGGTGGTCGCGAACCAGACGGCCCTTTACAGAGCCTACCACACCGCATGAGACCATAGGACAACACCTCAGATTCATACAAAAATGAGGTGTTGTTGCCTGAGATGGAATAATAGGAGGCAGGTCTCATTTGTGTTTCCTTAGTCGCCTCTTACGACACCCACGAAAAGAAATGGGGTGGTGTTATTCTAAGCCGATCACCACACGATCAGTACGTTTTTCCGGCGACAAATACAAATAAAAGTTTCATCTGTCTGTCTATATTTTACTGTCAGCGTGGAAATTATTGTCTACACACCAATGTTAAGCTCTACAAATAATACAACGTTGTCGTCGCCAAAGGTCACCAAACCCGTTCGACAGGTCCTCCCGGCCGAAGATTCGGCCCAAATTGTATTCCATACATACATACATACAATACGTATTATTACATACAGGCACCCACGCATTTATGTCAATAAGAGGTTAGCAGAGCTTCAGTAGTTTCAATTTGCTTATTAATGATACCTACATATTAACTCTTCCAAAAATAAAATGTTTTATCTTGCAGTGGTCAATTTGGTGACATTATATTAGCTAGCTATGAAGCGCTCGTAGCCCAGTGGCTCTCGCTGATCTCAATCGATCAGTGAGGTTAAGCAACGTACACAGAGGCAGAGAACCTGATGGGTGACCAAAGTGGCAATTTATCACGACCGTTTCCGTGCTTCGGAGGGCACGTTAAGCTGTCGGTCCCAACTGCTGTTGATTGACTACAGTCGTTAAAACCAAGCCAGAGGCCAATGTGCGGTTTTAAAACTCTGACACCAGGGTTAGCCAAGTTCGTCACACACTTGACTATACCTACACGAAAAAAAAAAGCAAAATTTAAGACGGTGAATAAACTCTCACAACATATCTGTAACTTCAGTTGTGTGTCGGTGGAATAGTCTCCATTTTATCCTTTCAGGTGGCGAAATTGAGAACTATTCCAATTTGCTAGGTAGTTTCAACTTTACGTTCGGTTGGCAGTGGCGCTGCTGGTCGGAGTGGTTGTCAGCAAGTATATAAAAATTAAAAAGTTCTCAACTTCGCCACCTGAACAGATAAAATAGAATAGAATAGAAAAAATCTTTATTTTATAGGACATTCAGGATGCCACTTACATGAAATACATACAAACAAACATTAAAGGATTTAAATACATACATACGCATTCGTTCTATTGACCCTACTGACTCTACGCCTATTCGCAAAGGTGCAGTCTTCCCCAGAGAAGAACAGGCAAGAAACTCTGAGGGTGCTCTTTTTAATCGCATTACAAATTTTCTAATTTTCTATAAGTCTGAAATAACTCTAGAGCTGAGCAGTTCATTCCCATGGCTGCTTGTCAGTTATGTAATCAGAAATTTTGTAATAGCCCTTTTTGCAAAGATTTTGTTTAATTACTATCTTAAATTTATCCAAAGGTAAATTTTGAATACACATGGGAATCTTATTATAGAAACGTATACATTGACCCATAAAAGAGTTCGTGACCTTGTGGAGACGACTGTCTAGTACATCCAGTTTATGCTTGGTCCTAGTATTTATATTGTGCCTATCCTACATTCCATCGACACACAACATAAGTTACAGAATCGGGACCCTGAACAACTTTCTCTAAGCATCATGTATGTTAATACAGGGTGTAAAGGACAGCTTAGCAAATTTATTAAATGGTGGAATCTAACTATAACTATTATCAGCTACAAGCTACAAGTAATTATTTTTCCCGAAATTGTCAAATTAAGGAGTTTTCGTTATTTACCTACTTTGGCGCTACTTTCAGCACTTTAAGCGTGAAAGCGTAACAGACAGACCGACAGAGTTACTTTCGCATTTATAATATTAAGGCGACTACAGCACCCGATAAAGGCAGCACAGATAGGAATAGTGTCATCTCCGTATCTCAACAGGCCTGGGCCGGCAGTGCGAACAGTGTCAATACACGAAGTTTACGGACTATGAAAGCGTGCGTGCGTAAAAACATGTTCGAAAGTTAGAAAAATTAGATTTATGGAAAGGTAACAGCTTAAATCGAAAAATGCGTTAACTACTTATCAAGAGTGTGGAATCACGAACATTTTGATAGCAAATTCAAGTTCCTGTTTGCATTTTACTATCGCTTTTACAGCTTAAAAGATACACAATATTGGTATTTAGAGGTGACTTTGTGAGCTTTTTCTATCGAACCAGAAGTGCTGAATTATGTTTTCAGCAAACTACTTATCTAGTTTATGTCCTGAATATTACAGTAGTAGTTTTTTCTTCGATTTAATGCAGTGAGTCATGCTTATCTACGCATCATAAAATCGTAATTTAGGTGCTGTAGTCGCCTTAAGTAGGGATGTTTGATTAAAAAAATACACTTGTACATATAAAATAAAATTCTGATCCCCAATGTGTGTGTTTTATGTTATCTGTAAAATTGTTTTTCCTATTGTTTCAGGATCAGAATCCCAAATAGAATGCACTCCAGAAGTAATGAAGGTCTCAGTGCCTATGGACGGGGATCGGCGGATCTCGTACCTTGACCAGCTCAAAGGTAAGTTTGTCACCAGCTCATATACGTCCCCATCGATGGGCACGGGCCTCCCTTCGAAAATGTAAAGGGGATTTAGGTCATAGTCCACCATGCTGGCCCAATGCGAGTTGGTGGACCAAGCGCCTTTCGAAAACTAATTCTCTCAGATGTGCGGGTTTCGTCACGATGTTTTCCTTCACCGCTGAGCAAGTGATAATTAATGAGAAATCCGTGCAAAACTGCAATAGTTAAGTGGTACACACCCGAACCAGGATTACCCGTAACCTTCCAGTCACAAGACTGTAACCAACTGTGCCATTGCAGAAAAAGATAAAAGTATGTTAGCTTAGCGGTTATAACTAAATAATTCAGTAATCGAACTGAACTACTATTTTATAAAGGTTAGATTGGAATGTATTGCTAATAAATAAAATCAAGGGTATAGAAACGCATCCCCAACTAGCTTGTAAAAGGTTCTTCTAGGAATTTAGTTAAGTTTTAAAGGGTCCTAAAATTTCTCCAGCTAGGTAATTCAAAGTTTCATAAAAAAGATATTTTTTCCTTTCTTCCTTGCCTAGAAAAATAGACAGAAAAGTTACCGATAGAAACCACGAAACAGACACAGACATGTCATGTTAACAAATGACAGACGGTCGACCTCATAGCTCTACACGCGGAGAACTCGTGTCAAATAGCGCTCTACCATGAGGTTTGACACAATATGATTAATCTACACGCACAACTAAGGGCGCGTCCATTAATTACGTGAGGCGTTTTGGGGGGGGAGGGGGTCGGGCCGGATCTCACTCAATCTCACGTGGGGGAGAGGGGGGGTCTCTACAAATATCAAGTTTTTTTTTCCCCCCAAAAGAAATTGTGTTAAATTGTGGGAAAGCTAAGTTAAACCAACTAAAATGTTCTTCCAGTAGCCACTCTGAGTTCCCGTGGACTGAATTAGAAGATTTTTTTTTCAAATTTAAATTGGTAAATCATACCTGTTTTTTGTTGTTCGATTATTACAAGTTTAAAAATAATTAGGCAAATTATGTAAGTTTTCTAAATAAATTACCTATTTACACTAAAACTAAGCATTTTCATAAAACTCACGTGAGATAAAAGGGGGAGGGGGGGTGTCGAGCCAAACTTCACGACATCTCACCAGAGGGGCTGGGGAGGTCGAAAAATCGCCAAAAACACCTCACGTAATTAATGGATGCCCCCTAATGTGCTTAGTAAGGAAATGAGATCGCCGCTCGTTTAAAGGCACGATTACTCAGTTGGTTGGAGTACCAGGAGATTTAATCCTGAGGCCGTGGGCTCAAGTCCCATTCGCGCCAAACATTTTTCTTTCACTAAAATTATTTATATGGATTATTTGTGTGTACAATCACTACATTAACTCTAAAGTTACTAAAATTTTATAAATAACTGCTACACACTCAAAGACTCACTCTAAGGTTTTCCTTTGTGTCGTGGGTGCCTTGGAAACAAACACGAACACACATGACCCGAGAACAAACATCTGCGTTTTACACTAATATTTGCACCGACTGGGAATCGAACCCAGGACCCGCCGATCAAAAGGCCTCACTACCACTAGTCAAGTGTGTGGCGAACTTGGCTAACCCTGGTGTCAGAGTTTTCAAACCGCACAATGGCCTCTGACTTGGTTTTAAAGACTAGTCAATCGACAACAGCCGGGACCGACAGCTTAACGTGCCCTCTAAAGCACGGAAACTCTCGTGAAAAATTGCCACTTTGGTCACCCATCAGGTTCCCTACCTCTATGTACGTTGCTTAACCTCACTGATCGGTTAAGATCAGCGACCGCCACTGGGCTACAAGCGCTTCTAAGGAAGGAATGGTAACTAACTTAACCTCATGGTAGCCGCACCCTCCAAGTGAAAGTTAGTTAACTCTGGTTAATGAGTGGAGTTCACACAACAATTAACTCTACAATGACTTGTTACGTCTGACATACGACACATTTCTCACTTTTTGTAGCACTAGTACTGTTTTTAACCGACTTCTTAAAAAGGAGTTATTTAGAAGCTGTTAAAAAAAATTCTGTCAACTAAAAAATAATGTTGCGATTTTTGACCGGACTATAAAATTAAGCTGAGTAATAATTGAGAAGTGGCTGCAACAAAATGATAGATTTAAATAAGCCAGTCAAAATGATGAGTTGGCTGCTGAAATAAACGAGTAAGCTGCTAAAAAAATAAATTGGCGACTAATACCATTAACAGGGTACAATTCAGGTTCAAAATGTAATGAAAACTGCTTCTCTTTTTCAAAACCTGTTGACCAGCCCTCTCGTCCTTCCGTTAGGTCACTCCTCTGTATCCCTTCCCATCACTCTGACTTCTACTCCTATTCCTTTTCCGTTCATGCAGCCCGACTGTGGAACTCACTGCCTTACCCCATCCGCAATTCCGAGACACTTCCGATATTTAGAAAGAAATTAAAGGAACATTATGTATCTGTTGCTTTCCCTTCAGTATAATGAACATAATATTATATGTATTGCTTATGTATGTATAAAATACTTATATGTCTGTGTATTTATATAAATTATTTATATATTATATGTATGTGTAGTTGTATTTTTATGTAGTTTATATTAGTATTTAGATTTCAGTGGTTAATTGTGCACATCTGTCTTTATTTATTTTACGCCTCTCACTGTCCCAGGTCTGCTGGAAGAAATTTCTTAAAGAAATAAGCTGTGCCTTTTGTGTTCGTTTTTCTATTTGTCTGTAACATTTGTGATTTTTCCTGTGTACAATAAACTGTTAAATAAATAAATAAAGCATAAAAAAGGGAATGCAAAATTTTGCCACGCAAATGTTACAAAAAATTTTCGTTTTACATGATTTAAATTGTTTAATAAAACCCTCGACCAAAAAAGAGAGTTTTCATAAGTTTGATGAGTGTATCTGTATATGTCTGTCTGTTGCATAGTAGCTCCTAAATAGATTTTTGTTTGAAAGCTGACATAATCGTGATGGTTCTTAGCCATACTGGGTGAAAATGAACCTCCGAGCTATATTTTAACCGTGTGGTGATCGGTTGAGAATAACACCACCCCATCTCTTTCCGTGGGTGTCGTAAGAGGCGACTAAGGAAACACAAATGAGACCTGCCTCCTAGTAATCCATCCCAGGCAACGACACTTCATTTTTTTCTGGATCTGAGGTGTCGTCCTATGGTCTCATGCGGTGTGGTAGGCTCTGTAAAGGGCCGTCTGGTTCGCGACCACCCTCCTACCGAAGTCCGACGCCAAACAGCTTGCTGTGTTCCGTCGGTGCGTAGCAGTACCAGTGCCTTTATAGGCATTTTCTGGGTTAACTCGCTCCATCGTCGACCTCATCTTTGACCTTATGGTCAAGATTGAGGTCAAGAGTTAACCCATCTTATAATTAAAAAAAAAAAAAAAAATCCTGAACCAGTATCACTCAAAGAACAAATTTATGAAAAAAAAATATTTTGCGCCCGAATGGTGTAAAAATCCCCCCCACCCCCAAAAAAAAAAAAAAAAAAAGTGTCCCCTGTGACCCCCCCTTCGGACCGCGCCTGGTTGGTGCATTGTTATTCGAAGATCATTACAAAAATACCAATTAGTTATCTAATAGAGTACAACACAGCCGCCTTATTGCTATAGAGCAACTTCTTCCATGATATTAGAGAGCAATCTCAAAAAAATCGACTTTTTATAAAAAGTTGTATAGAGGTCACATTTTGACTTCTTATACAACTTGTACAATAAGCTAATTTGCTTCTGTATGCGAAGTCGAAATTTTTCTTTGAGAATAAAAAAAATCAGGTTCTTTCGGAGAAGGTTGTTCAGTTTCATGGGAAGAATCACCTCCCAAAGTTTTTTTATTATTTTTTTATTATAAGATGGGTTAACTCTTGTCCTCAATCTTGACCATAAAGGTCAAAGATGAGGTCGACGATGGAGCGAGTTAACCCAGAAAATGCTATAAGGGCACTGGTACTCCCACGCACCGACGCAACACAGCATGCTGTTTGGCGTCGGACTTCGGTAGGAGGGTGGTCGCGAACCAGACGGCCCTTTACAGAGCCTGCTACACCGCATGAGACCATAGAACGACAGCTCAGATTCAGAAAAAAATGAAGTGTCGTATATTATACTTCCATAGTTCAAAGGAACCCACTATCGTTATTTCAGCTTCCAATCATATGTCAATTTGAGCCATAGATCTTGATGTACGACTGACAATACAATGGATGTACCGGGGCATCCGAGAACACCCTTAAGGCGACTACAGCACCTAAATTACGATTTTATGGCACTATTCCTATGTGTGCTGCCTTTATCGGGTGCTGTAGTCGCCTTAACCTCTTTAAGTTTGAATTCGGTTACGTCATGTATGACGAATTTTTTTTTTAAATTCCAGACTACAAGCCATGCAAACCTACAATGGAAGATAACGTGGCGACGTTCATGCTAGATCTGCAGGATCCTCACCAATGTGGGGTCACGAGGGTGCTCAACAAGATCACGGTAAGCTTTCATTCTATTTATACACACACTCAATACGGCCGGTTTGGTCTAGTGGTAGTCCTGGGTTCGATGTACACTAATTTTTTTATGTACACTAAATTATTTGGGTACACAAAAATTTCTGTAAAAAGCAGATTTTTGCTCTCGGGTCATGGGTGTTTGTGTTTGTCTTTATGTGTGTTTCGAAGGACCCACGACATAAGGGAAAACCTTAGCGTGGGCCTTTGAGAGTGTGGTTTTTTTTTATATACATACGATGACGCCTATAATCCCTAACGGGGTAGGCGGAGCATCACTGGTTCTAGAACCACTACATGC
Organism: Aproaerema taeniolella; assembly: GCA_949987775.1. Classification (NCBI taxonomy): domain Eukaryota; kingdom Metazoa; phylum Arthropoda; class Insecta; order Lepidoptera; family Gelechiidae; genus Aproaerema; species Aproaerema taeniolella. The sequence continues at coordinate 3,047,329 of OX465266.1, forward strand.
CCCGTTTGACACAAGTTGTGAGGGTTATCAGATGGAACTAGTTGTATTATGGTGAGAGGCGGAGGTAGTATCTATACACTCACGTCTATAATCACTTTCGGGGTAGGCAGAACATTATGTGGTTGGCCCTATTTGACTAAGCAGAGACAACAGAAATTAGAAGTAAGAACATTTACCCTCGGAGTGTCTTGCCTATTCTTCTCCTGAGGAAGACTGCACCTTTGCGAATAGGCGCAAAGTAAAAAATGCTAATGTAATTCACTATTTTGCTCAATGTTTTGTATTGATTTTGCTAATGTATTTTTATGAAGTTTTCAAGCAGCACTTTGTATGTTCTATGAAATAAATATTTTTGACTTTGACGTTGATAGCTACCAATAGTTTTTAGGGAAATAAAAATTTTCCACACGTGAACCCACGACCCCAAGTTTAGATCTGCTGGTGCTCTAACCAACTGAGCTATTTGTGCCTTAAGGCGACTACAGCACCTGATAAAGGCAACACACATAGGAATAGTGCCATCTCCGTCTCTCAACAGGCCTGGGCCGGCAGTGCGAACAGTGTCGATACACGAAGTTTACGGACTGTGAAAGCGTGCGTGCGTAAAAACATGTTCGAAAGTTAGCAAAATGAGATTTATGGAAAGGTAACAGCTTAAATCGAAAAATGCGTTAACTACTTATCGAGAGGGTTCAATCACGAACATTTTGATAGCAAATTCAAGTTCCTGTTTGCATTTTACTATCGTTTTTACAGCTTCAAAGATATACAATACCTATTGGTATTTAGAGGTGACTTTGTGAGCTTTTTCTATCGAACCAAAAGTGCTGAATCATGTTTTCAGCAAACTACTTATCTAGTTTATGTCCTGAATATTACCATAGTATTTTTTTCTTCGATTTAATGCAGTGCGTCATGCTTATCTACGCATCATAAAATCGTAATTTAGGTGCTGTAGTCGCCTTAAAAAAAATACTAAGATTGCCACGTTACTCAATCATATACAATCTGTATGGAAGCGTACGTGGGTGTGTGTGAGTGTACGCTTGTGTATGTGTGTATGTGTGCGTGGGTTAGCCCTGCGATGTGATATCTTATGTGAGAGCAGTCTCATTGCTTGTGCTAGATGCTAGGCTGGTGGTGTCCACGCACACCTCTTTCCTGGCCTTGACCTGTGAATGTTTAGAGGTTCTTCATCTTCATCAGCCCATATACGTCCCCACTGCTGGGGCACGGGCCTCCCTCAATAACGTGAGGGGTAAATGCCATACTCACCACGCTTGGCAGACGGATTGGCGAGGGTTTTGATATAATTGCAGAGTTTTCCTTCTCTGTGTGCAGATGAACTTGCTTGCATATTTACCTTAGTCGCCTTGTACAACACCTCTCGGTAAGAAAGAGGGTGGTCCTATTCTACTCTGCCGGGGACTCACACGGTTTAGAGGTTACGGCACTTTAATTATAACGTACCATTACTACGTCACCCATATTTTAAAAAATTTTATCCCCTCCCCCCATCGGTGACCACCTGTAGTAAATGTCAAGACTAATGACTAAATGCCCTTCCCCTCTAGTTTTCACGTAGTAATTATCAATTTTCTAACAAAATCTACTTAACGATTTTGCACAACCAAACCGTCTTTTTCTCTGCCTCAAATCTACTAAAAAAGAATGAATCTACTAAAAGTAGTCACGTTGTAATCACTTAACGTCTATGTGTGAGTCAGTACTGCCACTGTGAGTTTAAAAAGCGCTAAATGGCTAAATGCTGTGCGCCATACCTAATTGAATATAGCTCGAAAAAGCGCAAGACTTTCCTTGAGGATATTGACTACGTGACGAAAACCTAAGCCCCCCCCTACGTGACGAAAACCTGTGACCAAGTTTGGTATGTTTGATGACCCCTTCCCCCCGTAAATGGGTCACGTCATATGGGTACTGTGATATGTAGTCTCCACCGTGATGGAACTACGTTTCATAGACGGGGCTGGCTGGTCGGAGTGCTGTCAAGTTTTGGTTTAAAAAGTTAAAATTGAATTTAAAATATTCGCGAGTACGTAAAAAATAAGAAAGTGACAGCAATCCGGGCTAGGGCCATTCGATCGGGTGTCTTCGTAGTGTTTAAGTCGTACGCATAAAGCGTCTTATAGTACGTTCCTTTATATGTGTGTAACCCCCCTTTTGCTCTCTTTCCAGGGCAAACGCACGTTCTACCACAAGATCGTGATAGAAGACACGGCAGGAGGCCGGGAGATCGTCACAGTCCGATGTGTGGTCACGAACAAACTGCGCGCCCTCACCAGGAGGGCTGTGGACAGCTTCCCTCTGGATTTTAACGAGCCTGAGTAAGTAAATGATCATTATACAGGGCTTTAGGTATCTCTCTTTCAACCTCTCGGGTGGTTAATCAGTCCATGAAACTGAACAACTTCCCCAAGGAACATATGTCAAAATACGAAAAAAAAAATTTGAGTTCCCTTATAAACTTCATCAGCATATAGCGCATTTTGTATGGGAGATCAAAATTCTTTTTTCGTATTTTATAGATAACTAAAGCCCTGTATACATACAGGATGTAAGGAACGGATCTATAGGTTGAAATTGAAAATAATCGACAAAGAGGGATGAATCTACCCATGATTACGAACTTTTTCTATGGGACCAACTTTTCTACTAATAAATAAAAATCAGTTGTTCCATATAAGTTTGTTGAGTAGGTATTTAACTTTTGTATGGAACAGCAGATTTTTATTTTTTAGTAGGAAAGTTCCCATAGAAAATTTTTTTCGTAAATGATTACGAATCTGCTCTCATGAGCATCATTTTTCGTAAATGATGCTCATGAGAGCAGATTCATCCCTCAAAGTTTTCGATCATTTCCAATTTCACCCTGTATAATATTTAGTCGCATAACAAATTTTGCCATAATTTAATAAGGCATTAAGTTTTTAGGACTAATGATATTTTACCATAACAACTAAACATACCTTCATCGTCCCCACTGCTGGGGTACTACTCATCTTCATCAGCCTATATACGTCCCCACTGCTGGGGTCAATAATATGAGGGGTAAATGCCATACTCACCACGCTTGGCAGACGGGTTGGCGAGGGTTTTGATACAATTGTAGAGTTTTCCTTCTCTGTGTGCAGATGAACTTGCTTGCAAATTTACGTTAGTCGCCTTGTACGACACCTCGGTAAGAAAGAGGGTGGTCCTATTCTACTCTGCCGGGGACTCGCACGGCTCACCTGTTTTCCCATAATTCTTACTAGTATACCTGTTTTCCCATAATTCTTACTAGTATAAAACCTAACCACAGACCGTCATGCTCAAAAATCATTATGCCAAAAAACGATTATGCGGAAGTTTCATTATGACAGTATAAATTATGCTACATTCATTATGCCAAAGTAAATTAATAAGAAAAGATGATGCAGAAAAAAATGTATCCCGTAAAAAACAGCTTAGCCAATAAAGCGAGGCTCTTTTGGACTAAACTATTCACCGATATGACAATCTGTGGATGCCAAATTAAAATTAAGTTTTTAAAATGCGCGCGAGCCGCTAGCCCGCATTGTATTTGGCCAGCGTGGTGGACTATCACCAGCACCCGTATTCTACACCACACCATTTGATTCGATACCGACACTTGGAAAACTCGTGCGCTATTTAGATGACAGTGATGAGAAGTGGCGTAGCTACCGGAGTGGTAGACGGGGCAGTGCCCCGGAGCCCCCAAGCTCAGGGGGCCCCTCGGACTCTGACTTACAAACTATAAATTAAACTAGTGAAAATTTCTCCCACATTCGGAATATAAATAAACCAGATTCCAGGAACTACAATAATTTGAATTATTCCAAACAATAGGGATGTTGACAAATTTTTTTTAATCGTTTATCTTAAAAAGGAACTGAATACAAAACCCAAAACCGAAATAATTTTTGAAAACTATTGAGAAATAAAAAAGTGACAAGCTATTAAATTTCATTGGAGGGGGAAACTGTCAAACAACGAAAAAGAGATGCACTTACAGGCATGTGACGTCACCGCCATTTGTTTGTGTAGGTAAAAACGAGATAGCTAGCTCTCCCTATAAAACGAGAAAGCTAGTCCTTACGATAATATAAATGCCAATAACATGTTCATTTAACCAATTTTAATGCTGTTTTAGGATATTAATATATGTATTTCTAGAATTATTATTTGCTTCACATACAAAAATTCATAAAATTAAACAATCTGGAGTACGACAAATCTGGATTACAATAAATCTGGAGTACGTCGAATTCGGAACACGGCGAATACGAATAAACTATTTTAAATAGTTTAGTTGGGGCCCTGGTTCATTTTTTGCCCCAGGGCCTTTGGTTACCTAGCTACGCTACTGGTGATGAGTATTTTTTTGCCAAACAAACAAACAGACATGCCAAACAAATATCCACTAAGATCAATTTATCAAAAATTCAAAACCAACTTATACAACCTACTTCCCGGTTACACTTACACTCATCAGGTCCATTAATAATGTCTGTAAAAATTTATAATAAACTTCTAGAGTCAATAAAAATGAAACGAGTAATAAAAATATTATATTCAAAATGTTACTACACAGTTGAAGACTATTTACACGATAATTATAAATTCCAAACACAAAAAAAAAATAAAACAAAATTGACTAAATATGAAACACACACACAATCGCTAAAGCACATACATAGACATAACATACACTACACATACACACTCTCTTCCACAACACAGAACTTGAACTTTCTCTCTCTTACACACACTCACACAAATTGATCTCACTAATTTTAAGCTAACTAATTTTAACTAGAATGGGTTTGCCCCTATTAATTGCAGTGCCCTAGAACAGGGTCCATATTGGATACTTTATTAAATTGTAACACCTATATGTAAAACCTATGGATGCAATAAAATATTGAGTATTGAGACGTATATGAGCTTATGACGACGTTCAGCTTAGGAAATGTGGTTATAAAAACAAGTCTTGTTTTTTCGCAGTGTGCTAAACATCACGAGGTACGAAGAAGGCCGAGCACCAGAGCCAGTACTAGGCGCTGTTGTCAAGCAGAATGGAAGACAGTAAGTCACGCTTAGCCCAATTACTCTCACTGATCTGAACCGACCAATGAGGTTAAGCAACGAAATAATACAAAGTAATTTTTGTAATTTTTTTATTTTTACTTTGCCCTCTAGTCCCACAGTCCCAATCGATGGCCGGTTTGGTCGAGTGGTAGTGGCGCTGCCGCTTGATCGACTGGTCCTGGGTTCGATTCCCAGTCGGGGCAAACATTCGAGTAAAAAGCAGATGTTTTTCTCGGGTCATGGGTGTTTGTGTATCCTTATGTCTGTTCCAAAGGACCCACGACACAAAGGAAACCTTAGTGTGGGCTTTTGAGTGTGTTACGTTTACTTAAAAGTTTTGTTTCACTCCCTGTCCAGCATGGAAGTAATACCTTCTCTATCTAATGTTTCAGGGTATCAGGCGAGATATCAGTCAGCCCTGGCACTCCTCTCTCCATGGAAATCTTCCTGGACAACACCTCGGCTCCGGTCTACGGCCTGCTGGTCAACTACATGCACGTCACTGACACGGGGAAGCAGCAGGAGACTATTATATTTAATGGGTAAGGTCTTTAATGGTTTGTGTATTTAATGGGTAAGGTCTTTAATTGTTTGTGTATTTAACAGGTAAGGTCTTTAACAGTTTGTGTATTTAACGAGTATAGTATTTAACTCTTTGCGTATTTAATGGGTATAGTGTTTAACGGTTTGTATACTAGGGGTATTTAACGAGCTGGGATTGGCAACCTTGCAGATTTACAGTTTGTATAAAATAATTTTAAAAAAAAACCTTCTTCCGAAGACTCCACCTGCATTGTTTCGGTTCGATTCCTGTTCGAGCCAAATTTTTCTCCAGCCATGTCTGTCTTTGTAAATGTTTATTGTAAGTCTTTGAATGATTTTTATCCCCAGATGTTCAGTAGACCCGTACCTGTTCGACAACTTCGTGACAACTGACGGCGACCTCCTCTCCGCCAAGTTCAGGGCCTTCAAGTTCCCCGACACCACCTACGTACAGTTCAAGGGGACCGTTACTGTCTGTCTGGATAAATGTCAAGGGGTGAGTATCATTGTATAACGATTCAAACCAAAAAAAACAACAAGGCACACACGCGCGCACACACATTGTATATTTATTGCCTTTGATTGCTGTCTTGACTTGTCTGGATGACAACGATTCTAAACGAAATTACTTTAGTACAGTAATTCGGGGTTGATATATAAGTATAATGAATGGTCCGGTGATTACCCGGGATTCTATTAAAATGTTTTTTTTTTCCATTCGTCCTATCGTCCTAATCGAGGCAGGATAAGGTTAAAAAACCATGCTGCCTCGTCAAGTATATTTTATGACGTGATTTACCTACACGTGCAAATGCCGTGTGGTGTTTTTTAACCGTGTGGTGGTCGGTTGAGAATAACACCACCACATCTCTTTCCGTGGGTGTCGTAAAAGGCGACTAAGGAAACACAAATGAGACCTGCCTCCTAGTAATCTATACCAGGCTACGACACCTCAATTTGTTCTGAATCTGAGGTGTCGTCCGATAGGGTCATGCGGTGTGTCTGGGCCGTCTGGTTCGCGACCACCCTCCTACCGAAGTCCGACGCCAAACAGCTTGCTGTGTTCCGTCGCTGCGTAGGAGAACCAATGCTTTATAGGCATTTTCTGGGTTACCTCGCTCCATCGTCGATCTCATCTTTGACCTTATGGTCAAGATTGAGGTCAAGAGTTAACCCATCTTATTATAAAAAATAAAAATGCAAGTTGAAAGTTGAAAGTCATTTATTTCTTTAAAAAAACTATTCTTTTAAAAACAGGCAAGAACCTCCTCTAAGGAACTAATTAATAGTCGTATTTGTGTGACTTTTTGAGTGTACGATCGTATTTGTATGAATAATTTTATATTATAAATAATATGTATGTGCATCCGTATGTGCCAGTATTTATGTAAAACTGTTTTTAACCCGGATGTCGTAAATTCATCAGGTGCAATGCAGCAATGGCGCTGTAGGGTACGGCCGCAAACGCCGGTCCATCGCGACCAACGCGGACTCCAACAAGGTGTACGAGGTCTCACTCACCACCTTCATCAGGGTGGATTGGAAGGAGGGGGACAAGAGGGAAGCAGGTGGGTATTAACTACATTTGTGCCGTGTGGTGATCGGTTGAGAATAACACCACCCCATTACTTTCCGTGGGTGTCGTAAGATGCGACTAAGGAAACATACATATATGAGACCTGCCTCCTATTAATTCACCCCAGGCAACAACACCTCATTTTTTCTGAATCTGAGGTGGCGTCCTATGGTCTCATGCGTTATGGTAGGCCCTAGGGCCGTCTGGTTCGCGACCACCCTCCTACCGAAGTCCGACGCCAAACAGCTTGCTGTGTTCCGTCGGTGCGTGGGAGTACCAGTGCCTTATAGGCATTTTCTGGGTTAACTCGCTCCATCGTCGACCTCATCTATGACCTTGGTCAAGATGAGGTCAAGAGTTAACCCATCTTATAATAAAAAATAAAAAAAATAAGTTATTCTTAAGTGCCTAAGTCATTTTAACTTTTGAATTTTAAAAAAACAGTGAATTTTATAAATAGTTACATTAAGTTTCCACAGGTAAAGGAGGTTGCTCACTTAATGTATTTTTTTTAGAATAAACTTTGAAAAACTTTTACGCATAAACTAGATTGTAAAAGAAAAAATATTCTATTTAACGGTGTTTAATAAAATATGGAGACGTATTTTTGAAACGATAGAATTCCAATTCGCATACGAATTAACAAGAGTCGCATGAGAATCGCATACAAATCTTGTCAATTCGTATGCGAATTTGAATTCTATTGTTTCAAAAATACGTTTCCTGGCCCTTTGAATTAATATTATAATAAATATTCGCGCCAATTATATTTTATGAATTAATTATTTTAATTAATTTAGAGGTTTGAGGGAGGGGATGGTAGGAGGGTTCTTCCAAAAGATGGAGTTGTGGAAATTTCGTTTTGGGTGGTCATAATAAAAAAAAAACCTAACATCAAAGGCTAAGGCGGGAACAAAGCGTAGCGTAGTGTTCATCCATACTAAGTACATTTTATACAAAATAGATAGATAGATAGATAAACTCTTTATTGATAAACACAATACATACAAACAGAAACAGATTGCTGCGCTGGCTGTATCGTGTCTACCAAATTGGCGCTGACTCAGCACACACTGTAGCAAACTACAGCACTGATATTCTGTCAGAACCATTGAGCACGTGCCTGACCCTATTAGATAAACAATAAAAATAAATAACAGTAGGTAATTAAGAAAACAAACAATAAATTAATAAAATAATAAAGTAAATAAAGTAGGTTTGCGTTGTATATTTAAGTAAATCAAATAGTGCAGCTAAGAAAAGAAAAGTAATAATTCACTATGAGCTTGTGGATAAAACTTAAATATACATATAATATTATTCATAGTATAAATGTAATGAATACAAAAAATAAATGAGTAACTAAAAATGTGCGTATGAAAATAATATGAAGAAAATAATAATAACAATATGCATTGCAGCTAGGAAAAAGTAAAGTACCTACGATCGTAGGTTAGGTACCAGTTTGTTCATTTGTTGAGCAAGTAGAAAAGATCGATAAGCTCGTTTAAAGGCAAACTTAGAATTGACATTACGAATAGGTGGCGGGATATTATTCCAGCACTTCGTAGCAAAGTACCTGAAATAATGTGTGGCAGATGAGTACTTACACCACCATTAGGTAGAACGGGGAAATCATGACATAGGGTAACAGACCACCATGTCGGATAAACGTGACCTTGGGACCGAGATCAACAATCAGCTGATATGAAAAGAAGCAGTTTTTTATTTGCGAATTTCGTACGAGTTCCTTTATAAACTTGTTTAGTTTTATCGATAGCTAATTTAAAATATTGTTAGATAGCATTTCAGTTACTCATACTATAACAAGTATATTCCTCCTTTTACAGAAGACGTCCTAGCCCTTTTAAAAAACTTAAAAGTGGCAAACCAGCGGTTAGGAGACCATGACGGAACTCCAGCAACAGTTGCCGAGCAAACCCAGGACAACAAACTAGTCTTACACACACAAGAGGTCATGAGCGGGACCAGTTATCTGACTAGCAGTCTTTTGGTTTTAGTCGTCAGTTTTTGTTTAGTGCTTTTTAAGTAAACGTGATATTTCGAATGCTGATAGACTAAAAAGGTTACTGCTACACTCAAAAGGTTCACTGCCAGACTTAAAAGTCCTTAGGAATCTTTCAAGAAATATGTGGGTTTGCAATTAGCAGTTAAAATATAGTATGCACGTTGAGCTGCTAAATTAACTTACCCCACACATAGAGTTAAACACATAAGTTTATTAAATGTAACTTTAGTCTAAACAATCATTTAAAAAAATTAGTGGAAATAACAGTAGTGTTGAGTTAACGTTGTATTTGACTGTACAATTAACAAAACTCTGATTGTTTAACCCAGTTATGATTGGATTTTACTTAAGTTAATTCAAAACCAAAAAAAAACAATTTTGTTTTAAGCAAAAAAAAACGTCATAAAAAATAAATTTTGTACTATCCAATCAACTTTGTCAAGTACCTTATTCATACAAGAGGGTTTCTGAGTTCTCCCATTTTTTTATTTGATCATAACTTGGTGCTTTTTACAAACTTAACCAACAACAACTTAAAAAGTGTTTAAATATTAATACACTAGCTTCCAAATACTATGAGAAGACACAAAAAGGCAAATCTAAATCTTATCTATATGTATAATATTATCAATTTAGAAAGAAAAAAAGATCTCGAATCTAAAAAGTATTTGGAGTTAGAACTTTACCAGATCAAAGTAAAACTAGCTACTATAATTTAAGTAGTAAAGTAGTACTTAATTTAGTTTTTAAATTAATTTTAATAAAAGTGATGTAAAATTAACTTAATCTTAAGTGCCTACTTAACATTAACTTTGAAAGCCAAAACAGTGAATTTCATAAATAAAAAACATTTCTAGAATTGAGTTTTCACAAATAAAGGAGTTTACTAACAGGATTTTATTAGTAACCTTCGAAAAATATTTACACAGAAATGGAAAAAAATTCTTTAAAAAACAAGTACCTATGTAAAAATATGCATACTTAGATAGAAATCCTATTCATCCTGTTTTGGCATAATTAAATATGCAACTTCAACATCGCATTCCAAACCGCTAGTCTTATAATAAAACTTGGTGTTTTGTGACAGTTTAAATATGTATTAAGCCTGCCGATCGCAATAAAAGCGATACGCGGAAATAAAGCTTACCTCCCTCGGAAAATATTTAGTTCTATTCAACAACTTCTTCATTTCTACATAATTAAACTGACACGAAAGACAAAATACAGGTAGAAAATATAGTTAACGTAATTTACTCACTTTTCAATGTTCTTTTTTTCACTAAATAGTTTTTTTTCTGGAAAAAATGCAATCTTCTGCAATCGGAAGCATTTTCATTGGCCATATTTAGTTTTTATTAAAATCATATTTGTAAGGCTTATTTGCATTAGACGTGTTACAAAATAAAAAGTACCTACTCATGATTACAAGGTAATGGCAAAGGGATTTCTTTTAGGTTATTGGGTCGGATATTTTATTTCTCGTACTTTTTTAATAATAAAAATGACAACGCCTAGTGTAAATGACCCTTTACAGTTGAAAATTTTCACACAATAGATGTCAAAAATGCGCACCTATACATAGAAATTGATATACTTACATATATTTTTAAATTCTTGTTAGTAGATTGAGGGCGCATTTTCTATTCTGATTTTATGTATTATACCTATAGTTTAACATTTAATTCAGGTGCTTTAATAAAATTTAGAAAATGTAATCTACTTTAAACCTGCAAATAACCTGTAAAAATAAAAATTAAAAAAGATGAAATAAAACATTTTCTTGTATAAGTACTTTGTTGTATTTTTAAAACCCCAATAGTTCAAATCAATTTTATTTGTTTCGTATCACACATAGACTCAGTAACACATGAGATGACTGCGTCACGTGAAGATATCAAATAAATGAACCTGTACCAAAATAACTTATGTAAAAAAATTGTCCAGCTAAGGAAGAAATTTGTTGTAGTCCGAGTAATATTCTAAAAACTGCTTATTTTTTAACTTGGTTTGATAAAAAGATAAATGTGTTTTGTTCCCGAATTATAAATACCTACACATTCGTCCTCCAGTTTAATTTTTTTTAAGTTTTTCAAGAATATTAGAAGCGAATATTACTAAACCCATTTAGCCCCACTGTTGGGCAAAAGTGTCCCTTAACTTTTTCGTACGATCGTTAATGCTCTCTGGTCAATCTGCGATGAAGCGTCTAAATCGTTTCGCCACCTTTTTTGGGGCTTTCCAACGAATCAATATTTTTATTTGCATATGTGGTCTTGGTTATGTGTGAAATAAAAAAATAAAGAAATATTTCAGTCTTTTATTAGAACCGTTATCATATCTAATGGAAACTAACAATATACAATCGTTATATAGAACTTAAAACCGTACTTTCAAAAAGGTAAAATTGAGTGCATTAGGTACAATACAATTCCGTTTGCTTCACAAAAACAACTGGATATATTTCAAAAATTCAAAAGGAAATAAGGATGAAACTTTCTCTGCAAAAACAGTTTAAATTATAACAATAGTTTGATAAATCTTAATATAACTGCTGATGTTTCGATTTGTAAATATTTCCTTATCTGTATATTTTTTTCTTAATATGTTTTGTAATTAATACAAAAGACACGAGGCAAGGCCGCAACCGTTACAAATTTTTTTGCTAGAGACTGAATTCAGTTTAAAGTAGAATCGAGATGAGTATTCATTTAAAAGAAGTATTAAATGAGTTCAATATTTAATTGTTGAATTGTTTGGTTCGAAATTATTAAAATTAATAAGCTTTTTTTCCTTAATGTTTCATGTATTAAGACAGGTACATCCTTCCTGACTGATTGGTTGTAGAACATTTCACATTAAAAAATTATATTTTAAGACTAAAATAACCAATTCCTTAATAGCATTATGACAATTATTATAATATGGAGACAAAATACTGAGCATTACGTTTCTGAAAAATGAAGAAATATTTAATCAGATAATAAATTGTTGATTAACATAGGTGTACTTTTGAATGTTACAACGTCAACAAAACAACTAATAGCTAAATTAGTTAATGGACTTACTAAATCGTCTACTATTTACAAATATAATGCTTATGGAATGAAGGAATTTACATCATTTAGAGTTACAATTTATGGCAAGATTTTTTAAAACACAGCTTAATAACTCATCAAACTCATAAAAATAAAGGTCTCTTTTTGTGTTTTTTAATACATAAATAATAAATTATATCCCATTTTCGACATGGTGGAATTTTAGTTTTTTGTGAATTACTTTTATTTTTAAAACGACTTGGATTTAATTCTTGTGATACGGTGATTCTTCTGAAAAAGTTAGTATAATTTTGTTTCATTTCTTCAATTCATTAAAAAGATATATAGACTTGGAAAAAATAAATTAGATTGAATGGAATTAATATGCAGAACCGTGCGATAAATTGCAGTTTTTTAATTCATAAAAGAGTATCTACTCAATTCGTCTAGCATCTATAAAATTATACATAGTTCTGAAATAGTAAGTACCTACCTAATTAATATTCCTTTGAGTTTTTCAAATTAAATATCCAGAAAAATACATGAATATTTTTAAAGTATCAAATCCAACCTTACAAGATAAGAATCTAGTTTGGTCAATATTTTTTTATTTATTTAATAAAGTATATAAAAATGTCTACTGACAACTAATTGGCACATTAGCTACAGACTTTACAATTCAATTACAACATCAAAAAATTGGCTACAGCAGTAACATTACAAATATTCGAATTCCGGATTCCGAAATTCGGAATCAAAAGAAACATAAACGAATGTACAAATTCAACACGATTCAGTAACTTTTATTCGTAACAGAACTAACCATAGCAAAGGTTCAACGATAATGGCAAATTAGCAAGGCTATAAGGTCACCAACACTATTAATATCTGTTTTATCGCCTAGAAAATAAAATTTAAAATCAATTGGAACCAATCCAAAAAAATATTTGCAGTGTAAATGCTCCTTAAGATTGTTTTGTTATTATTAGAAACAATTAATTTTCAAAAGAGTATTTTTAATCACAAAATGGAAAAGAAATAATTTTAAATAGTCAATTATTATTTGAAAGAGTATTTTTTTTCTTAATTGTCTAATTATTATTCATTTATTATTCTCGACACAATAAAAATATTTACAAAAATCAAAAAATACTTACGTTATTAAGATTTTTTTCGAAACTTTCAGAAGATTATTTATTATTAAATGATTATTTAAATGAGAAATGATTATTTATTATTAAAACACTAAAAATAAACATTGTAAAGGAACCTACACAATCTTAAACGACGTTTAATATTCTAATGAAAATAAACTGGTATATCTTAATGTAACTTAAGATTTATCTGCTAGTAATATTTTAATTACCATAAATATAAAAATAATAATAATAGGTACCACAGACAGAAAAGCTTTTCCTTCTATGGGTAAAAATATGTCGATTTTTACCGTCAAATCCATTTACGCCTAATAATAAACAAATTATAGTAAAAACATTTTGAAATCCAACCTGTGACATTAGAAACTAGTTTTTCAAGCTAATTTAACAAGCTAAAATACTAAAAAAATATACTAAAAATAAGCTAATTTAACAAGCTAAAATACTTAAAAAAATCTAAGTTACAATCGAAGTTGATCGAAGAACGGAGTTTGAATTACAAATCATTTTTAGGGACAGAAAAATGTACGGCGCGAATGGGACTTGAACCCACGACCCCAGGATTAGATCTCCTGGTGCTCTAACCAACTGAGCTATCGTGCCTTCAAATCAAGCGGCGAAATTTCTCATTCCCTTACTAAGCGCATTACGTCGTGCGTGTAGGGTAGCGCCATCTGTGTCTCAATTAATTTACAAAGTCAAAACTACTTAATGTGTAACTTGATAGCTTTGTTTCTCTAGGCTAGCTTGAAAAACTAGGTCTATGAGAGTATTCAGCCCTCACCAAAATGCGTATCTACGTACCGGCTTTATAATAAAATGTAATCTAAAGTTGACAGTAAAGAGCCTCACGGGAGCGTGAATAAACATGCCTTAGAAAAAAATAATTGAAAACGTTCGCGCGAGGATTTCAACTCTCATAAAGCCAGTAGGTTAAGCGCCAATTTTCACTTTTTTTACAAACCAAATAAGTTTTATGTTTTAAACTGATGCTTCTTTACTTATTTTTGTGTATTTTTCTGTGAAAATGCTTGTAAGGCAATTTGCGATACCAAAACAAATAAAAAAAATAGCACGTTGGAATTAGTCAGTGACCTGCTTCTCAGATCCGCTTTGCCAACCAGAATCCATTGTATTGGTGTCACTGTAGCAGTGATGATGGTTGGTCTTCAGACCCTCGTCTTTTTCCTCCCTGACAGGTTCATACTGCGAATCTGGAGCCAAACACTTGGCAGGTTCAGGCTCGTACGATTTAACGTCTCTATCATCATCAGACAGCAAAGATTCCTCAGTTTTAGGAGATATAGGCGACATTGCAGGCGCTACAAAGAAGTCTTTATTATTCTCCAAGCTTGCTTGTCTAGCTTCCTTAAGCATTTTGGGGCTAGACCTAGCCATTCTTAACGGACTATCCAAACGAACGCTAGAATTCAAATCTGACATCCTTCTTTCATCAATACGATCGCGAGAATCGTTCATGCGATCGATTCTAGCATCGCTTAGTCTAGAATCATTTAAACGCTCGATTCTAGCTTCGCTCATCCGCTCGCTCATCCTAGATTCGTTCAACCGATCGCTCATTCTTGAGTCATTCATGCGGTCGCTTATTCTAGAGTCATTCATCAGCTCAATTCTAGCATCGCTTAACCTAGATTCATTAAATCGCTCAATCCTAGCTTCAATTTCGCTCACACGGGAATCATTCACTCTTTCCATTCTTGGTTCAAGTCGTTCTCTGCTCTCAATCCTTTCAAGGCGGTCTCTTGAATCGTTGAGACGTGATTCCAGACGTTCATTCATTCGTAAAGAGTTGTTTAAGTGTTCGATTTGTTGTTCAGTTAATCGGAGAGAGTTGTTTAGTTCTTGGCGTAGTTTGTCTTGGGCTTTTAAGTGTTGTGCATGTTTTTCTTGGCGAGGTCTTCGCTTGGAACCGACTTGGGGTTGGGGGCGTTGCTGTCGGCTCAGAGTGAAGGACCCAGTGTCAGATTCCGAAGTGGATTCGGGATGGTTTTCGATTGTGCCCACTAAAGCTGAGACGTTTGGATTCATGCAGCAATCAGCCTGGAAAAAACATCATCGATGAAATGCCTCCTCCCTTCCTTAACGTGTAGGCTATAATCAAGTAAAAAATATCAGAGTTTGCCTTTCAAGTAAATTAAAATGTCGTTGCCTAGGAAGGATAGTCGCCTCTTACGATACCCATGAAAAGAGATGGGGTAGTGTTATTCTCGTGTAGTATGCCACGCACCTCGCCTTACTCTTAGTAGTGGCTAGTATAAGTATATGTAAGCTAGTCTGTAATTGGCAGTCAATAAACGATTCTTAACCTGACTACGCGTCTCTCATTAGCACATCTCCCGGTCTCCATATTGCACTTAACCGATCACTACACGGCGCTCGTAGCCCAGTGGCTCTGGCTGATCTTAACCGATCAGTGGGGTTAAGCAACGTACACAGAGGCTGGGAACCTGATGGGTGACCAAAGTGGCAATTTATCTCGAGCGTTTTCGAGCTTCGGAGGACACGTTAAGCTGTCGGTCCCGGCTGTTGTCGATTGACTATAGTCGTTAAAACCAAGTCAGAGGCCATTGTGCAGTTTGAAAACTCTGACACCAGGTTTAGCCAAGTTCGCCACACACTTGACTATACGGAGAAGAAGAAGAAGATCATACGGCAAATCTTAGCTGTTTAAAAAGCCTACCTTAACAGAAACATTGCAACAGCTGGACACATCAGCGAAATACAGTTCTGACTCGGCATTGCCCGGCGCCGCGCGGCAGTCCTGGAGTGAGGCCCGCGCGGGGGTCTTGTCGCTTTGGAAGCCGAGGTTCTCTTTACCTAGCTTCTGACAGGAGTCGCTGCTCTGGTCTGATACTGGAAAGGTAAGACAGTTTGAGAAAGGAGAGAAAGGATTAATGACAGAAAGAAAGCGTTTTTTGACATCGAAGACTGTCTTACGAACGCCATTATACAGGGTGCAAAAGACAGCTTAGCAAAAACTGAAACCCTGGACTCGGACAATCATTCTGAATGATTTTCCATTGGATTTTTTTTCCGGAAATTTTTATTTTCGGTTTCGTGATACGTTGCGTAGCGCCAAAGTAGGTAAGTAATGAAAACTTCTTAAATTATAATTACTTATAGCTGATGATAGAGTTATGGGTAGATTCCACCATTTAATTATTTTCTACGCTGTCCTTTACACCCTGTATATGTAACTAGCATTCCGCCCGGATGCTACCATGCATTTAATAGGCTCCGAAACTACTGGACCGATTTGTAAAATTCTTTCACCATTCTAAGTATTCTAATGATACATTATCCCTAAGTAACATAGGCCTAAATAATTTTCCCAAATTCCCTCGGGATTAAGTTAAGTAAAAATAAAGTATAAACACACTGACGTAGAAACCTAATATTCGGGATTGTTGTTAACCAGTTTCACGTTGAATTTAATAACTTGTCGACTCATCTCCAGTAAAAGACTTATCTTTAGTTATTTTTAGTGAAAAAGTGGTTTTCTGTGTCAACAACATCAAGTCTTCAAAGTGTAAAATGACAAAATGATGTAACACTTTAAACGTATTAAGCAGGACTAATTTTGTTTAATTTGACAGATTTTGTTGCTTTGACAACTGAGTTAAATGTGTTTAGGCTGCTAAATACGTTTAGCACTTTTGGTGAAAGTGGCCCTAAAGGGTTTAAATTCGCGTATATATTACCCAGTTTTAGAAAAAAAAACACGTACCTTTGCTAACACTCTTCTGATGCAAGCACTCGATAGCCATCCCGTCATCCAATCTACAATCCCTATGAAGATTCCCGGCACTCATACCCAACGATCTTGGACATCCTCTATAAGGCACAAGATGTCCACGTAATGTACTAAACCTCCCTTCAGGCAAGTGTCCTAATTCCATTTGCAACCTTGCCAAATCTTCAGGACTGTACATCTGAGCTAAATGAGCTAACTCCGGGCTTAAATGAGCCAATTCCGGGTTCAAACGGATCAGCTCAGGGTTTAAGCGGACTAGCTCAGGGTTTAAGCGAACTAGCTCGGGGTTTAAGCGAGCTAGTTCAGGGTTCAAACTCTGTTGCAGATTCTGCATCATGTATGAGTTTCGAGCGCATGTGTGGGGTTGTATGGGTAGTGTATGATCGTGCATGGGGAGGGTGTTTCGGTGGACGTCGATATGGTGGTGGTGGAGGAGGGTGGCTGTCGCTGGGTCTTGGTGGTGTAAGTGGTGCCTGAAAAAGAAATGATATTGCTTTAATTCAATTCATTTACACTGATATTATAAAGAGGAAAGATTTTATTTTATGTTTGTTTGTTTGCATTGAATAGGCTCCGAAAATACTGGACTGATTTGAATAATTCTTTCACCGTTAGACCTACATTACCCTGATGAATATAGACTACATAATTTCCCGAATTCCCGCGGGAATGAAGTCCCGGGCGGAAAGCTAGTTTATATTACTAATATTATAAAGAGGAAAGATTTGGTTGTTTGTTTGCATTGAATAGGCTCCAAAACTACTGAACCGTTTTGAAAAATTCTTTCACCATTAGAATATTACATTATCCCTGAGTAACATAAGTTATATCATTTTCGCTTATTCCTACGGGATCGAAGTCCCGGGCGGAATGCTAGTATACGAATAAAAATAAACAAAGGTATTACAATGATGTAGCAGGAACCTCCTTTTAAGCATGAAGTATACCTGAGTTCCGCTCTTCCATTATTCATTTAAAAATTACAATCTTTTTTTTGTGTAATACTTAAATAAATAAATAAATAAACGCTTCACACTCAAAGGCCCACATTAATGTTTTCCCTTGTGTCGTGGGTCCCTTGGAACACACAAAGACAGACACAAACACCCATGACCCGAGAACAAACATCTGCTTTTTACACAAATATTTGCCCCGACTGGGAATCGAACCCAGGACCCGCCGATCAAGAGGCAGCGTCACTACCACTTGACCAAACCGGCCGTCTTACATCACATTAATCTTTCTTTCTTTCAATAAATAACATGCAGAAAACGAGTTAATGCATGTAGAATGAAAGTGAATGTGGTGCATACCTAGTGAGCATATCAAAAGTGAGCATAAATATAGGTCCATGGTGTAGTTAGATCTTTGTAAGGTCTTATGAAGATCACACTTTTACTAGTAAAACTCTATTATCTTAAAAGAAAACTATCATTTGTCTTGCCATATCGTTCGTATGAATCAGTTGCCTGTTCCAACATTGATTGCTTCACTGTGACGTGCAAGCGAGACAAACATTGAAAAGCGGTTGCATTGCGACCGTTCACTGTATATAATTTCTACTTTACCATCTGAATATCAATTTTATGTTTGATTTTTCGTATTTTTTATTCACAGTGATTGATTACGTACACCAACTTGTTGCTAATTTTTATTATTATAAACTCTATCTCCAATTGAGAAAATGAAAATAAATAAAACGAATAAGTTTGATTTTTTCTTTCTCTACTAATGGTAACATAAAAAAACGACTTACCTACTCCCACTCCTTCCTTGTGGACTGTAGGGAGGCGGAGGACCCCAAACTCCGGTTTGAGCGTCGAAGCTCCCACTAGCCTCCCCAAACTGCTCTTGAGCGAACCCGGTTTGAGCGAACGCGGGATTTTGAGCGAGCAAGCTCGGATTTTGAGCGAAAGTACTTGGATTTTGAGCGAATGAGCTAGGATTTTGAGCAAAAGAGTTAGGGTTTTGAGCTATCAAACTCGGGTTTTGGGGGAAGTTAGAATTTTGAGGGAAAGTGTTACTTTGGCTGAAATTGCCGCTATTTTGACCTCGTTGGAAGGGTTGGTTGAAATTGGGGGGATAAGCCCGTTCTTCGTAAGAGGCTTGGGCTGGGTTTTGGGGGGGGGAATCCGTTTCGCAGAAGCCGTAAGCACTGTCGCCTGATTGGGGGACACCGCCCATTCGGCAACGGGAGCTGGAAACGAGAAAATATATTAGAAAGGGTTGGGTTATTAAGAAAGGTTCAAAAGACCTAGAAGTTACTTTATTCTATACATAAATAAATAAATATATATATATATATATATATATATATATATAAATATATTACTTTATTCATTCTTAGTGACGCAGTGACCCAAAATATTACGAGGGTCTTTTAGGCGATGAAACATACAAAAGGGGCATGTATGTTTTGTTTAAAGTTAATTGTAAAACCGTAACATTTCAATTTCCCAAGTGAGATTATAATCTCCTGTTATATTATAATTTGCCAAAAAAATTATTGCATGTACTAAGGATATGTTAAGTTAGGTCACGCTTTTTTAGGCTTTTTAGGTAGCTATATTCAAAATCCTGAACCAGTATCACTTACTTTCTTTTCTTTTTTTTTCGGTGGGAATTTTTTTTCCTAAACGTAGACACCACTCGGGCGCACCCCCCTCGCGCTACCCGCACCCCTCGCGTGCCTGGTGTAGGAGTAATGTCTACGTTTAGGCAAAAAATGAACTATTCCTACTGAAAAAATTAAAAAAAAAATTTTTTTTCATATAAAGTATGTGTTCTTTGAGTGATACTGGTTCAGGATTTTGAATATAGGAGGAGGTTTTTTTTTCACCGTATATTGTAAAAAAGTACTTCATTGTGAAGAAAACTGGCAAAGTTCCAACAGTTTAAAATTTTATGCCCCATCCAGACTCTCCACGAAGCTACACGAGGGAGAGTGAAGACGGTGCGCTCATGTCGCCTCGTCTTTCCTCGCCTCGCCTCGCTGTCGCTCCATTTTATGTCGGTTTTTTGGACGCGAGTCAAAGGACGCGAGGAAGTAAGGCGAGGGAGTCAACCACATTCTCGCTTTCGCTAAATTTGTTGTTAACTGCTGCAGAGTAAGGCCAGTAGTGGGATAAAAGTAGCCTATGTATTATTCTGATGTCTAAACTATATTACTGCAAAGTTTCATCCAAATCGGTCCAGTATATTATAATATTGGTAGGCACATAAAGTAGCTAACACAGTCATTGAATCACGTCCATCTTGTAGTAGACGTAGCGGACAACTGAATAAATCGAGAGTGTGGATGGCTAGCACTCCTGCAGCCTCCACTCGCAAAGACTCGTGCGAGTGCCTCGTGGAGGCGCCTCGCGAGAGTCTGGAACCACCATTACTAAGTCAAATTACAGTATAACGGGTTTGACAATGTTACGGTGGCATATAAAAGTGCTCACTTCTGGCTGTTGCTCCTGGGCCAAGGAAACCAGCTCCAAGCAGACGTCTTCCTGCCGGTGCCAGGATTGGGGGAGTACAAGTTACCTATACGACCTGGAACAATCATTACAAAAATAATGTCAGTTACCATACCTTCACGCTTATAATCCCTATCGGGGTAGGTAGCATCATCTGGTTTTGACACCATTTCTCTTAGCAGCCCATATACGTTTACATTTTATTTTTAAAAGAAACAAAGAAAAAAACTGAAGTTGACGGATAAACTCTTCGAAATTCCACACGACAAATGTTGCATTGCTTTACAGGCAAATAAACAAACTCACCAGGCGCCCAGAACCGGTGCTGCAGACTGATGTCCCAGGCGGGCTGTGATGGGTGGCACTGCGCACAGCAACTGCAGTTACTCTGAAATAAAACTTTTTAATATTAAAACAAAGTCGGGTTTGTTCGAACACTCTGGATCGATTTTCATGGTTTTTGATTTGTTGTATATTTGTCTCCGTCCCGAATAGCAGATTAACTTTTAAAACATTGCAAAATTGACAAAAAAATTCCCAAGGGAACGAAGTCCCGGGCGAAAAGCAAGTAATTTTATAAATATGATATTCCCTTCCGGTCGATTAGGACTGAATATCATAATCTACTGCCCCCCGATTGCGGTAAATTGCAAAGTATTTACCAAAGCTAACCTTGTCATGTTTCCATCGTATTCAGCCCAATATAAACGTTGACATATGGTAATACAGACAGGTTAGATTGCGAGAGAGTCGTATACTGTGCCAGTGAAAGGGATTTGGCTCAGCTCAATGTTGCAGCAGAGCTGCAAAGGGATGTTGACAACATTTTTTTTATTGTTTATCTTAAAAAGGAACTGAATCCAAAATCCAAAACCGAAATAATTTTTGAAAATTATTGAGAAATAAAAAAGTTACAAGCTATTAAATTTTAATAGAGGGGGAAACTGTCAAACAACGAAAAAGAGATGGACTTACAGACATGTGACGTCACCGCCATTTGTTTGCGTAGGTAAAAACGAGATAGCTAGCTCTCCCCACAAAACGAGATAGCTAGTCCTTACGATAATGTAAATGCTAATAACTTGTTCATTTATAAACCAATTTTAATGCTGTTTTCGGATATTAATATATTTCTAGCATTATTTTTTGTTTCACATACAATAATTCATAAAATCAAACACCGTCAACATCACTATTCTGCCAATACCCTGTAGAATTCGAAACGCGACCTACCGCAATAACTGAATGTGAATAAGATACAGTAAATGAAAATATGCTTTACTAATAAATAGATTTCTTCCATGCTAGACTGGGAGTGAAAGAAAAACTTAGAATGTGCCAGCTGCCTACTCTTCCCAGGTATACAGTAAAAGTCTGTAAGAGGGACAGGAAGGCTGACCAACTCTCACCATTATGCGACTTGTTCCATCTGATAACCCTCACAATTTGTGTCAAACGTGGCATCTAGTGGTTCTAGAATCTCTGGTGCTCTGCCTCCCCCTTTAGGGATTAAAGACGTGAGCGTATGTTTTTTTTTTATTATAAGATGGGTTAACTCTTGACCTCAATCTTGACCAAGGTCATAGATGAGGTCGACGATGGAGCGAGTTAACCCAGAAAATGCCTATAAGGCAGTGGCGTGCATTCCATACAAGCAGAAAAGCAGTGCCTACCCTAGGCTTTTCAAGGCAAAAAAAATACAAAAATTAAATATTATAATGTACACCAACGATCACAGATCTTTGTGAAACGAATAAACGTTTTCCGAAATGACGCCATCTTCATTTCTCTAACCTTTAACTTTTCAAAACAGCGCCATCTAAACTTCTAATACTGAACTAGTAAGAGCCCTCGTAGGAGCGCGGATTTGCCTTTCTAATTATTCGTTAAAAGCACTCGTTTGAAATGCTTTTTTTGTTGAGGTTTTGTGTTGAAATGGGGGCTTCTGATTGGCTGTTTCGCCTCCCCCGCCAAATATTAACAAACTGATTGTATGGAGAAAAAAGCTCTGCCTATAAAGCGATTCTACCAAATTGAGAAGTGTCAATATTCGGTAAGTTTGAAATGGCTGTTATAGATTTTTAATTTTGCGGCCTTTTTGTCTTATTGGATGCATTCAGCCATATTGGTTTATTTTTGTTTTGCAACTACGTAGGTACGAAAACTTTTGCAAATTATTGTTTTATCAGTTTATAGTGATTGTTAGATATTTGTTTAGAACAAAACGAGTGCAATAAGTTGTGAAAAGTGTGGTGATGATGTTTGTTTGCCTAAACTGCGTAATTTTTCAAGTTTACCTCTTCAAGAAAAAGTAAACATTACTTATCGCAAAAGGCCGATACGTGGATTTGACGCAAAAAAAGGTACCGCAGTAAGACATTACTAAAATATACTATATTCATTATTGGTTCACGGGTTGTGTGCATAAGTACTAACCGCTTAAGTATTTTGTTTTCTGTGCATTTTGTTTTCAAACTGTTATAAAAACGTATGGAACGGCGCAGGGTTATTTTGATTTGAATAACCTTAATACAGCGATTAAAAAGCATGAGCTTTCTGAAAAACATCTCAAAGCTAGGTAGGTACGTTGAAAGTTTTTTCGTTTGTCAAAAGTCGCATAGAAACGAGTTTGAGCGGTCAATTAAAACTAGACAAGTTGACTGCCTATCCTGCCTAAAATGTCTATGCACGCCACTGCTATAAGGCACTAGTACTCCTACGCACCGACGGAACACAGCAAGCTGTTTGGCGTCGGACTTCGGTAGGAGGGTGGTCGCGAACCAGACGGCCCTTCACAGAGCCTACCACACCGCATGAGACCATAGGACGACACCTCAGATTCAGAAAAAAATGAAGTATCGTTGCCTGGGATGGATTACTAGGAGGCAGGTCTCATTTGTGATTCCTTAGTAGCCTCTTACGACACCCACGGAAAGAGAGAGAGAGAGATGTATGTAATAAATAGATTATGTAATGTAAAATGTACACACCTGCACAGGTCTAGCAGTTTGAGCGGGCTGGCCGGTCGGGGGCCGGTATAGAGATCTGCAACGTAGTTCCAGCTGCTCCCAGTACATCTTCTTGCGCTCATGGCTGCACACAAAAAAAAAATCTGAGTATAGTTTTTCGATAGCTTCTATGAAAATTTTCCACACTGTGAAAAAAAACCTTGAAATGTGCCAGCTGTCAACTCTTCCCAAGCATGCAGTAGAAGCCAGCAAGTGGGACGCGATGATTTTGCTGTATCGTGCGCGAAAACCTGACAACCTATAACTAAATAAAATAAAATAAAAATCTTTTTATTTCTCTCTCACAAAAGAAAACAAACAAAATACAATAATTATATTACAAATTCATGTGGCACAAGCTTCTTTTGCGAGAGTCTGGTGTCTATACTAGGAAAACCCTGTGTTAGATCGCACCAGGCTCTCACCCCTAACCTATAAAGTAGATTGTAATACAATAAAATGTACAATTACGAGAAAAAAACAAAACTAAATCGGAATTAACAATAAAAAGAAAAAAAGAAATGAAATAAAACAAAAAGGTAAAACAAAAATTTAAAAATGAAAATCGGTTAAATCAACACATATTTGATGTATGCGTAAATTTGTGTGTGTGTGTAGTGTGTGTGTGTGTGTGTGTAGTGTGTGTGTGTGTGTGTGTAGTGTGTGTTTAATACATAAATAAATAGTTAAATGGTTTTGGGCCAAACCAACTATTGGGTGAAATAAAATTTAAACAATCACCTCTAGTAATTTCTCAGTGCTATCGTAGTTGAGTGAAATCAGATATTCCTTGATTTCTGTTTTGAACTTACTATACTCATGTTTCATCTACTAACCCTTAGAATGTAGGTCAAATCTGGCATCAACTAGTTTTGGAACCACATGACGTTCGGCCTACCCGAATGGGATGAAACTCTACCCAAAGAAGGGAATCTAAAAATACCCTCCAAAAAACATCAATTCTTATTTCATCGCATGTTACAGTTATCGTGTTCAAAAACAGCTCCACATTTTATAGAGTACAAAAGAGGTCGTATACTTTCGCATTGACACATAAAACAACATAAAACCTTCAAACTTGGCCTTTTATGAAGAAAACTTGAAGAAAACCAACCTCATTGGCGTTACTATAGCCACCAGTGCTGTCAAAGTAACAACCAAGATGCAATTACAGGGAAAACGGCATGTGTAGTGCGATTTTACACCTTAAGCCTAGGTGTTAAGATGTTGTGTGAAATTTCGCACCTCGGGTGTAAGGTGGTCGATTTTGTAGAGGGGTGGGTTAGAGTTGGGATGTGTTGCTCAGGTGACTCAGTGAGTCAAGTCACTTTTTTTCGAATTTAATCGTTCTTTTTCTTTCGTGTCAGCAACTAATTGGACTATATTTTGTAGGATCAGAAGGTGGAACCCTAATTGGAATATATTTTGTTTAATCAGAAGGGATATCCTCTGGTTTGTTTAAACAAACCCTCACACGAGCAAATAGTTACTAAGTAATTGTTAGTTGTTAGTTCTTACATATTATTTTTACACTACAATATTGATGTCGTCCCGGCCGATTTCGACCATGGTGACCGCTTCAATCTAACTTATACACTACAATGTACTTTGTTTTGTCATATACAAGAACGTACAAATGTAGAAACATGTAAAAATAGGCTTAGTGTACAACAAGGCGGTCTTTTTGCACAAAAATCAACTTACAGCCTACCTTAGCATTCTAATTTACCCACTTGACATCCACGTCAAACAGCAGAAAAATCCCAAAAGTGTGTGCTAAATCACCCAAAACTTAAGAAATCATTTGGTAACAAGTAATGTAGTCAAATCAGGGTGGCAGAGTGTGATGCAAATACTATAAAGCCTGGTGATGTAAGAGTTGTTATTAAGCCTATGTTAGTATTTTTAGCCTTACGTACTTAATTTTTTTTTTCAGAAGTCAGGAAAATTTTAACTAAGCACACACAGAAGCAAATCAGGCTTTATAATATTGACCCTAACGTCGCTCTTATCTCGCCCTTGATTTTCTGGTGCAAATAAGTACCTAACTTGACGTGCTATTGTCTGTGGCTTTTGTTCATGATACTATCAATTTTTAACCAGCACTAAAAAGATAACTGATGTAACATTCTCTATATTTACTCGAAATCTCTTTTATGACCATGATAATCTACTTGATTTAGTCAGTGAACGAAGCTCTTCACTGACCTAACTCAGATAAATGACTCAACTCACAAGTCTCTCCCAGTCTTAATCACAATAAAAACCACTTTACAATCTGAATACGAGAAGTCGTTTAGTTTTTTTTACTGTTTATTATTATTAGTTATTGAAGTGTTGTAATAATTATAGACCATGTCTCTTCAACTACAAGCTCCGCCACAGGTGCACCATCGTTCAGCGTCAAGCCAGCATTCCAGATCCAGGTTAGTGTTTTAATGACAAACTGTGACCTGATTAATGACAAACTATGACCTGAGTCATCTTTAAAGAGACCTTATCTATCTAACCCGTCGCGCGCGTTTGTATACGGCGCATGCGATACAAGTCCTGAACACACCATGAACACACAGGTGATTTATCTGTTTTTTTTTTATCAGCACATATTCATCCCCACCGAGGGATCCAAGATAGCAAATTTTCTTAGACGTGCGGATTTCAATATGATGTTTTCCTTTATTTCTGGGCAAGTGATAAAATTTATTAGAAATCCGTACATAAATCCCAAAAAAAGGAATTTAATGGTACACGCCCGCACCAGGATTTGAACCCACAACCTTCCGGTTACATGTCTAGCTCATTATCAACTAGGCCTCCACCCCGATCGCTGTAAGTTTGAACGTGTAATTTAGCTTTAAATCGCTCACGTTTCTATTGTATTCAGCGGGCTGAATACAAAGGAAACCTGAGCGGTTTAGCTTTGGTAAACACGTCCAAATTTACCGCGATGGGGGGAGGCAGGGATGGCGAACTTTTATGGATGAACGTGCCATTTTTTAAAAGAAATGTTTAATGAGACCATAGACGTATGCCATCAAATAATGTTGACTTTCTTTCTTATAAAATATTAAAATTAAACGAAAACAAACGCGCGGTCTGGCTCATTACCAACTGGGCTAGCGGTGATAGCCCAGTTGGTAATGAGCCAGACTTGTAATCCGAAGGTCGCGGGTTCAAATCCAGGTGCGGGCCTGTACCACTAAATTCGTCTTTTCGGATTTATGTACAGATTTATCACTTGCTCAACGGTGAAGGAAAACATCGTGATGAAACCCGCTCGTCCAAGAAAATTCATTTTCGAAAGACGAGTGGTCCACCAACCCGCATTAAGCCAGCGTGGTGGACTATGGCCTAAATCCCCTTCGTGTTTCGAAGGGAGGCCCGTGCCCCTCGCTGGGGACGTATATGGGCTGGTAAGAGAGAAGAGAAACGCGCTAATACCCGCCCACCCCGCTTCCTCATTTCGTAACGTAGGCTTACTAACGTTCGTTCGTTAGTTAAGCTGCAAAGTGAATTTTGTTAATTTGTCTACGAGTATAACTTGTGCCGTGTGGTGATCGGTTGAGAATAACACCACCCCATTTCTTTCCGTGGGTGTCGTATGAGGCGACTAAGGAAACACAAATGAGACCTGCCTCCTCGTAATCCACCCCAGGCTACGACACCTCAATTTGATCTAAATCTGAGATCAAAAAAAAAACAAAAAAAAACTTTATTTTTTTAAATGTTGTACATTAACATATCATTTGCTGGGCACTGCCAGTGGGCAACAAAGTCGACCTATGGTCTCATACGGTGTGGTAGGCTCTGTGAAGGGCCGTCTAGTTCGCGACCACCCTCCTACCAAAGTCCGACGTCAAACAGCTTGCTGTGTTCCGTCTGTGCGTAGGAGTACCAGTGCCTTATAGGCATTTTCTGGGTTAATTCGCTCCATCGTCAACCTCATCTATAACCTTGGTCAAGATTGAGGTCAAGAGTTACTCAAAATATTTTGTCACGTGCCATTAGTTATCAACGCTTCACCGTATGCCAATAGACTACGTGCTAAAAATACGCTTGGTTTTCCAGGTCTATGAGTCAGTACTTGACAAATACAAGCGATGTTGAAGAAATGTCCGATTTTGAACTGATGAGACAGGTGGGTGTTCTTCATAGTTCCAGTAATATAAGAAACACAACAATCCGCATCTTCTTCTTATCGTGTGGATGTGTAGCGAACTTGACTAACCCCGGCATCAGACTTTTCAAACGCCAAATGGCCTCTGACTTGGTTTTAACGACTGTAGTCAACAACAGCCAAGACCACCTCCGAAGCACGGAAACGCTCGTGATAAATTGCCATTTTGGTCACCCATCAGGTTACTTGCCCCTGTGTACGTTGCTTTACATTATTATCATAGTTATACTCACACAAACATACTTACATGCAGACACATGTGCAGGGCTGTAGGTAAATCTCTTTCAACCTCTCGGGTGCTAAATCAGTCCATGAAACTGAACAACTTTCACAAGGAACATAGGTCAAAATACGAAAAAAAAAATTGATCTCCCATACAAAATGCGCTATATGCTGATGAAGTTTGTATGAGAACTTAAAACTTTTTTTTCGTATTTTGACCTATGTTACTTGAGGAAAGTTGTTCAGTTTCATGGACTGATTAACCACCCGAGAGATTGAAAGAGATTTACCTAAAGCCCTGTATAAACAAGTGCCCAAGTTTCATTTATAACTTCATTTTCAGGTAAACGACTTGAGGAAACAAGTAAAAGTTTTGGCGTTAGAGAACGAAATCTTGGAGAAAACCATTATGCGAGTAGAACCATCTCTAATGACTGGAGTTCAGCAAGCCTTGGACTACGCATCGAAGCTCCAGACCGCTTCAAACGTCAACGGCAGCTTCGCCAAATCAAACACCTCCAAGATCTTCTTCGATATGTTTAGCCCTTCCAAACTTCTCACCAGCCCGTCCCGTGCCTCCACAAGAAAGGTCGAATCATCAGCGAGAATGGGTGGAACAATCATACTAGGAGCGGGCCCGAAAATAAACATCCACGAGAAATCTGAACTTGTTGCCGCTGAGATGGAAAACATCGCCAAATGCCTTGAAAAATCGCGAAACAAAGCAGCCAAACAACAAGCCTTACTCAAAGCGCAACTTGAAGTCATGGATGTCCGAATGGTAGACGTCGAAAAGGCAACCGAATCTTTCAACAAAGAAGTCATCGTTGATGGTTGGGATAAAATAGCACAAAGGATCCCAGCTGAGATATGGATACGGTATATGACTGAATGGGTAAAGATCTGTGACAAAGAAATCAGCAAGCTTCGTCTCAGAACAAGTACCTTGAACGCTCAGTACACGAAACTTACGGGACAAATCAAAGTCAAAGCTGAACTCAGCGAGAGTTTGCGACCTGTAGATTTCGAAAAGATAAAGATAGAAAACCAACAGCTCGTCGATATGATAGATAAAAAGATGAGACAGCTTGTCGAATTGAAGGCGATGACAGGAGACGCAAACTTGAACTTGGCGATTCATAAGCAGTTGATGATGGATCAAAACGCTTACTTACTTAAAGTCAAAAAGGACATACAAACGAAAACCAGACAGACAATAGCATTGGACAAGGAAAGAGATAAAACAGAATTACAGGTGGAAGCTTTACAAGAAAAATTAGAAGAAGTAAGAAAAGTGAGACTCGCTTATGAAATCCCAGATATAATGGACTATGTACAAGTTAAAAATGAGATGGCTGATTTAAAACACGTCGTTAAAATGTTAGAGAACAGAGTACATGTTCAACAAATAGCTTTGAAGTCTTTGGACATGAGAATAAAAAAGGAGCGAGAGTCAAATTTGTCCGATATTGATTTGTTATAACTATAGTTTTAGTAAATGTTTATCTTGTTTGTTAAATAAAAATAAGCTGAAGAATACTTGTACTCGATTTAATTCTTGGGAAATTCTGGTAATTTTCGATTGCGTGTTTGACCCAACGTAGGGTATTTCTTATCCAAAAGTCTTTAGTTTCACTTTCAAGAAGCTTGTATACGACGTATCTGTACGTACTTCACTTTCTAATGTCAGAAGAAGGAAAGGGAAGATGTTTGTTTAAGAAAAGTCTGAGTAATGCCTGTGTGGAGATCACCACAGGTATTACCTGAACTAATAAACCAGGATAAAACTGAAGAACTGTATCTTTAGTCCTTTGGGTCGATGCCTAAGAACGGCTAGAAAGCTACCACTCCTGCTCCAACCAAAAGCTAAGGCATTTAGTTTACGAGTCCTCCTGAGCATTTCACAGATGTGCAAACCCGTAGATGCACAAGTAGCTTCGAGTGAACTAGGTAATGGTGTTTAGTAATGAAACTCCCGAAAACTAGACACACGGTATTTAGGAGCCTAAAAAATACAAAAAAATCCCCTAACACAAATAGCGCCACCTGTTGATATTTTAAGAAACTAAGTTTGGTTTGCAAACAGTTTCGTGCGGGAATAACATAGGTAGAAACATTAGATTACATGAATTAGTATGCTAAGTTTCTTATAATTAGTTAAGGCGACTACAGCACCCGATAAAGGCAGCACACATAGGAATAGTGCCATCTCCGTCTCTCAACAGGCCTGGGCAGGCAGTGCGAACAGTGACGATACACGAAGTTTACGGACTATGAAAGCGTGCGTGCGTAAAAACATGTTCGAAAGTTATAAAAACGAGATTTATGGAAAGGTAACATAATAAATCGAAAAATGCGTTAACTACTTATCGAGAGTGTTCAATCACGAACATTTTGATAGCAAATTCGAGTTCTTCTGTGCATTTTACTATCGTTTTTACAGCTTAAAAGATACACAATATTGGTATTTAGAGGTGACTTTGTGAGCTTTTTCTATCGAACCAAAAGTGCTGAATCATGTTTTCAGCAATTTACTTATCTAGTTTATGTCCTGAATATTACCGTAGTATTTTTTTCTTCGATTCAATGCAGTGCGTCATGCTTATCTACGCATCATAAAATCGTAATTTAGGTGCTGTAGTCGCCTTAATGTATACAAATTAATGCTCGTGACGTAGGTTCAACTGATTTATTGGAAACTCTTCGAGGATCCTCTGCCTTACCTGAGGAGCTGATAGGCCAGCATGCAGCTGAAGATGCAGACCAGCACGGCGCTGACTGAGAGGGCGAACACTCCACGCAGACACCAGTACAAGGCGCCGTGGACCACCCCGCAGTCAGTCACACCTTCGAACACACAGCGGACTCCTGGGGAAGAAGATCGTACTTATTAGTATCATGAGGATAAGAAGAGTTTTTTTTTGTAGATAACTAGCATTCCGCCCGGGACTTCGTTCCGGGACTATATCCATCGGGGATAGTGTAGCTTTTTAACGGTGGAAGAATTTTTTAAATCGGTTCAGTAGTTTCGGAGCCTATTCAATGCAAACAAACAAACAATCAAAACTTTCCTCTTTTATAATATTATATAAAATAAGATAATATGGGTTCACTCTTGACCACAATCTAGCCCAGGGGCGAAGACGCGAGGTTGTAGCAAGCTCACCCAGAAGGTGCCTATTTGCTATTTACTCGAACTTTAAAGAGATTCGAGATATATGATCCCAGAAATACAGACGCAGGCAAAAAAATCCATTCCTTAGCGGTGCGCAAAATAAAAGATGAGGGTTGCGAAGTTCTGCTGTCCTAGCATACGCAATGAGATTTATCTCTCATGAGAGTCGATTTCCAAGGAAAAAGGAAAACATAACCTTAAACATAACAGAAGAAGTTTGCATTTCTTTTGCACTCTTTTTTTTGTTATAAGATGGGTTAACTCTTGACCTCAATCTAGACCATTAAGGTCAAAGATGAGGTCGACGATGGAGTGAGTTAACCCAGAAAATGCCTCCTAAAGGCTGTTTGGCGTCGGACGGGTAGGAGGGTGGTCGCGAACCAGACGGCCCTTTACAGAGCCTACCACACCGCATGAGACCATAGGACGACACCTCAGATTCAGAAAAAAAATGAAGTGTCGTTGCCTGGGATGGATTACTAGGAGGCAGGTCTCATTTGTGTTTCCTTAGTCGCCTCTTACGACACCCACGGAAAGAGATAGGGTGGTGTTATTCTCAACCGATCACCACACGGAAAAAAATTGGCGTTGTCAAATGATTTTGTCAACTCGATTGGAGTTGACAAATTATTTTGAATTCGCGGTACGTTGCGTAGCGCTAATAGTTTGGGTAGATTTCAACATTTTTGATTGGTTACGCAAAAGGGACCTGAAGGGATTGGAAATGTTTTTTTTGTTTTTCATTAATTCTGTTTTTTTATTATTATTATTATAAGATGGGTTAACTCTTGACCTCAATCTTGACCAAGGTCATAGATGAGGTCGACGATGGAGCGAGTTAACCCAGAAAATGCCTATAAGGCACTGGTACTCCTACGCACCGACGGAACACAGCAAGCTGTTTGGCGTCGGACTTCGGTAGGAGGGTGGTCGCGAACCAGACGGCCCTTCACAGAGCCTACCACACCGCATGAGACCATAGGACGACACCTCAGATTCAGAAAAAAATGAAGTGTCGTTGCCTGGGATGGATTACTAGGTTTCTGTGGTCTTTCAGCTTTATTTTGGTATAATCAAAATATTTTTAAGTGTCATAGTTTTTTTTGTGGATTTTTTAGTGAGCGCGCTCGAGGCGAAACCCATATCGACTCGAAACTTTAAACGCGATTTACTCGAAATCAATTATTTTCCATTGAGGTCCCTTTTTGGTCAACCACTCACATTTAAGCATTTGTACAGCAAAACCCTGCAGCAAAATCCACGCATCCCACTTACTGACTACAGTATGCAACGGCGTCGCCAGCCCGTGGCCCAGGTGGGGGCAAGTTAATATTAATATTATAGAGGACTAGCTATGCCCGCAACTACGTTTGCGTGTTATTTTTTTTTTTTAACAGATTACACTTTATTGACGGTCCATTAATGGACCTTCATTTAGTTTATAAAATATTGATTTAGCTTAAGATTTAGATTTTTACATACAAAAGTTTTTTCCCGCTAACTCCCGTTCCCGTCGGAATTTTGCAATATCCTGTTGCAACTAAGCTTTAAGTTTACTAAGGTACCTGCATGCCAAATTTCAAGCGTCTAACTTAAGCGGTTTAGATTTTTCATACAAAAGGATTTTCCCGCTAATTCCCGTTCCCGTGGGAATTTCGGGAATTCCTTTCTTAGTGCACCTCTACGGTACTTAAGCTACATCCCTTCCGAATTTCAAGTGCCTACGTTTAGCTGTTTAGGCTGTGCGTTGATATGTCAGTCAGTCAGTCAGTCAGTCAGTCAGCCAGTTTCTCCTTTTATATATTTAGATGAAAAAAATATGAATTGTAGGTACAGTCGAGAGCATGAAGTTTAACACTTGTAGCGCGAGTCTTTGCTTCTATGGCGTTTGTAATAAGAGCTGTTCCAAGTTTGGTTGCTTTGCAGTTGGCTACATTTTTTCACCTCTAGGGGGGGCAGCTGCCCCACCCTGCCCCCCCTTGGCGACGCCCTTGACAGTATGTCTGGAAAGAGTAGGCAGCTGGTTTATCTTACATGTGATGATGAGGTACTGACCTTCGTCTTCATTCCCGCTGTGCTGTGAGTCGTGAGGCATGGAGTAGCAGGTGCAGGTCCTCGCCAACTTGGTGTATTCGCAGAACTTGAGGGTTTGGAGTCTGGAATGATGAATAATGTGCGTAAATGACGTTAATTCATAAACTAGCTTCTTATAATACTAGCTTCAGTCTGTAATTTTTAGCTCCGTCAGTAATAATGTTTACTACGGTTTTACCTTGTGTCGTGGGTCCCTTGGAACATACATAAAGACAGACACAAACATCACTGACCCGAGAACAAACTTCTGCATATGATCTAAAGGTTGCGGGTTTAATTCCTGACCAACAGAATTTTTTTAGCACCAGGATTCAACCCGCAACCTTCCCAGGGGTGGAAACTCATTCCATGTCCAAAAATACTGATTTTACTGACTACAACCCTCTAAAATACTGACCATTTACTGAAGAAATTTCTAGAATACCGACCCTCGGTCGGTCAGTTTGACATCGAATTACGAATGTTAGTTGCTGTATTTAAGTATGTTAACATATTATATGGAAAAAATTGTGAATAAATAAGAAAAATGTTTTTGTGTTTGGACTACACTATTCCCATAGCCAACCTGCACCTCCCTTTATTATTAAAAAAATAATTAATTAAATTATTTTTTATTCTTTGAGGGATCGGATTCGAAACGAAATAATCCGTCAGAAAACCAAAGTTACCGACATAGCCCGGCGAATTAGCAAGCTTAAGTGGCAGTGGGCTGGTCATATCTGTCGTAGAACCGATGGCCGTTGGGGCAGAAAAGTTCTAGAATGGAGACCACGAATCGGCAAACGTAGCGTAGGGCGCCCTGTTACTTGGTGGGGTGACGATATTCGTAAAGTAGCGGGCAGTGGTTGGAGGAGGAGAGCTGAAGACCGAGCTCAGTGGCGTGCCATAGGAGAGGCCTATGTCCAGCAGTGGACTGATACAGGCTGATGATGATGATGAATTAATTAAAATTATTACAATATTAATTTGAACAAAACAAACAATAAATTATTTTTAATAAGTGAAAAATACTTATTAATTTATTTTTCTTGTTATCTACATTTTTTGCATCTTTTGTGCCACTTTGATTTTCTTTTCTTCCTCTTCTCTTTCGTTAGCCAACATAGCAAGCATCACGTTGGCCATATTTACGGCGACCTTCTCAATTCTACAGACACCAAACTAGTTATGTGGAAATGTATCTATCCCTGATCCTCAAAATACTGACTTTACTGACCATTTTTCGAAAAAACTGACTTTTACTGACCTAGGCCAAAAAAACTGACTTTTACTGACTTTACTGACCATTTTCCACCCCTGCCTTCCGGTTACAGGTCTGACACATCATTACCAACTGGCTATATCTAATAAAAATTAAAACACTTAATTTTAATGTGGCACTTCAAAGAAGACGAAAAAGGAAAATTAGACTAGTTCAAAACTAAACTCACTTGTTCATATGAATGACCGTAGTAGTGATCGTCACCAGAACACATGTCAACGCGCAGACCAAACAGCAGGCGCCCACTACTTTTATCTGAAAAAAAGAGGAATCATACAATAATTATGGAACATTCATTTGGCCTGGGGCCTCACATACATTTGTCCCATTGGGTCGGGCAGAAAGCACATATAGCTAGCTGGTGGGATCCAATTACACCGCTCTTTTATATTCATAATTTGTAAGCCTATAAAATTACAATTTAGCGATTTAGTCACTTTTTGCAAAGCTTACATTTAATAAATAAATTACAGATTTAATAAACATAACAGCACATAAATGAAGTAAAGCAAGGGGGTAAACGCAACTGAACAGATTCTCAACCGGACAGATCACGACAGATTCCCAACTGAATAGATTCTCAGCTGGACAGATTCGCAACTGAACAGATTTCCAGCTGGACCATTTGCAACTGAACAGTTTCTCAGCTGGACACTTTTGCAACTGAACAGATTATCAACTGGACACTTTTGCAACTGGACAGGGCACAGCCAAAGACATATTAAGTGCAGGAACTATCTCTAAAAGGCTAGAAAAAAAACATAAAAAGCAAGAGACGCAAATAAAGATGAATGAAGTAAGCGACATACTTTTCTTACCATATAGCTGTATCTGTTCCGACGCCGTGCCAGACTCATGATGCAGACTCCAGTCAGCACCAACTGTGGACAAGTGGAAAATTTTAAATAAAAAATAAAAAACGCCATTTACTCAAAGGACGAGCGGTCCATCAACCCGCATTGTGCCAGCGTGGTGGACTATGGCCTAAATCCCCTTCGTGTTTCGAAGGGAGGCCCGTGCCCTGAGGTTGGGACGTATACTCAAAGGCCCGCACTAAGGTTTTCCCTTCAGTCTTGGGTCCCTCGGAACAGACATAAAGACAGACACAGATATACTTCTAGTATACAGGGTGTAAGAGCTTAGCAAAATCTGAAACCCTGAATTAAGACCATCAATCTGGACGATTCTCCAATGGAATTTTACTACGGAAAATTCTCAAATTATAACTTATGTTTTTTTAATATTTTTGCTATAAAATAAAACTATTTTCCCATGCGCGGGGCGCAATTTCGCGGTGCATTGCGTAGCGCCAACACGTAAGTAAATAACGAAGCCTATATTCACTAGAACTTTTAACATATTCTGGATGTATGAGCCAAGAAATACAGATTCCGGCAGAGAATTCCACTCCTTGGCAATGCGCAATATGAAATATGAATAATAGCGCTCAGTACGTATCCGAGGTATCTCGACAAGACTAGGGTGATACCCCGCAGTGCGTCTGGAAGTCGCTAAAAGCTAAGCAACGTATGATGGGTGACCGTATACTGACCATAGCAGCAGGCACGGCAGCAGGCACCGTCTCCAGGTGGTGTGGGGACGCGGTGTAAGCCCGCAGCAGTATATGCTGTGCTGCTAACAGCCCCCCCAGGGCCGCCGCCAGGGCCCCACAGCCGCAGCACCACCACGCGTACTTGCGCCGGCGACATGAGGTCTCATTGCCGTTGCAGCCAACTGATGCTGGAAATATAGAAGGGATTCTTACTAATTACTATATCTATATTAATATTATAAAGAGGAAAGATTTGTATTTTTGTATGTTTGTGTGTAACGAATAGGCTCCGAAACTACTGAACCGATTTCAAAAATTCTTTCACCATTAGGATGCTGCATTATCTCTGAGAACATAGGCTATACATGATTTTCCCTAATCCCCACGGGAATGAAGTCCCGGGCGGAAAGCTAATTTTTAATATAGATATTTGTAAATTACCAAAATACGGTGGCGGCGGAACATAGTGCTGTGCCACATCCGCTGCGATTGTGGACTGCGGTGTCGATGTCGATACTTGGTATTGTAACACTTGCATAACAGCAACTGTTAGCATTCCTCTATTTCATTCTCATTTTATTATTAATTTACACACACTCGTGATTTGGCTGTGGTTTTTTTCTATTACATTATGTTTGGTTTTATTTTCATGACACATTTTTTTCAGTTTTGTTTGAAATAATTACTATTTATTATTTAGTCAATAAACAGTCGAAATTCTTGTTAACTTACTTACTTCGTAGCTTGAAGTGGTTATACATTATACTTAGTACAATGGTTTACTCTATGAAATATTATAATTTTTCTTTTAATTTCATTATTCAGACAAATGAAATCGAATGTTTTATCAGAAAAAGGAATATTGGCTGTTCTTTGTTCATTTTGTTTATCATTTTAATGCACACTATTAATTTTCCCTCCTTACGATTTGTTTATGTTACAAAACACTACAAGACACTATATTTTAAATATTATAACACTTTAAACTGAAGTAGGAGTGAAAACAAACTGTTTTTATAACACATTTGAGTTAATTTATTTATAAAATTGTGTTACAATTTATTGAGTTCGTTTCCAAGACTTAGGTTATGTGTTAACAATGGCGATTGGCCTTCTACGCATGCGCGACCCTATGGGGCTTTGTTCGGCCATCTTTCTTTTGTAAATAGACTGGTGAATAAAAAAACAAACTCTTTGAATCTTCTGATACATTGCGTGTTAGCCGTTGATGTCATTTTGAGCGAGTGGAAAAACGCAGCAATGGAACGAAAATGTATCAAATATGAAAAACGTACGCATGAAAATTGAAGCTTCAGGTAAAATCTTGGTTTACGATTCGCAATGAGTTATAGATTTTGCCATGTAAACATATCTATAGCTGTTTTTGTATAGTATAGTATAAGGTTACTTCATAATGGCACTGATTTAAGTACTTCTAAAGGGTGAATGTGCTCACTTATGAATAAAATAGGGGTTTTATTCAATATTTTACGTTTTTACATTCTTGTTTTGTAGAAATATATGACTCTCGTATCACTTTACTTCTGTGTTTACTTACTTATTTGTTGTTCATTTATTTGAATACTTTAAAAATATAAATTTCAAGATTTTTTTTATGTTTGTGTGTGCTGTCTTGAAGATATAAACGTAGGTATTATTATTATTAGTTTATGATTAAAATAAATATATATTTACCTACGAGTGTTTTACACTAATTATTACATTCAAAATACAAAGTGCTTCATCAAAGTTTCACGTAGATATACTATTAATAAACCTACAGTTTTTTTTAGTGTAATAAATACTTGATTTATAGTTTCCGCTAACGCATTAATTTGTATAATGGACATTTTGCAGTCTAAAAACTTGTTTGAACTTAAAGCATCCTGATAATACATTATTGCGACATTTAACGCAACACATTACAAAATGTATCCTACCAAACAAATAACAAAGCAGGTGAATGAAAAAAAAATCTCATGGAATTCGAAAATATCGCAACATATCTCTCCATTCAAAAAGTTTGTATGTAACAATGAGAGTTTGAAAAAAGAACTACCTGTTCCAGATTTAGAACGCACTGATTTATTCTTTTTTTTTTATAAAAGCTGCCTTTGAATGAGGTATCTACCTTCTAACATTAGAATGTTACCTGTGGTTTATTTCTTACATGTAAAATATTACCAAAATCATTACAAAAGCTTTGCAGTGTAGAATTGAATATCAAAGGAACATCCACAGTCCACAGGTAGCATCGAAAATCGAAAGTATAGGTAGGTAGATGTTTTTGCATTCCTAATGTAATTTATTTGTGGCATTAATTTTTTTTGTTCTATCTCTGGATGCATGGTTCACACCTTTCATCGTTACCTTTTAATGACACGAAATTTGGCATAAATCTACCAAGTTTCAAATTACTTTTCCAATTTGCCTGCGTTTTTTATTCTATGCGCAGGTCTACGTAAATAATAGGTCTTTACCTATGAAATTGCCGTTTTTCATACAATATTTTTGGAAAACTGAATTTTCCATACTAACGTTTTTGGATTTTTCTCGGGAATGCGAAATCCAAATTTAGCGAAATTTTGTGGGAAGGTTTAGACAACATTAAGTTAATTTTCATCATACTTACTTTATTGAAAGTTGTAACTGTAACAACGGTACAGCTAAAATAAACAATGAAACGGGCAACGGATGAAACGAGCTATATTTGAGCTTTTTTTCCAGCAAATAAATCTAAAGTATATATGTATTAATTTGACTCAATATCTCCGTTATGTGGCCAAGGTTTTAAATAAAAAACAATTTTAGTAATAGCTGTTCAATCAAATAAATAATGAATAAAATAAAGCTTGAGAAAAAATCGGCAATTTCATAGGTAAAGAAAAGACCTATTATATAGAAGATGCTAAAATTATTGACTATAATTAATAACATTACACATAATTATGTAAATAGTCTACATAATATAACTGTGCAAAGCACATATTATAAAAAGGCGAGTGAAACGTTACTTGTGGTCAGATTTTCTCATGTCAACAACTTCGTGACAATTTTTATCTGATTATAAGTGTAGTTTTACACTTATAAAACATGTGAAAGTGTGTTCATTTGTTTTTCATTTCATCACGTCTTTAACAGAGCGATAGGTCGACTGATTTTTATGCATTTGGGTAATTTGGAGACCCGTAATTGGCATAAGCTTATTTTCCATACGATCGAAGATATGAGCAGAAAGTTAGTGAAGTAAAAAAGTTTTGTTTACCATTGTTCCTCCGATTACTGGCCAGCACGTTGGCGGGTGGTCGCGGGGGCAGCGCGGGTGGCGTATCAGTCTTGGCGGGGGGCGGGGGGCCAGGGTCATCGGCGCATGCGTACTGCGCACCGCCCGGCTTGCATGTGCATGCCACTTGGTACTGGAAAGTTTGAACTTTCAATTAGCTTGTGGGAGTTTTAAAGAGTAAATGCATTTTATTTTTTATATAGATACGCTCATGCCTAAAATCTCTATCGGGGTAGGCAGGGCATCAGTGGTTTTAAAACCACTTGATGCCATGTTTGTCATCGTAGATTATTAGATGAAACATTATGTATACCTAGTGATGATAGGTTTTCAGCCTTTCGCCCACAATACAGTAAAACCCTCGCGTCCCACTTACAGTTTTTTTACAGTATGCTTGGGAAGAATAGGCAGTATTTTTTAGGTCAAAATAAAAAGACTTTGCCCAACATTGAAATCTTGGGCAATGGGGAGTTGAGCTAGAAACAAAGAAGACATATTCCCCACCGCTAAAAACGTTTACTGACTGGCTTTTCAGTAATATTAACAGTATTTTTAACTTGTTTGATTATTCATAAATAATAATAAAACAAGGCAAATTCCAACAACATTTTAGTATTTTTTATAAAAAAAAAACAATGAAAATAACCGCGAGAATCTTAAAAATAAAAATAAAAAACTTTTCATAGGATTTCGCAAACGTAATTTATCGATATCGATTACTTGGAGTTTCTATACTACGTCATAGCCACTTTCTTGGTTCACTTTAAATAAACATTTTGTCAGGAAGCAATCTACATAATTCAAATTTTAAAATATAGCACCCCTAAATCTAAAAACATAAGAGTACCTTTGAAATATAATTATTATGATAAAACGAAAAAAAAATGGCCTTAATTATGTTGTACAAAATGTAGCAAGCTAACCCTACCCGTTAGACTTCAAAAGATATTAAATGTCAAACGATGTTCTGCGAATTTATGCATCAAACGGATGGAAATAGAATTCCTGGATATTTCACGAGATTTTCCTGTAGTTTAAGTTTATTGAAGTATCTTTGACTGAGATTTCAAATTGAGTCTTGAACTATAGGTACAATAGCTCGAGTAAAATCATGGAGGTGGATAGATAGATATGTCGATAAATTTTTTATTTGTGTACACTTAAGCACACACAATATTAACAAAATTAATACAAAAAATAAGAAAAATGAAGTAAAACGAAAAAATTAAAATCAACATTATATATATATATGTATTTATTTGTGTTAGGTATATTGTATGTGTGTATTGTAGTTTATGTAAGTATATTTATGTATGTATTTTTGCACCCGCACTTATATGGTGTAATTTCATCTTCTCCATACCCAAAGGTTGCCGATAAGATATTGCTTCTTAGCAATGGGGCCGCCTTTTGTACCCTAACTTTATTACTGTTCATAATGTAACTTTTACTCTGTCTCATGTTCTGTAATGTTGGTGTGCAATAAAGTATATTTGTATTGTATTGTATTGTATTGTATTAAAAAAACTAGTTTTAAAACATTGTGACTGTGTGTGCTACAGTGTTACTAAAGGGTCGTGTAGCTCAAGGCCCGCCCCGATTCTGTAACTTCAGTTGTATGTCGATGGAATGGTCGCCATTTTATCCGTTCAGGTGGCGAAATTGAGAACTATCCAAATTGCATACATCTAATGACCGGCTGGTTTGACTGGTGGCGCCACCGCCAACTGAATATTCAGTTGCTTGGTAGTTTGCAACTTTACGTTCGGTTGGTGGTGGCGCTGCTGGTCTGGGTTGTTGTCAGCAAGTATATGAAAATTAATTAATTTTCAATTTCGCCACCTGAACAGATAAAATGACCTCCATTCTATAGACGCACAATTGAAGTTACAGAATCGGGGCCTGTTTTGCCTTTCGACAAAACACTGATATTCTGCTATAAGTAGGAAACATACGAGTATAAGAATAATGCTAAAATCAAGGACACTTCACCCATATTGAAGAATTACAAAAATTCCCCTTCATACGTACTCTACAGCTAATAATTAAAGTCACTGAACGGGCTGACTTATTTACTTGTTCGCGGAGTGAATTTGCACAAATAACATCACAAGTTATTTGCTTTGAGCATGTTTAGAGTTTAAATAATAATGTACTAGGTACACTGGTTTAATACCTGTTAAAATAGTTTTAAGAATGATAAAAAAATAAAAATGATAATAAAATGAGAAAAGATGACTTTAACCATAAATAATAAAATAAATAATTATAAATACCTTGTGCAAGTCCGAAGTGACACTCGCACTAGTGTCACAATCTGGACATCCATCCGGCGTGGGAGAGCTGCGAGCTGACGTCACATCTGCTAGCGACATCTCCGGTGTGCTGTGGAAGAAATAATAACAAGATTTTAAAAAAATGTTACACACTTCCATGATCAAGAGCTTTGTAAAAAAACTTTTTAACAAAAAAATTAAACCGCCGAAAAACTGAAAAATAAAAAATTTACGTTGTTTATACTAATGTGCTACAAACCTACTGATCTGTTTGAAGTTATCATTACAGCCTATCAAACTTATTTGGCTATTATCAAAATATAAAATTATCACAATCGGACTACTCTGTAAAAAGTTATGCGTGGTCATACATAAAACATATACAATACGCGTCGACTTGAGAACCTCCTCCGTTATTTTTTCGTCGGTTAATATAATTATTTTATAAGCGCCACACACTCAAATGCCCACCTAAAGTTTTCCTTGGGACACAAATAAAGTCAGGTACAAGAATAATCTAGATTTAACCATGAACCTAGGAATATTAGGTCCATGGTTTCAACACAGTAGGAACTAACCCAGAAGCCGGGGGAAGGTGACATTTTTTTATTAAGGTATCTGAACATTAAACCAAACCGCTACTGAACATTAAACCAAAACCGCCATCAAATTATTATTGTTCCATTTCCTAATATTATTTTTTGATGTAGTCGTGATAATAAAAAATGTTTTAGAGTTTTTGTCGAGGATTAAAGACAACTAAGATCAACTAAGATCACACCTACACAACCCATCCCATAAATCTCTATCCATCGGATACTAAACTTTAAAATAAGAAAACTATTTGTTCAAAGCTATGTTTGATGACATTTTGATTGTGTGAAACGAAGGAAAAACAAACATTTTTTGATAAAATTCCCTATTTGATGGC
This sequence comes from Aproaerema taeniolella, assembly GCA_949987775.1. Lineage (NCBI taxonomy): Eukaryota > Metazoa > Arthropoda > Insecta > Lepidoptera > Gelechiidae > Aproaerema > Aproaerema taeniolella. The sequence continues at coordinate 3,089,999 of OX465266.1, forward strand.
CATTTAATGTCGCTGACACGGCTATAAATGGCTATAAAATGTATCTAAAACATCCGTTACATTGGTTTTTAAATAAACTTTACGGAGAAACTTTTATTACGTGTTTGTGTCAAATGGTTTTATTTTATAAATAATGAATGGTAAGAACATAAACACTCTGTAAAAATTAGTAAAGAAAAGGAGAAAAGGGGAAAAATTGTCTTGAATGCAAATCCGTCATGGCCTAAACCAGACGATAAATGCATTAAAACAAATAACTCTTAAATTAAAAAAATGTACAACGATTTAGGCATAAGATAACACAAGTACTAAAACCTAGGCAATATTTATTTACTCTAAAATCTTTATAAATGTACTAGCTGATGCCTGCAACTTCGTTTGCGTGTTATTTTTTTTGTACAGAGTACACAGATTGAAAACATTTATCTTACGTGATTTAGATTTTTACATACAAAAGTTTTTTCCCGCTAACTCCCGTTCCCGTGGGAATTTTGCAATATCCTGTTGCAACTAAGCTTTAAGTTTACTAAGGTGCCTGCATGCCAAATTTCAAGCGTCTAACTTAAGCGGTTTAGATTTTTCATACAAAAGGATGTTCCCGCTAATTCCCGTTCCCGTGGGAATTTCGGGAATTCCTTTCTTAGTGCCCCTCTACGGTACCTAACCTACGTCCCTTCCAAATTTCAAGTGCCTACGTTGAGCCGTTTAGGCTGTGCGTTGATATGTCAGTCAATCAGTCAGTCAGTTTCTCCTTTTATATATTTAGAAGATGACTCTCGATATTTTATTGCTTGTAACTTTTAAACGGCTGAACCAAATTGATAAAATATAGCTGAGAACCATTTCGATTATGTCAGCTTTCAAACCAAACAAACTGCATCGAAATTGGTCCATTCGTTTAGGAGCTACGGTACCACAGACAAACACACAGATACACACACATACATATACACAGTTATACACGTCAAACTTATAGCTCAGTCTGTAGGTAGTTTTGCATTGCAAAAGGTGGCGTAGAAAATGTTTTGACACAATATTGTTTAGGTATGGCAGGTTAATAAAAATCCAAGTTCTCGACCTTGGAGGACCCAGGCGTTAGCCGCCATCTTGAATTAAAGGTGCCAAAATTAGGTATATTTTAAATAACTTCTCAATTGTTTACTAAATCACAAAAGTGTCTATGAAGGGTTCAAAGAAGACAAAATTGCCTACATTTTTTGCATACATGATTATTCTGTAAGTCTTATAGGTAAAAAGTTACAAGCGAAATTCGGAGTCTCTAGACCTAGCGGTTTGGGCTGTACATGTACATTGATATGTCAGTCAGCTAACCCCCTTAATCCCCTTAGGGGTAGAATTTCCAAAATTGCTGATACACGTGTTCATTATTTTTTAATCATCGGCCTACATACGAAGTTCTAAGATCCTAACTTCAAAATTCACGGACTTTCATACAAACTTCCATCCCCTATTTAACCCCCTTAGGGGTAGAATTTCCAAAAATCGCTCCTTAGTGGATGCCTACAATACATAAGGTATCTATGTGCAAAATTTCAAGTCCGTAAGTCCAGCGGTTTGGGCTGTGCGTTGTGTATCCCCCAGTCAGTTTATCATTTTAAATATTAGATTTTTGTAAATATTATTATTTCCGTCGCTTGTAACTTTTTACCTTTAAGACTTACAGAATAATCATGTATGCAAAAAATGTAGGCAATTTTGTCTTCTTTAAACCCTTCATAGACACTTTTGTGATTTAGTAAACAATTGAGAAGTTATTTAAAATATACCTAATTTTGGCACCTTTAATTCACGATGGCGGCTAACGCCTGGGTCCTTCAAGGTCGAGAACTTGGATTTTTATTAACCTGCCATACCTAAACAATATTGTGTCAAAACATTTTCTACGCCACTTTTTGCAATGCAAAGGCCTTTGCATTTCCCCACAGACTGAGCTATTATTACATCCCTCTTTGTTAGGGTTGAAAAAATTCCAATCATGGCCAGACGACAATCCCTTTTGAATTCCAGCATTTTTTTACAAAAGTGATCATTGACAGAGTATTATTTGTAGCTGTTAATACGCGTCTTCTTTATCGATAATATTTATCGATAATCACACATCCCTATCAGTTTACGCAGTCACGAGATATAAATGTAAAAAAACATTTAAAAAATAAATCGAATTAGGAACCTCCACTTTTTTTAAAGTTAAAAAGTATTATACGATTGTTTAGGTACCTATTGGGCCTTTTTAAACGGCACGGCATGGCAGTTCGAAATTTGAATTACCATTTCCTCCATGTTCCCAGCTTCTAGTATTACTATTACATAGGAGGCAATGGTTAATTTGGATTTTATTTGATTTAATTTAATTTTAATTTAAGGCGACTACAGCACCCGATAAAGGCAGCACACATAGGAATAGTGCCATCTCCGTCTCTCAATAGGCCTGGGCCGGCAGTGGGAACAGTGTCGATACACGAAGTTTACGGACTATGAAAGCGTGCGTGCGTAAAAACATGTTCAAAAGTTAGAAAAATGAGATTTATGGAAAGGTAACAGCTTAAATCGAAAAATGAGTTAACTACTTATCGAGAGTTTTCAATCACGAACATTTTGATAGCAAATTCAAGTTCCTGTGTGCATTTTACTATCGTTTTTACAGCTTAAAAGATACACAATATTGGTATTTAGAGGTGACTTTGTGAGCTTTTTCTATCGAACCAAAAGTGCTGAATCATGTTTTCAGCAAACTACTTATCTAGTTTATGTCCTGAATTAATATAATACGAAGAAAAAAAATACTACGGTAATCCGTAGTATGGTTTCACCCGGTAGACCACCGACCGGGCCACATTCAGTAATTGGAAAAGAGAGAGAGATGGAACAAGTGGCATGACCGTGAGCCGCTTTACAAATGTCAGTGAAAATTCACTGAAGTTTTGTTAGAGAAACGGTCGTTGCACTGGTTTAAGGCGACTACAGCACCCGATAAAGGCAGCACATATAGGAATAGTGCCATCTCCGTCTCTCAACAGGCCTGGGCCGGCAGTGCGAACAGTGTCGATATACGAAGTTTACGGACTATGAAAGCGTGCGTGCGTAAAAACATGTTCGAAAGTTAGAAAAATGAGATTTATGGAAAAGTAACAGCTTAAATCGAAAAATGCGTTAACTACTTATCGAGAGTGTTTAATAGTGCCATCTCCGTCTCTCAACAGGCCTGGGCCGGCAGTGCGAACAGTGTCGATACACGAAGTTTACGGACTATGAAAGCGTGCGTGCGTAAAAACATGTTCGAAAGTTAGAAAAATGAGATTTATGGAAAAGTAACAGCTTAAATCGAAAAATGCGTTAACTACTTATCGAGAGTGTTTAATCACGAACATTTTGATAGCAAATTCAAGTTCCTGTGTGCATCATTTTTACAGCTTAAAAGATACACAATATTGGTATTTAGAGGTGACTTTGTGAGCTTTTTCTATCGAACCAAAAGTGCTGAATCATGTTTTCAGCAAACTACTTATCTAGTTTATGTCCTGAATTAATATAATACGAAGAAAAAAAATACTACGGTAATCCGTAGTATTTTTTTTCTTCGATTTAATGCAGTGCGTCATGCTTATCTACGCATCATAAAATCGTAATTTAGGTGCTCTAGTCGCCTTAATTTAATGTTATTTTTAAAACTTACGGATGATACAATCTGAAAAAAAAAGAGTTATTATTATTAATACAATTTTGCCGTGCCGTTTTGGAATTATAAAAAGGCCCATTAACAAGAGTTAATGAAATGCTGCTTTGTATTCTTATATAGTTTACTTTTTTATGGAAAGTACTCTCCCAAGAGGTCATTGATTTCAAGTACATACGTGGGTCCTTTATAAGATAATAGGCCCGTAATGGGACAATCATATCAAATTACATACAGACAGACGACGCCACACACTACTTTAATGCACTCCTTAAAAGTTTCTACTGTTTTATGTTTCTTTTTTTTATTGTGTTATTATTAGCATCCACAGAATTTAAGTCCATGCTCTTGTCTAGATTAGGTTTTCTTGTTAATATTTGCTTTTAAATTATATTATTTTAAACTAGCTTTCCGCCCGCGGCTCCGCCCGCGTGGAATAGGTTATATCGTGCCCAGCTGTGGGATGAAATTTAGCCAGGCTCTAATCTATCTCTGTACCAAATTTCATCAAAATCGGTTCAGTAGTTTAGGCGTGAAAGACGGACAGACAGATAGACAGAGTTACTTTCGCATTTATAATATTAGTATGGAAGTATGGATTTTCGAAATAGCTGCGCAATTAAAGAAATAGTGCTTTCAAACAATCTGCTTAGAAAAAAATCGGCAATTACCCCTATGATGTGGCGAACTTAACTGATGTCAAAGCTTTCAAACCACTAAGCGGCCTCTGACTTAGTTTATGGCTTAGTCGTTAACGACTATAGTCAATCGACAACAGCCGGGACCGACAGACGGCTTAAAGTGCCCTCCAAAGCACGGAAACGCTCTTAATAAATTGCCTTTTTGATCACACATCGGCTTCCTCGCCCCTTTGTACAGTGCTTAACCTCACTGATCGATTCCGAATAGTAAGCGCTACTGAGCTAAGTGCATCACATATACATATAATACTCCAAAAATCAGAACAATATATTAGTTAAAATTCCTTATTGCGCAAGAACGCTGATCCTGCGATTAGTCTCCTTTCGTTTCTCTCGAGGGTTAGCTGGAAGAAATCTCTGTAAGGGATAAGCTCGCCTTTCTACATAGTTTTCTTTGTATCCATCTCTTTTGTTTTGTAATTTTTATTGTGTGTAATAAAGTGTTTACATACATACATACATACAATATAAGTACCGTTTCCAATTTTGTATGGAATCGCATGAAACTTATTCGTGCGTTACCGATCTACCTTCCCATTCAAACCGAACTTTTGGATGGTGTTTTTGTATGGGATTGGATGACTGATGACTCTACGGCTATCTACGCAGGGCTGTCGACTTTGAAAGCTTATTTTGTGCCGTGTGGTGATCGGTTATTTTATTATTTATTTAAATTATAAGACATAAAAATTACACTGCTTCTTAAAAATAAAGCCCCACAAAACTGCTTGAGTAGTTCGTATGCGAGGGCAAGAGTCTCTAATTACATAGTAAGTAGGTATAAACTTAATTTCAAACGAGTTAAAAATCTATTCAGCTTCAAGTGAATGGAGCAGATGCTTTTTAAAATCTGCCTATCTTGGTCTCTGATCTTATGAACTCAGGCAAACTGTTGAGAAAATAAGGTACTCTCTTTTTTAGAGTCATATCTCCAAAGTAATTGGTGACTCTAGGTACAACAAATTTGCCTGAATTGATCAACAAGTGTTAAAGATGAGATGGAGCCGTGGTTGTGTACAGCTAGAACATACTTATGCTTAAGGCTAATTGGAAAAGAAAAACATCACTCCATCTCTTTCCGTGGGTGTTGTAAGAGGCGACTAGGAAACACAAATGAGACTTGCCTCCTATTAATCCACCCCAGGCAACGACACCTCAATTTGTTTCGAATCTGAGGTCTCGTCCTATGGTCTCATGCGGTGTGGTAGGCTCTGTAAAGGGCCGTTTGGTTCGCAACCACCCTCCTACCGACACCAGACAGCTTGCTGTGTTCCGTCGGTGCGTGGGAGTACCAGTGCCTTAATGGCATTTTCTGGGTTAACTCGCTCTATCGTCGACCTCATCTATGACCTTGATCAAGACTGAGGTAAAGAGTCGCGAACCAAACGACCCTTTACAGAGCATACCACACCGCATGGGACCTTGGGACACCTCAGATTCAGAACAAATTGAGGTGTCGTTGCCTGGGGTGGATTACGAGGAGGCAGGTCTCATTTATGTTTCCTTAGTCACCTCTTAGGGGCCATCCATTAATTATGTCACTCATTAAGGGGGAGGGAGGGGGTCGACGAAGTGTGACATTGTGTGACAAGGGGATGGGAGGGGTTCTAACTTTCGTGACGTCACATTTCAAAATCTATTATAGTCTATAAGTGTTAACATTTGCAGCTTTATTCGTATAAACATAAGGTCCAAATGGTTTTGTCGGCCGCTCCGTCTACTAGTGCTACGCGCCGACTGCCTAAGTGCTTTTAATTCAATTTCGGAACTACTGTTTTAATTCAATAATTTCTAGATGTAAAATTGCAAAAGAAGACGAGCCAGCGAAGTCGGGCGGCCGCTGGGCGCTGGCTCGGCCACGTAGAGAGGATGGGGGAAGATCGCGCTGCCAAAAGAGCATATCTTGGAGAACCTTTCGGGCGCCGCCTGGTGGGTCGTCCAAGATATCGCTGGAAAGATGAAGTCGCCAAAGACTTAAAAGAACTGAAAGTGCCCGACTGGTCAATATTGGCACAAGATTGAGTGAAATGGCGCGCTTTGATGTCGGAGGCCAAGATCCACTTCTTTGCGTCGTTGAGCCAGCGAAGTAAGTAAAATTGCAAAAACATGTGACGTCACACGTGTGAGGGGGAGTGTCTCACAAATGTGACCAGCTGTGACAAGGATGGGGGGGGGGCGGGCAAAAAACCACTAATTTATGGATGGCCCCTTACGACACCCACGGATGGGGTGGTGTTATTCTCAACCGATTACCACACAGCAAAAATGATTAAAAATTGAAACTAAAGTGTGACAACCCTATCAAAACTTGAGCTTTAAAAAAGTTAATTTCGTAAGAGATCGTGACGGATAAGCGCGTGATCCGAAGATGTCCAAATTGTTATTTTAAAATGGTTGAAAATGTAGTTTCGTAGAGTCAATACCAAAAAAAACGTAAATCTTCTGTTAGTTTTTGTCTATGGCTGATGAAAGCGTAAATCCTGCCGTAAATGATAGGTAACCAAAAGTAGCTATTTATCGTGAGCGTTTCCGTGCTTCGGAGGGCACGTTAAGCCATCGGTCCGGGCTGTTGTCGATTGACTGCAGTCGTTAAACCAAGTCAGAAGGCTATTTGGCGGTTTGAAAACTCTGACACCATGGTTATGGTTAGTCATGGTCAAGTTAGCCGCATACCTACCTGATTATACTTACACGGTAAGGAAGAAGTGATAGCCCAGTTGGTAATGAGCCAGACTTGTAATCCGAAGGTCACGGGTTCAAATCCTGGTGCGGGCCTGTACCACTAAATTTGTCTTTTCGGATTTATGTACGGATTTCTAATTATCACTTGCTCAACGGTGAAGGAAAACATCGTGATGAAACCCGCCCAAGACGAGTGGTCTACCAACCCGCATTGGGCCAGCGTGGTGGACTATGGCCTAAATCCCCTTCGTGTTTCGAAGGGAGGCCCGTGCCCCTCGGTGGGGACGTATATGGGCTGGCAAGAAAGGAAGATGTGTGGAACTACTTAATAAAACTATAACTTTTTTAATTATTATTATTATAAGATGGGTTAACTCTTGACCTCAATCTTTACCATAAAGGTCAAAGATGAGGTCGACGATGGAGCGAGTTAACCCAGAAAATGCCTATAAAGGCACTGGTACTCCCACGCACCGACGGAACACAGCAGACTGTTTGGCGTCGGACTTCGGTAAGAGGGTGGTCGCGAACCAGACGGCCCTTTACAGAGCCTACCACACCGCATGAGACCATAGGACGACACCTCAGATTCAGAAAAAAAATGAAGTGTCGTTGCCTGGGATGGATTACTCAGAAAACGAGTCATTTGTAAGTACAGAGGGCACTAAATCAGGTTACTACATGTGTGCGCTCTGTGCTGTTACAATAAGGACGGCTTGCAATGGTAATTTTAAAATTAAAAAAAAAACTATCACCTCCGATATTCTATTGATTTTAACTTTTAAACAACTAAACCAATTTTGATCAGATATATCTAAGAACCATCTCGATTACGTCAGCTTTCAGACAAAAAAACCGCATCGAAATCGGTCCATTCGTTTAGGAGCTACGATGCCACAAACAGACACACAGACGGCGCCGGTTTGGTTAAGTGGTAGTGACGCTGCCTCTTGATCGGCGGGTCCTGGGTTCGTTTCCCAGTCGGGGCAAATATTTGTGTAAAAAGCAGAAGTTTGTTCTCGGGTCATGGGTGTTTGTGTCTGTCTTTGTGTGTTCCAAGAGACCCACGACACAAGGGAAAACCTTAGTTTGGGCCTTTGAGTGTGAAGCGTTTATTTATTTATTTTAGATATACAGATACACATGTCAAACTTATAACACCCCTCATTGTTTGTCTGGGGTTAAAAATGAGGTAACCTGATGCGCTGACCTCCATAAATGGCGGCACCGGGGATCGAACTTGGTACCTTTCGGCTCAACGCACAAAGCACTATCCAGGAGGAAGAAAAAAAATCACCTTTGCTTCAAAAATTCACAAAAAACCTTAGAAATCTTTTGGCAAACGCAGGTAAGGATTATAAATTGGCATTTTACCATTCATATGTTGGACTTTTTTGTACCTCTCACTCTGATCCTTTGAGAAAGAAAGGGACAACATAAAATGATATATGGTTTCTGTTGGAAATGGAACGTTTTTGGTAGTGAAAAAATTCACCGCACAAACCCTGCCGGGCTGGGCAGGGATCAGTGGTTTTTAAACTACTTGACTTCACCCGTACTATTAATATTTGAATTAATTAATATGTTAGTAACTAACTTTGTGCCCGGGACTTCGTTCCCGTGGGAATTTGGGAAAATTATGTAGCCTATGTGTTAATATAGAGTGTTAGCTATCTCCATACCAAATTTCATCAAAATTGATCCAGCCGTTTGAGTGTGAAAGAGGAACAAACATCCATCCAACTTTCGCGTTTATAATATTAGTAAGGAAGTAAGGACCAGCATTCCGCCCGGGACTTCGTTCACGTGGGAATCTGGGAAAATTATATAGCCTATGTCCATCGGGGATAATGTAGCTATCTAATGGTCAAAGAATTTTTCAAATCGGTCTAGTAGTTTCAGAGCCTGTTCAATGCAAACAAACAAACAGACAATCAAATCTTTCCTCTTTATATGTATACTAGCTTCCCGCGCGGGACTTCGTTCCCGTGGGAATTCGGGAAAATCATGTACCCTATGTCCATCCCGGATAATGTGGGATTCTAATGGTGAAAGAATTTTTCAAATCGGTCCAGTAGTTTCTGAGCCTATTCGATGCAAACAAACAAACAAACAAACAAACAATCAAATCTTTTTTCTTTATAATATGTATAGATTAGTATAGAGTATAGATACAGATAGAGACTAGCTCGCTCCCGTAGGATTTTGTGGGAATTTTACCTACACATAAACCTTCCTCTTGGATCACTCCATCCATTAGTGAAAACCTTATGAAAATCCGTTCAGTAGTTTTTGAGTTTATCTTATTCCAATTAAAATCATCCTGTAAAAAAAAAATAATTAAAAAATTCCGTTACTAATAAAAAAGTGATGGACCACAATTTGTTTTTATCGATGTCGATAAAAAATTTGATGCGCTAGGTACTCTAAATGTTTGTACAGCGATAAATATTGGTGTCAATTGTTCCAAATTGATGATTGGTCTGTTATAAGTTGAGTGTTCAAATATTTTTCAAAGTCAGTAGGTTAATATGTTTTTGCTAACAATTTCTTTTTAAAGTTAGTAATTAAATTATAATGAATAGCCAAAATCTTCAGTCATAATTAAAATAGTACATAATGTTTTTGTTTGTTTTGCCTTACGGATCCTTCGCATTAAAAACTGTGTGGCTGTCTATGACATCATAGCTCCTAAACTATTATGATGCGGTTTTTTTTGAAAGCAATGAAGATTATATAAGTGTCGGGGACGGTACAATTTTTTTTAGTTTTAAAGTTATTTACGTAAAAATCCTACTTCAGCTGGACCTTAAAAGAATTAGCTCGCCATTCTATTTTATTTTTTAACCGACTTCAAAAAAGGAGGAGGTTTCTCAATTCGACCGTATATTTTTTTTTGTCTGCGGGTAACTTCGTCGTTTATGAACCGATTTTGATTATTCTTTTTTTGTTGGAAAGGGAGTATCCCAAAGGTGGTCCCATGGTAAGGAAACCAGGATCTGATGGTGGAATCCTGAAGAAATTGAGGGAAACTCTCGAAAAAAATTTCTTTTTAGGATTGAAGTCGGTGACTCTTACGTTTTTGTCGTAGAAAATTGTTATTTAAGTCTATAATATATATGTTCAGAATAAATTATTTTAAAAAAACCTGCTAAAAAGCAAAAAAGCCAAGCCGTATAAATAGCTACTTAAAAAATTCACAAAAATTTATATATTTTGTGAAGTTTTTTAAGAATTCCAGTGAAAGTTTTGATATAATCGCTTTAGTAGTCTCCCATGAGTAATTGTGTTCATTTTTCACGACACAATGGTGGCAATAATGGCAGTTTTTTGAGTAAAATTGATGTCATAGGTCAGTGAAAGTTTGGTTTAGGTTTTTTATACGTTTCAAGAGAGGTTTTCTTTTAATATCAAGGTATTATATTGCAAGCCCAGTGGCGCTTGCTGATCTCAACCGATCATTGAGGTTAAGCAACGTACACAGAGGCAGGGAGCCTGATGGGTGACCAAAAATGACAATTTATCACGAGCGTTTCGGAGGGCATGGTCGGTCCCAGCTGTTGTCGATTGACTACCAAGTCAAATATCATTGTACGGTTAGCCAAGTTTGCCACACACTTAACTATACCTACACGATAAGAAGAAGAAGAAGGTATTATAATAACTGTTTGTTTAAGAAATATCTAACCGGGAAAATGGAAGGGTTCGACTTTGAGGGGTAGTCAACAAGGTTCACAATTATTCTGATGAGCTTTGTAAATCACTCTTATTGATAACTCTAAAAGTTGTACCTTTTAGCAATAATAGAGATATATGAGAAGTTTCATAAGAAAACGATAAAAGCTATAATATCAATCAGTAGGTATTTCTAGAACGCTAACCCGCGTAGATTGGATATTTGCAAAGAACTTTTAGGAAAAGAAAAATTTCCTTGGACCGTGGGTTCAAGTAAAATTCGTGCCGAAAATTTTTCATTCCCTAAACGTTATTTGTGAATAAGACTTATTAGAGTAGGCTGAGCTTCATAAGTTCGTCAAATACGCAGACTATACTTCGCATATATTTTGAGGGTTATTAAATGCAACCTACTCATAAGTGTCAGCTTCTTTAACATGACAGCTCCTTTACTTATTCATACAGAATTTTGTTGGGTGGTTGGCACATTTTTTTAAAGGTTATTATTATTACAGTGGAGCAACTTGGTTATGGGACTCACTGCGGTCTCATATCCTGATTCCCGTTCCCGAGTCGCAACATATAGCTCAGTTGAGGTCCCTTTGTCTCGGACCCTACAACACATAGCGATCTAAAGGTAGTTTGTTATTGTCTTTATGTAGTGTATCGTGTTTTACTGTTTAATCTTGCCTCTTATAATATGTGTTGTGATGTCCTATATAATAAATTTGTCTTTCTTTCTTTCTTTCATTTGACCTTAGTGGCCTAACAACCAAAGAACCTTTGATTAATGGTTTGTTTACATCTTCATCTGAACTGTCCTGAATGCATATGCATAGATCTCCTTATAGTGGTTTCTGTATATCACAAATTGCAAACATAATTATAGTTTTAAAACCATCCTTCTCTAGATAAACAGAAAAACATGACGGGGGACTTAATCTATAATTAAGAAGAAATAATGTAATTTTTCTTATTCCCATGCCCAAATAGATAATTCGCTTATTTATTAACACAAACCAATGCCATTAAAGTAATTATAGTTCTCTATTCTTTACGATCCGAGACGCTACATTAAACGTTCTATGTCGTGACGGACTCCAACGTAAGGTCAATTAGACTAACTCTCCGACAATTGGCGAATTATGTCACACCAGCTTTCTAAAGACAATTAAGTACTTATGAGAATTCTCAAATACCTACTATGAATGTGTATCCTTCCATTCTGGACTAGGAGTGAAAGAAAAACTTAGAATGTGCCAGCTACCTACTCTTCCCAGGTATACAGTAAAAGTCTGTAAGAGGGATGCGAGGGTTTTGCTGTATAATATATCCTCGATGTTTTCCTTCACCGCTGAGCAAGTGATAATTATTTAGAAATCCGTACATAAATCCAAAAAGAAGAATTTAGTGGTATCACTTCTTCTCTGGGGAAGACTGCACCTTTGCGAATAGGCGTAGAGTCAGTAGGGTTAATAGAACGAATGCGTATGTATGTATTTAAATCCTTTATTGTTTGTTTGCATGTATTTCATGTAATCTTGACTTGTTTTAAGTGGCATCCTGAATGTCCTATAAAATAAAGATTTTTTTCTATTCTATTCTATTCAGAATTTGAACCCGCAACCATCCGGATACTAGTCTTGCTTATTGCCAACTTGGCTGTCACCGCTTTATTTCTGAATTTTCATTTGAATTTATTTATTAAAGCTGATAACAACTTTCATCTCCAACAAGAGCTAGAATTCGCACTATGCCCTCTCTCTCAGTCCCACGGCCGCATTCATATCAATAAATGAAATAACAAGAACAAGGACCAATTTAGATCAGCCGCCGTTCGCACAATGAAGTGTTGTTTGATCCATAGGCCACAGAGTAAAAATAAAGTGTGTAGCGACATATCACCGTGTGGTGATTGGTTGAGAATAACACCACTCCATCTCTTTCCGTGGGTATCGTAAGAGGCGACAAAGGAAACAAATGAGACCTGCGTCCTAGTAATCCATCCCAGGCTACGACACTTCATTTTTTCTGAATTTGAGGTGGCGTCCTATGGTCTCATGCGGTGTGGTAGGCTCTATGTCTGGCCGTCTGGTTCGCGACCACCCTCCTGCCGACGTCCGACGCCAGACAGCTTGCTGTGTTCCGTCGGTGTGTGGGAGTACTAGTGCCTTAATAGTCATTTTCTGGGTTAACTCGCTCCATTATCGACCTCATCTAGGACCAGGTCAAGATTGAGGTCAAGAGTTAACCCATCTTATAACAAAAAATAAAGAGAAGACATTTCTTTGGTAAACAAAGTTTTATCTCTCAACTAACTTTCCACCCGGGATTTCGTTCCCGTGGGAATTCGGGGAAATTATGTAGCCTATGTATTAACATTAATCCAGGGTGTCAGCTACCTCCATACCAAATCTTATCAAAATTGATCCAGCTGTTTGAGCGTGAAAGAGTAACAAACATCCATACATACATCCTCACAAACTTTCACATTTAGGAATAGGATATGTAATGTACACACACCTTATAGTAGTTTGGTCGAGTGGTAGCGACGCTGCCTCTTGATCGGCGGGTCCTGGGTTCGATCCCCAGTCGGGGCAAACATTTGTGTAAAAAGCAGATCTTTGTTCTCGGGTCATGGGTGTTTGTGTTTGTCTTTATATGTGTTCCAAGGGACCCACGACACAAGGGAAAACCTTAGTGTGGGCCTTTGAGTGTGTAGCGTTTATTTATTTATTTATTTTATTTTTAGTTTAGAATTTTCTAAAAGCTAGACCTAATTCTAGATTTAAAAAAACCTGGCATTAATTTTTACTATCCGATACTACTGAGCGCTTCTATTCATCTATCTATACTAATATTATAAAGAGGAAAGATTTGATTGTTTGTTTGTTTGCATTGAATAGGCTCCGAAACTACTGGACCGATTTGAAAAATTATTTCACCATTAGAATGCTTAATTATCCCTGAGTAACACAGGCTACACAATTTTCCCGAATTCCCATGGGAACGAAGTCCCAGGCGGAATGCTAGTCTTTTTATATTGCGCACCGCTGAAGAATGGAATTCCCTGCCTGCGTGTGTATTTCTCAGCTCATATAACCTCGTGTGGATAGGCATCTTCTGGGTGAGCTTGCTACATCCTCGACCACATTTTCGCCCCTGAGCAAAATTATGGTCAAGAGCGATCCCGTGCGTTTGAAAAAAAAACAGTTGGTTAGGATCAAAAAAGTGACTCAGTATTTATGAAACAAATTGCATTTTATACTAGGTGTTACATTTTTTCCCAACTGTTTCTCTTCACTGTTAAAAAGATAGAAGCTATTTGTTCGTAGATACTGTCAGTAGTATACTATGGCACAGCATAGATCTACACAAGAGAGCTGTTATTCTCGTCTAGATATGGGTGATTCTACAAAAATTGGGTAACTTGCTGTCATCAGTTATTAAAACAAAATTGTTATATATTTTTTAATATTTTTTACTTTAATTTAAAACAACTATAAGTATTTTATTTGGTCAACCAATTTCAGCTACTAATTTTAAATATAAGTTTATAAAAAACCACAATATATTCTCAAAACGTCAGTTCTTTGGCATGTCACCAGTCCGAAAACGCGCAATCAAGTGGCTGTGTATTAAATATTACCGTTTATTTAAGCAAACTTGCTATTTCACTACAATCTGTGATGCACTTAATAATGTCTATCACAACTTTCATTATATAATATCCTCACCATTGTTGTAAAAAAAATAATATTTTTTGTGGTCAGTTTTATTCGTCAGTCCGCTGTGTGCTGTTTGAATTTGAATTTCCCGCGAAATATCATTGACTGGAATTCAAATAACTGCTGAAGTTCAACATTCTTAGTAAAGTTAGCTGCAGACCGCGCCATTAGACGGCCGCTATTACAGTGCCAGTGCTAGAGTTCTGTTTGTCGTGGAAACACGTGCTCGTCCAGTCAAAATTTCAGTCCTATGGTGAGTTGTTATTTTCTTATAAACCTGCGTTTTATTTTAATGTATATACAGTTAACTTTGATTTATGAAAATGTAGCTAGTTGATATTAGAAAATATCAAAATAAATGTAGGTTTTAATAATAACCTCAAATTTATCCCTTTTTCATCAGTCCTTTGGCGTCAGTCCTTTGTCTGATATTGTGCCAGAGGACTGACGAGTTTCCAGGGTACTGATATTTTTGTTTTTAGATAACTTTCATTTCAACTGTAGAGTTTATAAGCATTTTTTTTTACTTATTTCAGTTTAAACCATCATGCCTCCTCCTAAAAAAAACACAAAATATGACTCTGAATAGAAAATAAATATAAAAAAAGAGAGAAGCCGAAAAGGCTCGCCTTGCTAGAATTAAAAGTGGCCCCATTAAATTACAAAGAGAAACAAAGGTTGCAGTACTTAAAAAACAGGAATGGCGGTTCTCGCACCCAAATTTCATTGGATACTGTGGTCGTTTATCTAAAAGACTACGGTTTCACACTGCACTTTGTCTTCTAATTTGTTTCATAACGCCGGAGCAATATGGGCTGTATGCTGCAAGACATGTACCTTAATAATATTGTGTGATATACCTGGAACTTTTATGAAGCCGGACATGGAAAGGGGGCACCCGATGGCATAGAGGCCACTTGTAAAAGAACAGCAGATAAAGTGGTTTCTACAGGAGGTGATATAACTAACTTGAAGGAGTTTGCTTCTGTTGTCCGCGAGAGATGTCCAGGTATAAAGGTGGATGTGATTGAAGGCTTTGAAATCGAGCAGATGAACACCTTGATTAACGATAAGTTGCCCCAAACGACCGCCTTTAAGGGGACACTGTTGGTGCATCAGGTGACCGGCTCAGCTTACATTCCCAACCATCTTACAATGAAGTCACTAAGTTGTTTCTGCGACACTGACGCATGTGATCATTTCAAGCTAGGATCTATTCGTTATCAAACAGAAATATCGCCTGAACATGGTACATGTCTAACTACTTCTACCGTATTCACAGACTCTGAAGATGATGATATACCACTATCCACTTACGTGAGAGATATTGATGACCACTCTAAATTTGATAGCAATCTAATAACGCCAGGAGTTAATGTTTATTCACAACAACAAAATCTTTATAGCAGTGGTGATTATGTTTTTGGTCAAGTATATTACTAAGAATATAGAATATCGTTATGCAGCAATAGAGTTCCGTACCTAAAGGGTAAAAACGGGATCCTATTAAGTACTAAGGCTCCACTGTCCATCCGTTTGTCACCAGGGTGTATCTCATGAACCGTGATAGTTAGAGTTGAAATTTCCAATGGTGATGTATTTTTATTGGGCCCTATAATAACAATACTAAAAACCAGAATAAAATAAATATTTAAGGGGGCTCCCATACAAAAAACGTGATTTTTTTTGCTCGTTTTTATAGAAAAGTCTGTCCGAGGCTGTATCTCATGAACCGTGATAGTTAGGCAGTTGAAGTTTTCACAGATGATGTATTTCTATAGGTCTTATAACAACAAATACTAAAAACCAGAATAAAATAAATATTTAAGGAGGCTCCTTTACAACAAACGTGATTTTTTTGCTCGTTTTTACAAATGAGTCTGTCCGAGGCTGTATCTCATGAACCGTGATAGTTAGACAGTTGAAATTTTCACAGATGATGCATTTTGGTTGCCGCTATAACAACAAATACTATAAAGTAGAATAAAATAAATATTTAAGGAGGCTCCTATACAACAAACGTGATTTTTTTGGCGTTTTTATAGATAAGTCTGTCCGAGGCTGTATCTCATGAACCGTGATAGTTAGACAGTTGAAATTATAACAGATGATGTATTTCTGTTGCCGCTATAATAATAAATACTAAAATACAGAATTAAATAAATATTTAAGGGGGCTCCCATACAACAAACGTGATTTTTTTGCCGTTTTTATAGAGATAATGGTACAGAACCCTTCGTGCGCGAGTCCGACTCGCACTTGGCCGGTTTTAAGTTATTATTTAGAAGATGTCTCAATGAAGTATATAAATAATATAGTATTATGGTAATAATGGTAATAAACTCCATTAATTTCTTATAAAGTTGTGTGTTTTATCAGTACTATGTCACCCTCGTCAGTCCCCTGGCAGTCAAATTCAGAAAAACCGATATATCTCAGAATCTACATAAAAAAGTGACTGGCCCGGTCACGAGCAATATCTTCATTAGATTAGCTATCTTAAATATCAGAATCTGTAGTAATTATGTTTAAATACTATCATAAACAAAATATCCCTAAAAGTTACCCAACTTTTGTATATTCACCCATATATGATACGGGTGCGGAAATCTGTCTGCGGTTATGTGGGAATTGCGAAATTGTATTTTCTACGAGTATGTATATTACTTAAGTAATTTTATCATTACTACTGTAGGTACTCATACTCATGTTTCATCATACTATATTATAAAACTAAGTCCCCCGCCGCCTCTGTCCGTCTGTGTCTGTATGAACGCGATAAACTCAAAAACTACTGAACAGATTTTCGTACGGTTTTAACTGTATAATTCATTCCCGAAATTGCCTCGGGAACGAAGTCCCGAACGAATGAATTATGGCAATTCCCTAGTCTATAATAATTTTTAGATCACCAGAAAATAGTAAAAACCGCAATATTACAATTTCACTACTGAAATTATAATCTCCCGCGATATTACAATTTGCCTAGTAAAATTATAAAACGATCAAGATAGGTTCTTATATGCCCAAGGGTTAGAATAGAAATAATATAACACCTTATTCTTATAACATATCCCTTTAAAGTAACATATCATTATGTTATCCACTTTCGGTCCCAGCGGTCAGAAGTCGATAATTATCGTCGGTAGGAGTCGATAATGCGTCGATAACTGGTCGATAATTATCATGGCTACTCGAATCCGTGTACAAGGCAACGACCGAATGATTACCAAGTTGTTACCAAAAGAACTGATGTTAATGTTGTTTACTAGATAAAATACGATACGATGAGTTATTTTTTGACTCCACTTTGTAGATTGTGTACTTTACTTCAATCTAAAGGTATTTTTTTTTATATTATAAAGAGTTTGTGAGTTTGTTTGTAGGAAGTAATCTCTGGAACTACTCTGAACCGAGTTTTAAAAAATCTTTCACCAAAAGAAAGCGCAAAGGAAGACCCGGGCGGTTTAGTTGCGATTTTACTAATGTTGGAGTGTTTTAGTGAGTATTACGTTAACCATCTCATAATAATAAATAATTACCAGTATTTTTTTTTTTATTAAATTAAATTGTCTAAGTTCAAACATAAAATGACTGTATTTACCTGTGTTCTAAAATAAAAAAGTTAAAAAAATTAAGATTGGAGGTTTCCACACTGACATAGGCTACATTTCCAAGCAAATGCAATCGTGTGCACAAGACAAATATACGGTGACTTTAAATTAGTCAGCGAAACTAAAGGGGGGGGGATTCTCCCCAAGAAACTGAACAACTTCCCGTACAAATCTAAATTCACTGATAGCATTCGTTGTATGGAGAGGCGAAAATCTTTTATCATTTCTGATTCTCGGAAAATAGTGTTATTTTGATCTGATTATTGGGTGGAAAATGCTGCTTTCCTCCTTAGGGAGGGAAAAACTCATACAAATTACTTCCCACCTAAGGGCCAGAATGAACTATAAAAATAGAACTGCTGTCAGCTGTGAAGAGTTTATGTAAAAAATCTAATTTAAAAAATGCTGCGGCCATGTGAGTTTCTAAACAGCCAGTGTAAACTTAGCGCAAACTTCTTTGAGCGGAATAAGCCGCAACAATTACCTACGCAGTGAGTTCCTTTTAATTTCACGAATTGTCCTAATTTGACAATTAATTTTAAATAGGTACTAGTACTACTAATATTATTAGTTACATATTATCAATAGATAGTTTAGATAAACAACTAGTTTTATTTTCCTCATATTCGAAATGAAAAGTAGAGTGTTTAACACGGGTAAAAGAATCAATTCCTACTCGGAATACCTCGGGAATTGATTCTTTCCACCCTCGGTTAACAATCTACTATTTCATATTTCGACCTATGTTTCTTGGGGACAGTTGTTCAGTTTCTTGGGCTGATTCTTAATATTCGCCAACTAATTGAAATCACCCAGTATGAAGTTTAAGTATGCACTATTTGCTATTTAAATGTTAACTACCTACCATAAAAATTAAATACCGTGCCTTTACAGATTTATCAACATTAGGCCTCACATACATTCTATGATCACATGTTGTTTTAGTGCTTCTATGTTCATAAAAATGTCATGGGAATCTACTTTCTTTGCTTTTATTAGGTAGTAAATAAATAAACGCTACACACTCAAAAGCTCACACTAAGGTTATCCCTTGTGTCGTGGGTCCCTCAGAACATAATAAAGACAGACTCACCTATAACCCGAGCTCAAAAACCTGCTTTTTACACAAATATATTTGCCCTGACTAGAAACATCGATCAGAATGTTTCCTGGTTGAATCCAAGTTGAATCTGATTTATTTTTGATAAACATCTGATATAAACAATATATACTGATTAGGTACTTGTATATTTACACAAATTAATAAGTTTTTTTATTATTTTAAGATGGGTTAACTCTTGACCTCAATCTTGACCATAAAGGTCAAAGATGAGGTCGACGATGGAGCGAGTTAACCCAGAAAATGCCTATAAAGGCACTATAGGTGTGCTAGTGGTGTATTATATCTACTTGCAGTTTCATCTAATTTAGGTTACACGCGCGATGGTTGAAATACAATACGTGTTATTCTAAATACCAGGCTAGGTTTAACCTTGGTTAGTCAATTTCTCAGTGGCATGGCGGTCGAAATAAACAGCTAAAAGATAAAGTAATCACAAACATAACTGTAGCTATAATGAACGGTATCTATTGAAAACAATTCCATAAACGCGCCGAAAATCCTTACAAAAAATTTACCGTTTGCCATTTTTATTTTACTAGTCGGCCCTGTTTGTCTCTTGTTACTCGTACCTGGGTTTTTGTTTTTAATTCTTACTTTCCGCTCGTGATTTCATTCGCGATGAAATCAGTCGGAACTATATCCAACAAAATCGGTCCAGCTATTCGTATGTTTTAAATGGTGTAACCTGCATGTAATAAAATCCAACCCAGTATGTTAATAAAATCATCTTCATCTTATCTTACCAGCCCATATACGTCCCCACCGAGGGGCACGGGCCTCCCTTCGAAACACGGAGGGATTTAGGCCATAGTCCACCACGCTGGCCCAGTGCGGGTTGGTGGACCGCTCGTCTTTCGAAAATGAATTTTCTTGGACGGGCGGGTTTCATCACGATGTTTTCCTTCACCGTTGAGCAAGTGATAATTAGAAATCCGTACATAAATCCGAAAAGACGAATTTAGCGGTACAGGCCCACACCAGGATTTGAACCCGCGACCTTCGGATTACAAGTCTGGCTCATTACCAACTGGGCTATCAATAAAATCATAAGCACAGGTATTTTTATTTTTCCATTTATTTCTAGCCACCACCCGCTTTGCTTTATTACCTCTCGAAAAATATCCTTACCTAAAGGTTGCCCTAAGGTCGCCTTTATATTTATGTCTATGTACTTTTGTTTGTTTCTGGTGTGCAATAAAGTACAATTCATCCATTCATTTAACCCAACTTTGCTTTTTATTGATTCTAAATGCATAGGTATAAATTATTACCTGCCGACCACTCCTTCCTTTGAAACACTAAAAGGGTTGACTGGAAGAAATCCCCTTGTAAGATAAGATCGCCTTTGTTCTGTTTTTCTCGTACTGTCTTATGCTGATGCACAATCTTATTACTTATAACTCTTATAAGTAACTTATAATAAAACAAAGTCAGGTTTGTTCGAACACTTATAACTCGAGAACGTATGGACCGATTTTCATGGTTTTTGATTTGTTGTATTTATCTCCGTCCTGAATAATAGAATAACTATTTTAAAAATTGGAAAATTGACGAAATAATTCCCACGGGCACGAAGAATAGAATAGAATAGAAAAATCTTTATTTTATAGGACATTCAGGATGTCACTTAAAACAAGTCAAGATTACAATGAAATACATACAAACATACATTAAATGATTTAAATACATACATTTACGCATTCGTTCTTTTGATCCTACTGACTCTACGCCTATTCGCAAAGATGCAGTCTTCCTCAGAGAAGAACAGGCAAGAAACTCTGAGGTTGCTCTTTTAATTCGCATTACAAAGTTTCTTATTTACTAATTTTAACTAAATCTGAAATAACTCTAGAGCTGAGCAGTTCATTCCCATGGCTATCTGTCTGACAGATAATCAGAAATTTTGTAATAGCCCTTTTTTGCAAAGTTTTAGTTTAATCACTGTCTTAAAATCCAAAGGTAAATTTTGAATACACATGGGAATCTTATTATAGAACCGTATACATTGACCCATAAAAGAGTTCGTGACCTTGTGGAGACGACTGTCTAGTACATCCAGTTTATGCTTGGTCCTAGTATTTACATTGTGCCTATCGCTATTTTTCTTAAACAAATGTTCATTTTTCTTCACATATAAAAGATTGTCACATATATATTGGGATGCAAAAGGCCCGGGCGAAAAGCTAGTGTACAATAACGAATAAATACATAAATGCAAACATGATGCAAAATATGCTTCTAAGCAGGTGTTCATAAACAACTTGATACAATTAAAGACAGCTTGTGAATTAGTGATTGTACCAACTCGTAACTAATGCGGTCGTCAGCATAGGGCATTGATCCTTTACAAAGTTAAAAACACGAGGTAAAAAAAAAAATGCTTAGCGTTGCAAACATTATCATATTAGTAACTTTTGTGGTGTAAAGTCAGTAGGTAGGTTCAGTTAGCAGATTTTTATTATGTATTTTTAAGCTCTGCATATTTTGAGTATAAGTATAGCCATTTTGAAGAAAAAAGAAGTTCTAACAATTCAATTATTTATCTCAAAAGCTTTTGCAAATCTACCTTCTTTGTAGAAAATAACAATACCTACCAACTTAGTGTTCTAAACAAAACCAAAATTTTTTATTCACCAAAAACATTGTTTTAATTTTTATCGACAATAAATTCCACGCATCTCATCACTACACCTTTCCCGCCCACGCGATTTTTTTTTCTAAACAAAAAAAGGCAACGGATCCTTACCCAAACATCCTCTGAGTTAACAAGCACGGAATTATAGACCAAAATCCACCTCTACTTTCGAAACTAGTTTATCTCGAAATGCCTTTGTTCTATCCGAACCGTTTGTAATCTTTAATCTTGCACGTAACACCCAAAATACTTGAGTAAAATAAAATCTGTTTTTGTTGTATAAAAACCTAACTCACCGTATAAAATCTGTGAGTCGAAATCCTGTTTTTAAAAAGTTATCATATCATCATCCTTTTTGCACTGAACTATTTCGAAATATGAAACTTCACTTCCACATTCTTACTTCAAACCACACTTTATTCACTTATTTTACACTAGTATCCTTCAAATATAACTTGGTTAATAACTTTTAATTCAGTTTATGTGAAATTAAACACGTTTTTAGTCATTAAAAGTTAAAAACTTAACAAAATAGTGAACGAATACGTTCCTTCGGCCGCCGCGTCGTCTTCAAACTAACATGAAGTTGCTCCAAGACCATATTTTTACCTGAGAGGAACAAAAAAGCTCTTGTACCACTCCTCCGAACAAATCTCTACTTTAATGTACAGTAATACAGTTGAAATTCTTTTGATGTGATAACTTTTATTAGTCCGATAGCAGCCGCAATGAGTCGTAACCGAATTTAAAGTCTGTATCTTTATATTAAAGTTGAAATTTGAATGAATTCTTTAAGAAAAGCTCAACCGATAGTTATATAGAAGGCAGTTGTTCAAAAGCAACGTTTCCTAAACTGTAAATAAGAACTGTTGCCCTAATTAACCGGCAGTGATTGATTGGTTTATTTTTGAACTTTTGTTCTTTTGAAATTAGTGAAAGTTAAAACGCTGAGTTTTGGTTAAAAGCGTGCGAAGCCTAATTACATTTTTCGGAAAGGATGCACGACGGTAAGCTACGTTCGTGATTCAATGGGTGACAGTGAAAGAGAGTTTCTACTTTGTTTCAGTCTCGAATGCCAAAAAGCTATTGAGATTTATTGTTTTAATTGGTTACTTGAAAATAAGGCAGCCTGACAATGGCTACTCATGTAAAATGTAATAAAGAGTGGACTTAGTTAAATAATTAAACTGTTTATTAAGTACTTTTACCAAAGTACAGCACATCAGGCTTTAAATATTGACCTTGACGTCGCCCTTATCTTGCTCGTACCTAATAGCCCTTCGTAGTGTAAATGACAAATGTCGTGCTGCTGACTGTACGTCAATTATTTATGTAAACCTAAAATAAAACCTAACAAAATATTTAAGAAGTATACATACATATAATGCTTAAGAATACATACATATAATGCTTATCGATACTTTTTAGATCAATGAAAGAAGGCGTACGTCGCTAAAATAAGCTTAAAATTCATTTTCTTTTTTTTACATGCATCTAAGTATCTAAATACTTACTGAAAATATTATTTTTAAACAAAAAAATTTAACCTAGTACTTAGGAATAGTTACCTATACCTAATAATCTAGAGTACCTACCTACCGTCATAATTAAAATCGTTTTAATAAGTGTAGGTAAACAAACTCATTAAAACTTAATGATTGCAATTTACAGTAAATAAACGACAAACATACCATAAAAACGTAGCAAAAACTCCACCCTTTCCTAAGCTCACTAAACCGTGAACGCACAAAAAACTTTGAGAGCCTCTGAGTGTAGCCAGGAGCTGTGGAACAGGTTTTGTCCAACGAAAATATTGAGTTGGTTATGAATTAAACCATTACTTGCCGTTACAGGCCGAAATGAAATGGTTAGGCCCGATAACAGTACAAAAAATTGGTGGTAGGAGCTTATGAACAAACGCCACACACTCAAAGCCCTATACTGAGGCTTTATCTAGAATCGTGACTCCCGTGTAGGCTTGCCAGGTATCCAAAAGGAGGACATATCCTCTTTTTCCATGTTTTTTTTATTATTATTATAAAATCGGTTAACTCTTGACCTCAATCTTGACTATAAGGTCAAAGATGAGGTCGACGATGGAGCGAGTTAACCCAGAAAATGCCTATAAAGGCACTGGTACTCCCACGCACCGATGGAACACAGCAAGCTATTTGGCGTCGGACTTCGGTAGGAGGGTGGTCGCGAACCAGACGGCCCTTTACAGAGCCTACCACACCGCATGAGACCATAGGACGACACCTCAGATTCAGAAAAAAATGAAGTGTCGTTGCCTGGGATGGATTACTAGGGGGCAGGTCTCATTTGTGCTTCCTTAGTCGCCTCTTACGACACCCACGGAAAGAGATGGGGTAGTGTATGTTTGTCCGCGATTATCTCGCGTTTGGCTGAACCGATTTTGATGCGGTTTTCAAAAAAGTATTTGTCACATTTAGGAGAGGGTTTTAGTATTTTAACCGACTTCAAAAAAGGGGGTTCTCGTTTAAACTGTATGTATGTAAAATAAAATCAAAAATTCGCTTAAACTTTTTCAAAGCTAACGCTTCGTTTTATTAAACGACTTCCAAAAATTAAGAGGTTATAATTTGCACTAAAAATGTAAAAATAAAAACTTAAAAAAAATAGAACCAACTTCAAAAAAGCGAAAAATAATAAATACAATATCATTGATGTAATAAATACAATATCATTTGAGGTAGGTACTACATAGCACATCAAATGATATTGTATTTATTTTTCGCTTTTTTGAAGTTGGTTCTATTTTTTTTAAGTTTTTGCTAAACGTTAAAACGGAGCAAAGAGAGAAACACACTTGTGCAGCCAGTCAGTTAAATCTTTAATTCTTACTCAATACAACTTCAAAAATATGACATGTGAAGATTTTCATTATTATTTTTTTGAAAAACCAGGAACTTCTTTCAAAAACTGGCAGCTCAGCTAAAATATGATTAAAATAAAGTAAAATATTAAAAATCGTTTGTGAATGTCCTCTTTTTTTACAGAAAATCCTCTTTTTTAGACCCAGCTGCCCTCCTTTATCTGGCAACGCTACTCCCGTGGGAGTCAGACGCGAACACCAAGACACGGGAACAAGCTTCTGATAGACTAAGATCCCAGGGCCGCCAGACCTTACTTATTTTCTCATAAACCAAATGTGTGGGAAATAGTAGTGCTAGTACGTACTAGTAATGTATGAACACCAGCTAACCTGGGCCGACGGCCAATTTTCAGCTACCAGGTTCTGAAAGGTACTTCCAAAAATTGCTCAATTGTCTTGAAGTCTGAGTGCTATAAAAAGTATTGTTATAGTTCCCTGAACATCATATTCAAAAATCACGGCTCAGATTGTAGGTATAATCGCATAATTTACTAGCGAAATGTAAAGCATCTGGCAGAAATTACAGCCGACGGAGAGTGTCTGGCGGTGTTGAACATTAATTTTTATATTTATTTAATTATATTCTATAAGACATCAGCAGCCAGACTTCAAGACATGTGAGTAATTTTAGGAAGTACCTTCAGAACCTGATAGCTGAAAATTGGCCGTCGGCCCAGGTTAGCTGATATTCATACATTACTAGTACGTACTAGCACTACTATTTCCCACACATTTGGTTTATGAGAAAATAAGTAAGGTCTGGCGGCCCTGGGATCTTGGTCTATCAGAAGCTTGTTCCCGTGTCTTGGTGTTCGCGTCTGACTCCCACGGGAGTAGCGTTGCCAGATAAAGGATCCGGGTCTAAAAAAGAGGATTTTCTGTAAAAAAAGAGGACATTCACAAACGACTTTTAATATTTTACTTTATTTTAATCATATTTTAGCTGAGCTGCCAGTTTTTGAAAGAAGTTCCTGGTTTTTCAAAAAAATAATTACGTCTAGCACTAGATACTATTTCCCATACATTATGAGAAAATAAGTAAGGTCTGGCGGCCCTGGGATCTCCGTCTATGAGGGCTATCATCGATAATTTCGACGTTTCGATATAATGAACTAGCTTTTGCCCGGGACTTCGTCCGCGTGGAATAGTTACTTTGGGCAGCTTTTGATTTATGAGGTCGAAATTTCAAAAACGCTATAACATAAATGCCTAAATACAAAGTTTCATGGTTTTATCTTCGACAATAACCAACTTCCATACAAACTTTCATCACTTATTTCAAACCCTTCAAGCCTTTTTTGCAAAAGGTAGCCTATCCTATTCTTTACAAGAATAGCTAACAGCCCCGAAAATGTTTTCGCTTGACGCGCGCGGTTCGACAGCATTAAATTGGGCTAGCGCGGTTCCTAACCTGGGGGTCGATCTTCTTTTGTTTTCGAGTTATTTAGGATAATTTCAAATAACCAAACAAAACATGATTTTGTTTGGTTAATCTAACTTGAACAGTTTACAAAATATGACACTTTATGTGATATCCTGACTAAGTATTTGACATTATCCTAAATAACTCGAAAACAAATGAAGATTGAAGACTGATATTAATAGAGTGTTATTAGGGCCTGCCAGTGAACCACCTGAACCTGAAAGAATGACCAAATCCGTCGTTGGGGGCCAACTTTGATGAGCTAAAGCATGAGAGCGGGTAGTCCAAAAGATATGAATCTGGTCTTATTCTATGCAGGATTAAATGCCCTCCAAAATGTATGAAGGACAGTTTTCGATATTGTCCTTTACGAGATATAACCGAAATACCGAGAAAATACCCCTTGTGGGGTACATTTTTACCCCCCATTACTTAAGCACACCTCCGTCGGGGGGGAAAAATCTAGGATAATCATACTTAGCAACAAATGCAGCTATTAAAACAATAAAATCCTACCAATAAGGCCCTACCTACCAATAAGTATCACATCACTTATATGTTTGAGTTTCCTGGACTTGTATATTATTTTTTGTGTGCAAATAAAGAGTATAGTATTGTATTGTAAAATCTCTTGTAGGATTTAAATCCGATTTCAATTCTAAGCCTATACTGGCCGCTGGCCTAAAATAAGCTAGACTAGTTATTAACTTTCCGCCCGTGACTTTGGTCCCATGGAAAGGGTAAATTATGTAGCATGCATGCACTTACGCCTACAATCCCTATCAAGGTAGGCAGAGCAGAGCCTGAGATGGTTAAAGTTAGCACATTCTAAGTTTTTTTTCACTCCCAGTCCAGCATGGAAGTTTTATGTATTCCGATGTTTACTATATATACTGGAAAGCTACTGTTACTGGAAACTGTACTGGAAAGCTTCATCAAAATCCGTTTTTTAGTTTTTATGTCAAAGGGCGATACCTTCCCCCCCTTAATTTTCAGTAGGAAAAAGGATAATAACATTAAAACTAAAAAAAAAATGTTTATAAATAGATTTATTTATTTTTCTACTTACAACTAAGAAAATGTACAAAGAACAAATAAAAAGTGATTACTTTTTTATCTTCATATAGCCAAAAAATGTAAAGGATACTGGCAGATGTGGCCTAGTCGTAAATCGTAATGACATAGTAAAATCTTTAATCTGTTATAAAAAAAATTTTATGGGTTCGCTGTTGGCCACAATCTAGCTCAGGGTCTTGGTGCTTTGCAACAGTTACACGAATTGGCCATTTGTTTGACTTCATCTACTGGAAAAGAAGAAAACAAATTACTTTAAAGCTTTTAAAAGATTAAAGCACTATTTATATTTGAAATCGAAGGGCCATATTTATTTCAATCGATAAAACTGTAATTCTTTAAACAAAGATTTTTATTTGCGACCATTTTACTGCTTAATTAATATCATTGACATCAATAAAGTTGTCGAGTTGAAATCAGTAATTAAGTAAATTGTACGTCAACTATGTTTTATTGTTATATTTATAGTTTTTTTTTAGATTTTTTTGTCATTTTATTGTGGTGCCTGACACCTGTCCGCCATGTTGATTTTATTTCATTTTGCGATGCAATTTTTCCTTACAATTTTAAGCGCTAGACTTGCGTGGTGGGACCCAGGGTTCTATTTTAGCCCTGGTAGTGCTGTATGGGACATACTGTCCTGTCGTTCCAGACAAGTTTTCTGTCCATTCAGCCATCCAGGGGTACTTGGGACGAGAGGGGTCCTGAAAAAAAGCGATTAAACATATTGACTCAGAATGCTCACAGGGCATTGGGCATTTCGTTAAGCTGGCAGTCCTGTTTCCGATTGACTATTCATTGAACCAAATCATTGGCCATTTATCAATTTAAAAACTCTGACACCGGGGTTAGTCAAGTTCGCCACGTAGTTCTTATGACACAATCGCCAACCTATTACTTTTGAGAGCTAATATATTTTTTTAGTTCCAAAATGGATTAAATAAATTCTATACTAAAATAAATTATAATTAGATAGATAGTACGGACGGATAGCCGCAACTCAGGTTACTACACGCGTGCACTCTGTGCTTTGTGATAATAATAGTTTTGCAAAGAAAATGGAGTAACCTGATGCGCTGGCCTCTGTACACTCAAGAGCACGTCAAGCTTGACACTTTGGACCGGCCCTGCATTGTATGGCGCGCAGTATAAATCAGAGCTCAGCTTAAACTGGTAGTGTCAAGCGTGACCTGCTCTTGACTTTACATACCTGGTGTGGTGGCAGATCAGTTTTGTAGTGTAGCCAGCCAAACCATTCAGCAGGAACCTGAAATAATAAATATAACACCACTGATATAAATTTGATAGCTCATATCCTAAAAACGTGACACTTTAGGAAGATTGTATGTTAACTAGTAATATTTATAATGGTTTCAGCTGTCGATTAATGCAAGTTTCATAGGTGGCCGCCATTTTGAAAAAATCAATGGTTGGTAGGCCAGCTACTGTACATAAATCTTTTAAGCCCTTTATCGTCAGAAGCAAAGAAGTGTATAGGTGCCTCTGGATATTCGTCATGGAGTGAAATTGTAGATACAGGTTTATCTTATCACATCTCAGGTACATTTCCTTAAAATAAAAAGTTTAAATAAAAATAAATTGTGTTTTTATTTCCACTTCTTTGTGATTATACTGATAGTTTGGATGAATGAATTTATTACAGAAGGAGACCCAAATCTTGATCTATAGTATTGAATGTCTCTTTCTCTCAATATCAAAATGAAAAAGACGACTGCTACTCAAGTAAAGATCAGAGCTGTTTTAGATTTAAACTTAAAGTTACTGTTAGTATCGTTAGTTTAAGTGGATTTTTTTAAACTTCTTTTGTGAGTATACAATTAAGAGTTTCTATATACAACTATGTATCTATCTACCCTGTTTGTATCTACCCTTTCCTTATAAGATGATTATAATCAGATGTTTGTTCTCGGGTCATGGGTGTTTGTGTCTGTCTTTATGTGTGTACCAAGGGACCCACGACACAAGGGAAAACCTTAGTGTGGGCCTTTGAGTGTGCTACGTTTATTTATTTAATCTTACCTGGCTACCGTCGTAGTTCATGTTGAAATTGTCAGAGTATTCCACCCAGCGGTTCCTACCGTAGAAGTAGCGAGGATTCTCGTAGTATTTGTTACCGAGCTGATCCTCGCCCACCAAGCGACCATCTTTCAACTCATCTTGTCTGCAACGCGCCAGAAAGAGACATTTTATCTTTGTGTGGTAGTATATTCTTGAAGAAACTTCTTTTTATATAGAGATACAAATTTTTACACTTGTTCCATGCTTGTTCCACTACGTATTAACTTTTTTTATATATACTTATAGCAAAAGTATGTTTTCATGTCTTAAAAATGAACAGTTTTGCTCAAGTACCTATCAGAAAGATTTTGGATTCTTTTTTAAATCTAGCCTAAACAGTCTTTATCCAACCTCAATGAGTATATGAGATAGCTCAAATATACCTAATTAGGAAGACAAGATAAGGGCACAAAATACCATAACATAAATCTTGGAAAAACATAACCTATAAGAATTACATAATAAACGTTTTTGTGGATTACCTGTAAAGTTTATACAGCGAAGCCCTAATGCCACCATTCTGACGGATGATGTTAAAGAAATTAGCTACTTTATCAAGCGCTAAAAACTTTACAATGGACATTTTTCACAAATTTTCAGGCAAGCAATTTTGAAAATATTTTGACAACTCAGAAGACAAATGTCAAATTGACACTGAAAGTGTTTTTTTTAATAGAGTCATCCAAAGAAAGAGTAATAGCTACAAAGTAGCTGCTACTCTTCGTGTACAGTCGAAAGCACGTTACGCTTGATATTAATAGTACAGTCAATGACCCATCAAACTACACTTTTTTAGCACATCAAGCTAATATGCTTGAGCTAAGAAGATGCATAGATCTGGGCCTCGATTCTGTAACTTCAGTTTTGTGTCGATGGAATGGAGGCCATTTTATCTGTTCAGGTGGCGAAATTGAGGACTAGGTATTTAATTTTCTTCATATACTTGCTGACAACCACCCCGACCAGCAGCGCCACCGCCAAAAGGTAAAATTCCTCTATTATTCTGAAGAAAATTCAGTTGGCGGTGGCACCCTGAGTTAGTACTATTATTTATTCTGTGCCATGAGTCATTGTGGTGTGAGAAAGCAGCCGTCATTAGATGTGTGAAATTTGGATAGTTCTCAATTTCGCCACCAACGGATAAAATGGCGACCATTCCATCGACACAACTGAAGTTACAGAATTAATTTTTTAAATTTTGCTGACATTTTGCTATTTGAAAGAAAGCATAGGTGCACTGCACACCGTCACGTTTGGTCATCATATGTTACATACTTTAGATTGTCTTTTAGCATTACTATGACAAAATACCTACAGAATGGGATACTTGTACACACAACAGCTCAACAGACTGCGGTAAACATTAACTGATGCAATATTTTGCAAAAAAAATATGTTAAAATGTAAAAGTAATGCATTTTATTTACTATTATTATAGTCAAAGTATTATTTCATATGATTTCGGAATTTTTTTTCTTTTCTTTTTTCTTTTCTTGTCTTTTTTCAAACAATGCTCAGCTTGTTGAACATCAGCAGTCTCTGTTTCTATCAATTCCACTTCATTCTCAATTTTAGTTTCCTTTTTCTTCTTCGGTTTTTCAGTTTCATTTTGTGATTCATAAGTTCTTCCTTTTTTCTTAAAACATTTCTTATTTCCAACATCGTTTCCCGCCATTTCGACAATTCCTTCTGGCAAAGGCTGGCTTGATTCAATAGCTACTTTTTCGTTACTGAAGCAACTCTTTCGTTTTTTCTTCTTTTTCTTTACATTTTGTATGCAATCTTCTTCGTTAATCAAATTCGCATTTTCTTCAACTGATTCTGAAGTTGTATTCTTGTGTTTCTTTAGTTTCTTACTGTGAGAGTAGCCCTCAAATTGTTTCTGGGTTAGCAGCATACGTTCTTGTCGTTCTATTCTTGCTAACTTGCCTAGTGCCTTCAAGCCATGACGTGCTCCTCTGTAAATGTATGAAACATGTATTAAAATAATAAAATACCATACTTTAGTTAGAAAAAAGGGACCATCCAAAAATTACGTTAAACGTTAAGGGGAGGGGAGGGGGTTGACAAAGTGTGACATTGTATGACAAGGAGGTGAGAGGGGTCATAAGTTTCGTGACGTCACATTTCAAAATGAGTTATGAGTATCAACACGTGTTAACTATTAACGACAAACTTAACTTCCTCAGTCCCAAGCAGTCTTTTTACATTTTTACTTTGGTTGAGACAGTGAGTTTTGAGTTCCCAAAAAAAACAACTCTATTAAGTACTGCTTTTATTAGAAAATTACAGAAAATTGAAAATATGCAAAATATGTGATGTCACGCTAGGGAGGGGGGAGTCTTACAAATGTGACCAGCTGTGACAAGGAGGGGATCTAAAATTCATGAAATTCGTGTGACGTAAATGAATGGCCCCAAAAAATGGTAAAGCCTTTAGTAAATATGAAATGAAATTTATTTCAATTGAAAAGTCATCGTACAATGCTTCTGCACACAGAAATTTTAACTAGAAATGTAAACCAATTACAGCAATGTACAACGAATTGAGTTAAATTGGGAAAAAATGTAGCCTATGTGTATGTAATTCTGATGACTAAGCTCATCAAAATCCAGTAGCTTTCATGTGAAAAAGTGACAAACATCCATCCATCCTAGCAAACTTTCACATTTATAATCATTATCAATAAATAAAAAAGAAATATAACAAACTTACTTATGAGCAGTTCTGCCTTCACAAGCGGCAAACAACTCTTCGTCTGTCATTTTGAACACATCTTTTCTCTCTTTCTCTACTTCCTCTTCTGACTCAGATTCTCTCACTTTCTCTGTCTTGGATCCTCCACTGGTTAACACAGCAGTACGTACAAAGAAGTCAGAGTAGTCTCCATTGTCTATGGTACCCGATTTCTTATTTAAATGGTATGAACTGTTCGTAATTTTAAACGAATCGTCTTTCGTTTTGATCTTCTTTGTTTTACCATTCTTTTCTTTGACCTGCAATTAGAAATAATAGTAATTTTTAATAACATTTCTCAGAGATGTTATGTCCATAAAGGACAAATAATTCTAACTTAATAAAGATAGGAACCCAGATTTTTTTTTTTTTTTATGAACCGTAATGGTTACTCAGTCACAATTTAACAAACCTCAACATTCTTCGCAGCTTTATTGTACAGAGTGTTCCACCAATGTTCGGTGAAGTCAGCCGCTGCATCATGGCCAATACCTGCCACGCTCCGTTTCAATTTTGGTTTCAGAGCCTCTGAAATTCCATTTTCGTTCTTCCCCAAGCCTTTGCCTAAAGAAAAAATAATAAAAAATATATTGATTAAGGTCCAGACTCCAGAGTATGACAATGCTGAATACTATTTCATTACTTATTATTAAATTTTTTGGCTTGCCTTGTCTGGCAATGGGACGAAAATAATTATTAAGGACAATTATTGCACATAGTTTATAAAATATTTATGATGAAAAGTCTAATATGATGACCGCAACTCCACTATCCCACTACTACTTGGTGTGGTCCAGACCAACTTTTCCCTAAACTACTGCTGTTTTATTATTTAAAGCCAGGAAGTGTTCCGTATCATTATCTATAAAAACGAGCAAAAATAAATCACGTTTGTTGTGTGGGAGCCCTCTTAAATACTTATTTTATTCTGTTTTTTAGTATTTGTTGTAATAGCGGCAACAGAAATAAAATGACATCATCTGTGGAAATTTCAACTGTCCAACTATCACGGTTCATGAGATGAAGCCTGGTGACAGACGGACAGACAGACGGACGGACAGCGGAGTCTTAGTAATAGGGTCTCGTTTTACCCTTTGGGTAACAGAACCATAAAAATGAGAAAGTTTGTCAGGATAATTACTCTTTCATGCAAAAACTACGGGACGGATTTGGTTGAAACTTAGTATTTATATAGCTTAGACAACAGAATAACACAAAAGATTACGTAACATGAAAAAAATAGGAAATTTCCCAAACTTATGGGAACGAAGTCCTGGACGGCAAAGGACTATTCAACTGACAAACTTACCGTCCGTCCAACCGTATTTTTCAAGTTGTTTCCGTGCAAAATCCATTTTTTTTAGTTTCTCTCGTTACCCACCATCAATATTTTGGCTTCAAAATAGGAAAAAAAAGACATTATCAATACATGCAGCAACACAAACGCAGTGACATACTCTTTGAACACAACATAACCTACAAATAAAAGCTCAATTCTAATACAAAAATAAACTAAAGATATTTTTCTTACATTGCTGCTCAGTCTTGCAATTTCTGATTATCCCTTTAGTTAACATTCATTGTACTATAGTAAAAAAGAGATATCAAAGTATTTTAACCGTTACCTGAGTTGGTTAAAAAAAAAGAGATAGTACCGTATTAGATTGGTACTAAATAGTTTATGTTTTTTTTTTTTACGGGCAATTATTTGAATTTCAGTGGTTCTCAAAATGCTGATCTCCGGCACGGCGGTTTTGCATTTACACATTATGATCTCATGACGGTCATGACCCTTGATTAACTTTTTTTGGCAGAACGCAGTGAAAGAGAATATT
Organism: Aproaerema taeniolella; assembly: GCA_949987775.1. Lineage (NCBI taxonomy): Eukaryota > Metazoa > Arthropoda > Insecta > Lepidoptera > Gelechiidae > Aproaerema > Aproaerema taeniolella. The sequence goes on from OX465266.1 coordinate 3,123,894, forward strand.
AAGGCACTGGTACACCTCGTACCGACGGAACACAACATCATATCTAGCGTCAGACTTCGGTATGATTGGGGGTGGTCGTGAACCAGACGGCCATTTATAGAACCTATCACACCAGTCACCACCTTAGATTCAAGTAAATTAAGATTAATATGAGGCAAATCTTTTCCTTAGTCCTCCTTTTACGACACCCACGGAAAGAGATGGGTGGATCTCAGCCTTTTTTTAGGGTCGGCCTTCTACTACTCTGTATGTCTGAACGTTTAAACTCGAAAAACTACTGAACGGATTTTTATACGGTTTTCACCAATGAACTGAGTGATTCAAAAGAAAGGTTATGCGTATAATTAATTTCGAAGTCCCGGGCGGGAAGCTGGTCCATATTTTTTTTTTGTATTTAGTGAGTTGAGTTCTTATTAGTTGGATTTTCAAATAGGACTTGTAGGATCACGGCTATTTTGGTGGTTTGGTAACCAACACCAGGCTACGTAGCCAAGTTTGCCTCATTTTACTATACCTACACGATAAGAAGATCAATCAAACACGTATTAATAACAATACTTACTAAACAAATTTATTGTTTTTTGACACAAAAAACGGAATAGATAATAAACACGAAACAGAAACATAATTTAAAATAGTAGACATACTATTTCCAATAATCTGACCTGACCTCATGTAAAAGTAGGTTCTACATTTTAAATTCACTTCACAATAAAAAATACAATTTGTAATCAGGATATCACTGTTTTTTTGATCCCGTTACTGCAATATCATCGTCGAGGTCAGCAAGGCTAGACTCTTCTACTTCACTGTGAAAGAAATAAAACATATTTATAAAAATCATTCGCAATCTGGTAAGTGGTAATTTTGAAATCAAGAGCTTCATGTATACAACTATGTATATAGTAACAGGGCTGAAAGAAAAAAGTTTAACTTGATGTGCTCGTTTTTTTTTGCTATACTTATATAGTTAGCTGGGGAGTAATTTGGGGCCTCTAAAAATGGTCAAAATTGTTGTCTGTCTGCTATTTGCATACAATCTCAATCTACTGTTTATGGAAGGAGACTTGCAAAAAATTCCAAACAGAGATGTTGAGTGGAGCAGGAGAAAACAAACTGGAACACTGGAATTGGAAACTGGAATTTTAATTCAAGTTAACTTTTCAAAATTCTTTGTCATTTCTTTTGTTCGTGTAAAGGTTCACCTTTTTTTAGACCTGTAAAATAACATGCCGCTCGCGAAAGTGCAGTCCTTGCGGGACCTGGGAGTGAGACTCAACACTGAATGGACATTTCGCGGTCTTGTCACACTTTAACATAAAGACAACAGTAAGTACATCTGGTTTTCCATTTGCACTACGAAAACCGTTAATATTGCGAACGACATAAGGACAAGTCTACTATGGTGTGCTGTTGTTTTCGTTTGTATAGTACAAAAAAGCAAAGTCTGGAATTTCACTAATCTAAATTCAATCGCCACATTATACAACGCGCTGGTGAACTTGAAGCGTCAATTGGAGTTCAACCGACTCATAAAGGCCCCGCATGAACATAGTTTTTATACATTGCAATTTTAGAGCGAATAAAAAAGTTTTGACTTATGCGTTTAATACTTGCTATATCCCAATTTATAGTGATATTTATTAAGTTCGAAAATATAGAGCTTGGGAATGGCAAGTTACTTGCTTGATTGGTCGGGGTAAGATAAATAATAATAACAGCCAACAAATTGCAAGTCAGAGGCCATTGTGCGGTTTAGAAACTCTGACACATGGTATAGCTATAGGCAAAGTTCGCCACACACTTGGCTATAAATACTTAGTTTTGGAGCATAGGAATACTACATGTTGCTCGAGGCTGGACTAAACTACCTTCAGTAAACTATGCCTGTCGTACGCAGTTTATAAGGTGGGATGATGTATATTATTGAATATGTTATATTATAAATAACGATTTAAGAGTGAGTTGCAAATTTATAACTGCGCTATCCAATTGGGTTACGCCTGTGATGAATTAATAAACATAGAATAATAAATTAAAAAAATATCATCCAATCACTCTTAAAAAAAATGGCCAAATCCCACCTATGGATGCTTTTCAAATATTTTTTAAATTATGTACTTATCGTCATAACAGTTCATATTACTTAGATAAGTGCAATAGAAGAAAATTCAGCATTTTTTATTTAAATTACAATACTTTAAGGATTAATATTTACGTATTTTCGTCTTTCGTCACAGGTCTCCACTGGGGCGCGAACGTTGGACGATGCATGCGTTTTACAGGTTCCCCGTGGGAGTCAATACTATGAACAGATAAGCAGGATTTTTTTACTAAAAAAAGTTGATATCTCATCCCAAACTTTTTAAAAGAGCTGAAACAATATGGTTTCTGCCGTTAAAAGTCGATCAATCACTTCAACTATCAATATTATTTAAGGTTTATTCCCGACAACCGTAAGATGGAACGTAAGACATTTAATTGCTCTACGAGTATGTTATTAATTGCTGTTCGAATTTTCAATGCTGATTATCAAAAAGACAAAACTACCTACTGTGATTACTTATTTATGAAGCAATATTTACGCTGATTTTTCTGTATCATGTGGCTCTGTTACCCGCTTCCAGATAGGTGTAAATCTTACATATGTATTCGGCATCCAATCAACTTGCGAATCACAGCTATAAGTAAAATTTAAGAAGAAAGATTAATCAATATAAAAGAGTTTGATAGGTATACTGTAGATAGAATAGTAAAAAAAATGATTATTTAACAGTAACAACTGGTGTCTCTAAACTACAATAAATAAGTTAAAACTTACACAAGAATTCAACAAAGTTTTACATAATTAAAACGAAATGTAAGTTTTGCATTTTATGAACTTTAAAACATTATAGACATTTTACTTTTAATACCTACTGATTTCTATTTTAGGATACTCATATTAATATTAATTAGGATACTCATATTAATAAAGTCCGCCGTTTTGTAAAGCAAACAATCGTGTGCCTGATTGCAAGCATACAATGGCGAAGTTTGATGATTAAACAAAAGTATTAATTGGTACTGTTAAAAATAAAACTATATTTACTCTGAATCGTTATCACTTTCAATGTCAGAACTCCATTGATTAGACATAGCTCGGCTCTCTTGGCATCCGTAGATGGGCAATCGACCATTTTTTGTCATCAGAGATGATTGGATACTAAAAAATTTATGAGTAAAAAAGTTAAACGGCAATAATCTGAAAGACTGCCAGCTATCGCGACGTTTCACGTCATACGTGCATTTTATTTAATCGTATCATAATAACACATTAGAATTGACATCAGCGTTAGACGGCAACCCCTCGAAATTATTCATTTTGACCATATCTCCCCCACAACCTTCGCCCTCGCCAAATAAGATTGCAGAAAATTTAAACGACAAATACCGAAAAACCGAAATTAAAGTTTTGTTTGATCCAACACGTATCCAAAGGAAAGTTATGAATGTTACGTTACTTTTGTATGTCACTAGAAGATGCCCAAGACTTCGTTTCCGTGGGTATTAAGAAAACGATAGCCTTATTCCTTGTCCACATAATACATGGAACTTACATGAAAAGTTTCAGCTTTCTAGGCTAGGCGATGATAAGACAATGAGTGATACATTACATGAGTCAGATGTCATTTTGTCGTCATGACATTCTCACCACTATGCTCTAAAAATTTCATGTCTAAAAGTATCGTTAGGAGCTCTTTGGGACCTCGGGTGATACACCAGGCCATGGTCGCCGTAAGCGGAGTAGCTTTCGTATGTTGTTTTGCTCAGCAACTCCTCTCTGAATTTCTTTATGAAGTATACCCAGCATGTAATTGATTTATGGGAATTGCTGAAAAATAGAAAACTTAACATAATACATAGGTATAATATTTTCAATAAATGTTGAAATGCTAAAAATGTTTCGACTAATTTTGTTAAAGAAAAAGATTACAGGAAGGCGTTTATACATATACATATAAGGGATGCTACCACCGATGACGTTGATTACAACTGGACGATCTTGATCATTCACATTGCTGAGTTTAGTTTACAAACTTATTCAATAATCTCCAGTTAAAATGACTTCATGCAGAAACAATTAATGACTTTGCGAATTATTGTAATCAACGTTACCAACCGTACCATCCATGGTATCCCCCCAGCCCCTGAGTTGGCCTATGGTCAGGATATTTATAGGAATGACATTGCTACAACACAAAAAACATGTACCCGGTAAACAACTCTATTTCATCTTCTTCTCGCGTATAGAAATGAGGATGATCTTCCAGAGTATCTAGCTTTCCCATCATGATGTAGTCTACCTCATATACTTCACCTGAAAAAAAATTGGAACAGGATCATACGGATCTGCAAGGTTTTGCTGGAGAGCAAAACTTACATCTTATAAAAAAAAGAATTTTGTATTTTTTTTTTGTATTGTTTGTATATTAAAAAAAATACTGTATTTGTTCTTTGATGTAAGTAAAGTAAGTATGTATTTGTATATATTAACGGAAATGTGTGAAATCCGTTATTGTATACAATTCCTAGGAAATGTATACAATCCCTAAAATCGCCCGGAAATGTGTGAAATGAATTATATTTGATACATTTCCTAAATAACAATCGGAAATGTATAAAATGTTTAATTTTTTTTTGTTCATAAGTCATTCGACTTCTTGATTGACGGAACTGCGACAAGTAGGTTTGTTAGTTGGGTTAGGTTAGAACTGCGACCCCCAACCCCAACGCACGAGCCGAGAGAGCGAAGCGAGCGTGCCGCGGCAGCGGCCGGCGAAGTGCCAGAAACGACTTTGTTTGCGGTAAGCGGTTGTCGCATTTCGGCGGTTGTCGCATGTGGTCAATAGACAGTGAAAAATTTCATTAAATGTGAAATTCTCGAAAATTTTATGAAGTGAGAAAATCTAAAATGTGGCAAAGACAAATTCACGTCGCTGATTCAGGTTAGGTTAGGTTGTTTTATTAATTTTATTCACTGAAAACATTATTTTTATACATTTTCTGGAGTTATTTCGGAATGTGTGTATTAAAAAAATCTTTGAAACAATATTTTATACACTTCCTAGACAGCCTCGGAATTGTATACCTACATTTCCTAGGAATTGTATACAATTCCTAAATTTCATAATATACAATACAGCAGTGTAAAAGTTGTATAAAATTATATTTTCGTGACAGAGCTGAAGAAATTCTAGCAGATTGTTAGGAAAAATGCTTTGAACACAAACACACACACACACACAGACTCACACACACGAAAAAACTTACCTTTTACCTGATGACCATTTCCCGGACTATACAGCAAGAATGGAATGTTATACTTGCTGCCAATTATGAGTGGGTATTTTTGTTTAGTTTGTCCTTCACCTATGAAAGTTGAAGACCCGTGACCCGTGCAAAGCACGTGATGATTTGGTTCATTTTTTTTCAATGTTCCATATACAAAGATCTTTTTCTTTTCGAAATCTGGAGTGGAAGACATCTGGAATATTTTCTTAATTAGGCAATTTTAAGTGTGTGTATCGAATTTTATATATGACGCGAGTCAGACGAAATTTTAATCGAATTCGAAATATATTTTTTTATTGCATAAAAGTTATAAAAAACAAAGAATGCATAGGAGTGACCTTATATTTAGAGGAAATCTCTCTTCGAGTTAGATTGTGATCAAGTAGTCCAATGGGAAACCGCGACTCTAGGGGAACCATGACATCCTGAAGTTGAGAAACGCTGCCCTAACATTAGTCCTAACCTATAATAGATAGGTAAGTACCTAAATGATAAAATGACAGCATCTAACCTTTGGCACTTTCTTAAACAGTTTTTTCAACATTGTACCTGCAAATTGATTATGGAGGATATAATTAGCCTTACAAAAGGTGATTCTGGGTAATTTACTGAAGTTTTACTAAGAGATTTGGCAGTTAAAATTAGCGTATAAAAACGTCGTGAGTTTATCCCGCTTAAACCATTCTTGCCGTTTTCATATAAATAATAAGTATAAAATAAATAATCTTGAAAAAACAAAACAAAAACTAAAACCACTCACTTTGTCTGACGGACGGATATCACAGCTAAAAAGCTAGTGTTTATATTATCTTTGATCACAGCAAGCTTAGCACTAACTTCCAACTTAGCACACAGTTATTTATCAGTCTATCACCGGTTTTGTTATCACTGCCCCTTAGCATTGAGATTTTTTAAAACGTTAGGAGAGAGTAGTTTTCCTATTCTAATAAAGTATAGTGCTGTTTTTGTCTGTGAAATTGTTGCCAACCCAATTTTCAAAAAGGCACTAAACCAACAGCGATAAAGCACTAGTTTCTGTATTTAGTGTCAAAAAGGGCGCTAAACGTAAAAAAAAACATCAAAAAAATTATTCAATGAAATCTGATTCCGAGTCGTCATGGCTGCTGTCGGAGTTGATTGCAGTGGCTGTAACACTAGCTAGATTGTGAAGTTGATGGACCCGGTTTCGATTGCTGTAATTTTTACAATTCAGTTATTCACACAATACAAGAAATTATCCCGATATTGTCACAAAAATTCTGCCCGCCCCGCCCTGCAATCTTAATTCTTCTCTCTCATTTTAAAACTTATTAGTTTGACCGAGACAAAAGAATAGAAAAAACGTGAATTCCTTAGGTTTAAGGGATTTCCCCTAGAAAAGAAACCGTAGTACGGACATCTTTGTCACTCTTAACTATAATTACATAAAGCTATCATGCTCACACCACATCCCAACATTTGTTTATGAAAATTGTAGAAATCGGGTACAAACTTATGCGCATTTTTTTAAATAATTGAATATACAAGTAATTTTATTAGATACCTATTGTATTTAGCACTAAGTTCTTAAAAAGCACCAGATTGGGCACTAGGAACTAAATTCAAATTTTAGGCACTAATACATGAAAAAAAGCACTAGATCTAGTGCCGAAAGCACTAAGTTGGCAACACTGTGTGAAATCAATGTTCTAAAAAATTTTGCAAGAAAAACAGTCTTCCTGTCAAAAATAGAGATGCGAAATCGCATATACTGATTCACGAACTGATTTACTCACTGATATACTCTGTTATCTTTGACGTTGATGTTACTAATAATAGGGTGTTCAGTTCACTCAACGAGAGGTTAATAATATTGTGATGGAAGTTAAACTTTTTTGCGTTAAGACACAATAAGAAATCAAGAGCACTATTCACACACTCCTATTATAATTTACTGATTCAGATATCGAAAAGCAAATAGTTATGTTATGAAGAACAGCCGTCCTTTTTCTACATCCATAAATACTTAAGCTCACGCCTTTGTCCCATCATTGGGGTAGGTTTCTATTTTTGAATTTATTTTTGTCATTTTGTATAACTTTTATATCAGATTCATTCATTTGAACTGCTCCAAAAATCTTCTCGATTCAACAAAACTCGCAATGGAAGCACAACTCTAGTCAGTCTAAAATTCTGCATCAACTGCATGAATTCGCGAAGAGTGTTTCGTGTTCAAGTAATAGATTTTGATTATATTAAAATAAATTAAATGCCGCTGTGCTCATGTCGTGATGTGTGTATTTAATCGTCAGTGCCTGTGAAGTTATTCTAAAAATAAAGTACTGTTTATTGTGACCGATAAATAATTGAAAATTCAAGATGAGGTTGGCGGGTGCGATTTTTTCTAATGTAACCAAAATGTTGGATTTCTATTCGCAATTTAATCCTTCTCCACTGTCTATAAAGCAGTTTATAGATTTTGGTAAGTACTTAATTGATTATTTTACTCTAATTAGGTATCTATCATTGAATTTGTGGGCCTTATATGGCCTCAAGTCACTCAAGGACAAAATTCGATCGCAACTAGAATTTATTAATTTATTTATTTACTATGCAGTACAAACGTTTTAATTATACATAGGTTTAGTAAGTAAACGCTTGTTGAATAGCTGATTGATAGTTTACACCGTTTTTATACGAACAAACCTGTTTTTTATGACCCAGATAGTGTTGCGATTTTTATGGCAGATTCCCTCGCGATTCATTGATTAAGACTTCGTTTGAGAAGGATCCGAGTTTCTGTAACAAACTGAAATAAAAAAGTTAACTTTTATTAGGTAAATAAAGTATCAGAAATCTTGGACGGCGTGTCGGAAAAGGGGCAGCCCACGTAAAAATGAGACATAAAATTGTAGTCAATCTTGCCCCTGAGCTATTTCGTGGTCAAAAGCAAACCCATCCTTATAAGAAAATAGGATTGTATTTCATGGAGTCACGAATAATGTGAAATGCCCTCTGACCGAAATTTGGGCTCTTAAATTATTATTTAATTTAAATTAGCTTTCCAGCTTTCACAATAATTTGGTTGGTGGAGAGTCAAAAAACCATAGAATAGTTTTAAGTAATGTTTTATTTATTATTGTAAAAAATAAATCTTGCTGCCAGTTTAAAATTAAACATAACCTAAAACAATTTTTTTCAGTGCTGGTTTTTTATTTCTTGGCTCTTGATATATTTTTCAAATTAAAATCGTTTATTTCTGAAATTAAAACATTCCAAATTAAGATAAGACTGTTCAAACTATATCAAATTATTTTGTGTGATATTATATCAGTACAAAAATGGTAAATTGGTTCTAAATGGTGGTGACGAATATGGGCTACTAAAAAATAAAAATAAAAACAAAGTTAAAAATGTAGTGTGTCTAAAAAATAATGTTAATACAATTTCACTAAGTATCTTCACATCCTTCATTACCTTCTTTGGTATGAATGAAAATGCATGTCAGTTCAACATAGCATTTTTTATTTTTTGAGTTGATTTTTCCTGAATTTCTATTAATTTGTTTTGTTTTAATTAATTTGAAGTTCTATTAAAACATTAAAAATATTTGCTTTTCAAAATAATTTATTATGCTTATAATAATGGCGGAGGCCTTTGCCCGAGGGGCACACAGATAAAGAAAAGAAGAAAATTAAAAAAAAAAATCATTTTTGTTAAATCCATATTTATTTTTCATGCGAAAAATATGTACATTTAGATATATGGAATAAAGGCTTTTTGATATTAATTATTTTTATAAAAAACATGCAAACAGGATACATCTTTACTAATATTAATTAAAAAAAAAGATTTGTATGTAGTCCCCTAGTGTCCCCTAGAGTCGCGGTTTCCCATTGGAATGGACTGTCACAAGCTACATACTTTTTCTGAGTTCCCAAGGGAACAAAGTCCCGGGCGAAAACCTAGTAAATAATGCAATAAAATAGTAATATGGCTGTCATCATCATACAATACAAACATTAAAACACGAATACAAGTTGTGGTACCCTAATTTCAATTGGAAGTAGTTAGCGCTTTGGCACAGGATTTCTCCTATTTAAGCGCTAGCTGATAAATTTTGTAAAATGTACCTTTGTTACTAGGCCAAATAAATAATTAGTATTGCATTGTATTTGTATTGTATTAATATAGGATGTTTTGATTAATGGTGCAAAGGTTGTCCCTGGCAATCCAGCACAGCATGATTGCCCGGGGCAAAGGTTCCCATAATGCTGGCTGTGTGCATTATGGGCACCTTTGCCCCGGAAATGAAACGGGGTGGCTTATAAAGTTTTTATTTTTAATTTGATGTGTGCATTATGTCCGCGGCGCCGCCGCGTGAACTACAGGTTATATCGTGCCCCACGGATAAAATGTAGCCTTTTGTCCTTTCCCAAGGTCTAATCTATCTCTGTACCAAATTTCATCAAAATCGGTTCAGTAGTTTCGGCATGAAAGCGCAACAGACTGAGTTGCGCTTTCATGACTTTCGCATCTATAATATTACTAGCATTCAGCCCGGGACTTCGTTCCCGTGGGAATTCGGGAAAATTATGTAGCCTGTGTCCATCGGGGATAATGTAGCTTTCTAATGGTGAAAGAATTTTTCAAATCGGTCCAGTAGTTTCGGAGCCTATTCAATGCAAACAAACAACAATCAAATCTTTCCTCTTTATAATACTAGTAGATTTACAGTTGTAAAAAAAAACATAATAATAAAATCAGATATGATCAACCCTGCCTAGCAGACTGGTTGGTGTAAAATGCTATTGAAGTGAAACCCGACACCTCTGCTTAGTATTAAGTTACTTAATTTACGGAGGCCAGCTTATCAGTAACTCCATTTTTATTGTAAAACCGCTCTTATCACAACAGCACAGAGTGCACGTGTGTGGTAGCCTGAGTTGCAGCGGTTCGTACCACTCTGTGGCCTCATTTCAACATAACACTAGACATATGCACTGATAAAACCTGTTTGTGGTCTAAAAATGGATTGCAAGTGGATAGCAAAAATAAGAAAAAAAATAGGACAATGATAATTCAATTTCATAATTTTTCACGTTATAAAAACGTATGAGTCACCGACTTCAATCCCAACAACAGTTCTTTCGCAAATGTCACTCTTTTTTTTTTGACGGCCGGTTTGGTCGAGTGGTAGTGACGCTGCCTCTTGATCGGCGGGTCCTGGGTTCGATCCCCAGTCGGGGCAAACATTTGTGTAAAAAGCAGATGTTTGTTCTCGGGTCATGGGTGTTTGTGTTTGTCTTTATGTGTGTTCCAAGGGACCCACGACACAAGGGAAAACCTTAGTGTGGGCCTTTGAGTGTGTAACGTTTACTTACTTTACTTTACTTACTTACTTATTTAGATGATGTTCTGGTTTGTAGTATTTTTTTGTTTTTGTCCATTTTTTAAAAGCACAGAATAATTTTCGATAAAATTTATATGGGACCACCTCTGGAATATATTCTTTCAAATAAAAAAAAGAATTTTGAAAATCGGTCCATAATTGGCGGAGAAATCGGTGAACATACATTTAAAAAAAATACATACAGTCGAACATACCTTCCCTCCTCCTTTTTTGAAGTCGGTAAAAAATATCTTTTTTTCATAGAACATTCAGGATGTTACATTTAAAGGATTTAAATACATAAATCTCCCCCACCTATAAAATTATTGTTTTCCATGCAAAATTTTTGGAAAACTATTTTTTTATACAAACATTTTTAAATATTTTCCGGGGATATGTGAAACCCATTTAACAAAATTTTGTGGAAAGATTGGGACAACATTCAGCTAATTAACGCCCAATAGAAAGAAAGTTAGAGCGAAAATAAGCTGAAAAGGATGTCCAGTCAAATGAGCTGGTGATCGGTTGACAATAACACCACCCCATCTCTTTCCGTGGGTGTCGTAAGAGGTGAGTATATAATTATATATATATATATATATATATGTATACTTATATATCTCTATATAAGTATACATATATATATATAACCCAAACCCCGAATTTTCCACCCAAAATTTGCGACATTACACTACATACGCTAACGCCTGTAATCCCATACGGGGTAGGCAGAGCATCAACAACTTGATAAAATCTAGCTTTAATATACAAAACAATGTCGGGTTTGTTCGAACACTTATAACTCGAGAACGGCTGGATCAATTTTCATGGTTTTTGATTTGTTGTATTTGGGGGCGTCCATTAATTACGTGAGGCGTTTTGGGGGGGGAGGGGGTCGGGCCGGATCTCATTCAATCTCACGTGGGGGAGAGGGGACAAATATCACGTAATATTTTCCCCCAAAAGAAACAGTGTTAAATTGTGGGAGAGCTAAGTTAAACCAACTAAACCATGTTCTCCAGTCGCCACTCTGAGTTCCCGTGGACTGAATTAGAACAATCTTTTTTTTTCAAATTTAAATTGGTAAATCATAGCTGTTTTTTATTGTTCGATTATTAAAAGTTACAAAATAATTAGGCAAATTATGTAAGTTTTCTAAATAAATTACCAATTCACGTATTTACACTAAAACTAAGAATTTTCATAAAACTCACGTGAGATAAAAAGGGGGGGGGGGGTGTCGAGCCAAATCTCACGACATCTCACCAGAGGGGGTGGGGGGTCGAAAAAACGCCAAAAACACCTCACGTAATTAATGGACGCCCCCTTTGTCTCCGTTTCGAATAGCAGAATAACTATTAAAAACATTGAAAAATGACGAGAAAATTCCCACGGGTACGAAGTCTCGGACGAAAAGTAAACTAGATTATAATAATTAAGAAATAAAAGAATATGATGCGATATTATTCCTTCGCAAACAAATGAAACTGTCCAAGGTTTGCCTTCGAGTTGTTTCTTTATAAATAATACTCAACTGATTTTGTGTTACAAGGTCTGAGCGGACTGAAATGAGTCAGAGTGCACTCAAGTGCATTATAAAGAACACAAGGCCCACTTAAAGACATGTTATACATTAAGCGACAATATTTGCGACCAATAAATTTAAAAAAAAAAAACGACGTTTATAGCTTACTAGCTGATGCCCGCAACTTCGTTTGCGTGTTAATTTTTTTTTGTACAGAGTACACAGATTGAAAACATCTATCTTACGTGATTTAGATTTTTACATATAAAAGTTTTTTCCCGCTAACTCCCGTTCCCGTGGGAATTTTGCAATATCCTGTTGCAACTAAGCTTTAAGTTTACTAAGGTACCTGCATGCCAAATTTCAAGCGTCTAACTTAAGCGGTTTAGATTTTTCATACAAAAGGATTTTCCCGCTTATTCCCGTTCCCGTGGTAATTTCGGGAATTCCTTTCTTAGTGCACCTCTACGGTACCTAAGCTACGTCCCTTCCAAATTTCAAGTGCCTACGTTTAGCCGTTTAGGCTGTGCGTTGATATGTCAGTCAGTCAGTCAGTCAGTCAGTCAGTTTCTCCTTTTATATATTTAGAAGATAATATAACAGTATAACTTTGAAACGGCTTAAACACTTTTGGTCAAACATACTCGTACCTAGCTAAGAATTATCTCGATTAAGTCAGCTTTCGAATACAAAACACGGCATCGGAATCGGTCCATTCGTTTAGGAGATACGATGCCGCAGACAGACAAACAGATACACACGGTACACTTTTAACACCCCCCTTTTCTTCTCGGAGTTCAATAAATAATACTCAACTGATTTAAACAAGGACTGAAATGAGTCAGAGTGCACTTAGTGTAGGTATATAAGTGCATATACACACACCGGCACAATTAGCGGAACAACTTATGTTTTTCATACAATTAAGTCGACTTTGGGTTTCTAAATGGATATTTTTATTCGATGCTGTTATTAAAATTTTACGCTTAGTTTAGGCCAAAATATTTATCTGTTAAAACCAAATATAAAACATACAAGAAGTTTTCAATAATGTGCCGCATGGCCAAAAGAGAACATTGCTAAAACCTTATCATACAACTTCGTATGAAACGTTTAAAGACTTTTTTTTCTATTGACTACATGAGAAATTCTAGGCTTTTCGTCAGTTTTTGTAAAAAAAAGAGACGATAATTTATAAAAATTTTTTGGAAAAACGAAAAGTGCAGTTATGTACGTAAAACGTATATTTTTAGAACTCCCAATATAAGTCGATTTTATGAAAAACAGACGTTGTTCCGCTAAATGTGCCGGTGTGTGTAGTATAACAAGGATCCATTTAAAGAACAATATCCGACAATACGACAATATGTGACTGTGAAAATGGAAAGGTACCTACAACTTTCGTGATAGTCGTTAAGGTTCACAATTAGTGTGATGAGCTATTGCAAATAGCTCTTATTGACTATCCCGAAAGTTGTACCTTTTACTAAACACAGTCACAGTATATGTGACCATTAAAATCGTCATGTAACTCTAAAATTACTATTTTTTATAACCCCCGACGCTTACAGCACTGAGGTGCAAGACGTCGTCGAGTACATACGGCAGAAGACAAAAGTTCCCTTAGGTCTCCAGAGAGTGAAACCGTTGGAATCGCATCACCATGCTAGTTTCAAAGCATTTGTGGTGCGGTTCCCGACGTTCATGCTGGAGACAATCATGAAGGAGAACTTTTAGCCGGAGGGAGTGGTGTTCCGCCGGCACCGAGGGAGATTCCCGGCTGCAGAAACCCCCGGAAAAACACCAGGGAAATAGTGTTAGTTAGATAGATAGATAGATAAACTCTTTATTGATAAACACAATACATACAAACAGAAACAAATTGCTGCGCTGGCTGTATTGTATCTACCAAATTGGCGCTGACTCAGCACACACTGTAGCAAACTACAGCACTGATATTCTGTCAGAACCATTGAGCACGTGCCTGACCCTATTAGATAAACAATAAAAATACATAACAGTAGGTAATTTAGAAAACAAACAATAAATTAATAAAATAATAAAGTAAATAAAGTAGGTTTGCGTTATATATTTAAGTAAATCAAACAGTGTTGTTAAGAAAAGAAAAGTAATAATTCACTATGAGCTTGTGGATAAAACTTAAATATACATATAATATTATTCATATTATAAATGTAATGAATACAAAAAATAAATGAGTAACTAAAAATGTGCGTATGAAAATAATATGAAGAAAATAATAATAACAATATGCAGCTAGGAAAAGTAGTTAGTTTTATTTTATTTTGTTTAATTATAATTCATATGTATGTTAGTCTGTAAGGTATTTATCTATGGGCCTTAGATGCCTGATAATAAATGGTTTTATTATTATCGTATATCGCTTATAACCGTTAAATGGTTGAACCAATTTTGATCAAATATAATAACACAGAAAATCGTATCGAAATCGATCCATTCGTTTAGGAGCTGCGATGCCACAGATAGACACGTACAGATACACAGAATCTGATGATCTAGCTCGAATGTTGAAATAATAAAAAACAAAAAAAAACAGGTGTAATATGAACTTGACCGGCAGACAGCTAAAGAGATAAGTACCTGACCCCCCCACCCCATTCTTCTTTACCCAGTAGGAGGGGATCCTACTGAAGTTATTTATGAAAAAGTCTATATTTTTATTTTTATTGCGTATCGCATGCTTATTTACGGCGCGTGCGATACAAACCCTGCACACACGGGTGGGCAAAAATCGCGCGGAGTGCGTTAATTATAATAATTATTTTTAAGCGCAATTTTTTATTTAGTAATTATTTAAAAACTAGCTTCCCGCGCGGGACTTCGTTCCCGTGGGAATTCGGGAAAATCATGTACCCTATGTCCATCCCGTATAATGTAGGATTCTAATGGTGAAATAATTTTTCAAATCGGTCCAGTAGTTTCGGAGCCTATTCGATGCAAACAAACAAACAAACAATCAAATCTTTCCTCTTTATAATATGTATAGATATAGATGCATTATATATTTTTAAGCGTACAATTATTTAGTTAAATTATTTCAATAGCAGCTGACTCTGTAATTCGCTAATGATTAAAACGTCATGTATATTTTGTAGTCTGAAGTGCTGTTGTTTATACACACGGCAGCACATCAGGTTACCCCACTTTTTCATTGAGCTCGCCCTTACTGTGCTCGTAATAGTGACCGTTTTCGTAGTGCAACTGTTTAACCTGATGTGCTGTTGTGTGTACGTGTACAATCGTGTACAATACAGACAACACAATGCAAGGTGCATTAAAGATGCAGGATACGGTAGCGACCCACTGCCGCTGCCGCAGCGCTTACTATAAATATAATGCACTCCATTGCAGTTTACGCAAGAGGAAATAACAGTTTACATTCACTGCCCCAGATCTGTATTCAAATTCATCCTAATTTGAATCTTATTTTCTTTATAATTTGACATTATTAAGGATAACGAACGACATTCTGGCCACTGCAGTGGGCTGGCCATGTCTGTCGCAGAACCGACGAGCGTTGGAGTAGACAGGTTCTCGAATGGAGACCACGTCTTGGCAAACGTAGTGTAGGACGCCCCCCAGCCAGATGGTCAGATGACCTAAAGAAGACAGCGGGTAGTGGATGCCATTTTTCAAATCTTCTTCTTATCGTGTAGTATAGTCAAGTGTGTGGCGAACTTGTCTAATCCTGGTGTCAGAGTTTTCAAACCACCAAAATCTGACTTGACTTGATTGAAGCACGGAAATGCTCTTGATAAATTACCGCTTTGGTCACCCATCAGGTTCCCTGCCTCTGTGTACGTTGCTTAACCTTACTGAACGGTTGAGAACAGCGAGAGCCACTGGGCTATGAGCGCTTCAACTTTGATGCTTAGAAACTGTTTATTATAGACGTGAACTTGGTACCTAGTTATTATTGGCATTTCCTATATTTTTTTATTTTTTCTGGCGAATTGCCAATCTAGGTCAATGTGAGGTATGTTTGTTTTTGTTCTAGCAGTTTTTTTTATTACGGAAGATCTCATTCGTGTTCTGACGTAGAGGGCATCGTAAAAACTACGTAATGTTCGCGAAACATCTGTACACTCACGCATATATACACATCAACACGGTCTAGGGATACTGAACGATTTTTCATACAAAAGAGGTCTGTTTGAGAAGCTATAAAAACATACCCGAGATACATGGAGGACTATAATTTTCAGACGAGCAAGTGCTAAACCTGAATTTTGAATTCTTGTCAATACATTTTGTTTTACTTGAAATTTGTAAAAACGTGACGGAAACGAAAACGAAAATGCACTTTTTGCCTGCTTTTTGTATGAAAATGGTCGAATTTACGCAATTTTTTTTTTTCATTTTCGTCACAAATTTTAAGTAAAACAAAATTTATGGACTAGAATTGAAAATTCAGTTTTAGCACTTGCTCGTCTAAAAATTATATAGCCTTCCATGTATCTCGAGTATGCTTTTATAGCTTCTCAAACAGACCTCTTTTGTATGAAAAATCGTGCAATATCCCTAGACCGTGTGTGTATAATTGTTTCTGGGGTAGGGAGGACGTCATGTGGTTTTAGATTAAAACCACATGATGCCATTTGTCACGCTAGGGAGGGGGGGTCCCTAGCGTGACGTCACATATTTAGCATTTTTTGTAATTTTCTAATAATTTCCTAATAATAATAAATATAAGTTGTTATTTTTTTGGGAATTGAAAACTCATTGTCTCAACAAAGTAAAAACGTAAAAAAAGAGTGCTTGGGACCGAGGAGGTTAAATTTGTGGTTAATAGTTTATCTTCATCTTCATCAGCCCATATACATCCCCACTGCTGGGGCACGAGCCTCCCTCAATAACATGAGGGGTAAATAGTTTATACTCATAACACATTTAGAAATGTGACGTCACGAAACTTATGAACCCTCCCACCCCTTTGTCACACAATGTCACACTTTGTCGACCCCCTCCCCTCCCCCTAAAGTGTGACGTAATTTATGGGTGGTCCCTCATCAACATATCAGCCTATTGCAGTCCACTGCTGAACATAAGCCTCCCCCAAGGTGCGCCACTTTGCACGATCCTCCGCTTTTTGCATCCAGCAACTACCCGCTATCTTCTTTAGGTCATCTGACCATCTGGCTGGGGGGCGTCCTACGCTACGTTTGCCAAGACGTGGTCTCCATTCGAGAACCTGTCTACTCCAACGCTTGTCGGTTCTGCGACAGACATGGCCAGCCCACTGCCACTTCAGCTTGCTCCACTTTTGGATAATATCCACCACTCCGGTTTTCTGTCGAATGACCTCGCTTCGGATTCTATCCCTTAGCGAGATCCCGAGCATGGAGCGTTCCATAGCTCGCTGAGTTTATTGTAAACAAGACAAATTACAAATATTTATACAGACATAGACAATTAGAAAAATGAACACAAAAGGCACAGCTTATTTCTTTAAGAAATTTCTTCCTGACTTAGTTTTAACGACTGAAGTCAATCAACAAAATCCGGGACCACCGGCTTAACGTGCCCTCCGAAGCACGGAAACGCTTGTAGAGAATTGCCACTATGGTCACCTAAACAAACTGTGTACGTTGCTTAACCTTACTGATCTGTTTAGTGAGGTTAAGCAACGAACATAGGCCTATTTGGATCTTAGCAAGTGGCACAATGTATTATGTATGTTATTTATCAAACCGCCAAATTCCTTCTGACGTAAGGGACCATCCATAAATTACGTCACACGTTAAGGGGGAGAGAGGGGGTCGACGAAGTGTGACATTGTTTGACAAGGGGGTGGGAGGGGCTCTAAATTTCGTGACGTCACATTTAAAAAGCTAAAATCTATTATAATCTAAGTGTTAAAACACGAACTTTGAACTATTAAGGAAAGACACGAAAACATTTGCAACTCTACCTGTATGAATCTAAGGTTCAAATTTTTTTGTCGGACACTCGCTCTAATAGTTTTACCCGCCGACTGCCTAATTCCACCAAACGCACCGCGCCTAGCGCCTTTACATTAATTTCAGAACTGCTGTTTTGATTCAATAATTAATTTGAGTCTTAAAAATGTGACCAGCTGTGACAAGGACGGGGGGGAGGGTCAAAAAATCGTGAAATTCGTGTGACGTAATTTATGGATGGCCCCTAAGTATAATATGTATTAGCTCGACTTTTCGCGGATATTAAATAAAGGAAAAAGGCATTGTTCTGTAAAAAGACGCCTGCATTCGCGTAATGCATTAAAATGCACTTTTCACTTTCTTTTGGCAACGAATCACATTGCTGAAGTGCCAAAAAACGCTGCAGTAATGTTTATGGTAGCTATAGCGACCACATAAATACGTTAAGGTGATAGTGACTAATTGTACGTGGTGGACTATGGGTTGATTAATCACAAGCGATTCCGTGCTTCGGCGGGCACGTTAAGCTATCGGTCCGGGCTGTTGTCGATTGACTGCAGTCGTTAAACCAAGCTGGACATAGGAGTAAACTTTGGTCACGTTGCTTAAGGCGACTACAGCACCTAAATTACGATTTTATGATGCGTAGATAAGCATGACGCACTGCATTAAATCGAAGAAAAAAATACTACGGTAATATTCAGGACATAAACCAGATAAGTAGTTTGCTGAAAACATGATTCAGCACTTTTGGTTCGATAGAAAAAGCTCACAAAGTCACCTCTAAATACCCAATATTGTGTATGTTTTAAGCTGTAAAAACGATAGTAAAATGCACACAGGAACTTGAATTTGCTATCAAAATGTTCGTGATTGAACACTCTCAATAAGTAGTTAACGCATTTTTTGATTTAAGCTGTTACCTTTCCAAAAATCTCATTTTTCTAACTTTCGAACATGTTTTTGCACACGCACGCTTTCATTGTCCGTAAACTTCGTGTATCGACACTGTTCGCACTGCCGGCCCTTGCCTGTTGAGAGACGAAGATGGCACTATTCCTATGTGTGCTGCCTTTATCGGGTGCTGTAGTCGCCTTAACCTCACTGATCGGTTAATACGAGCGCTACAAGTCACACAATAGATAAGGAAGTAGAACCAGGCAACAATGGTTCGCCAATCTTCTAACACCTGTTGTCAACAAATTTTTTCTCACAAGTGTTTTCCTTTATTTTCCGAGATAACGTCAATTGGATTAGCACAAGTCGCGATAAAAATATTTACTGTCTATTTTATATAGTAAAGAGATGCTTTGTCGGTTTTGCTTTTAACTTTTTTACTATAAGATGGGTAAACTCTTGACCTAAATCTTGACCAAGGTCATAGATGAGTCGACGAAGCGAGTTAACCCAGAAAATGCCTATAAGAAACTGGTTTTCCTACGCACCGACGGAACACAGCATTCTGCGTGGCGTCGGACTTCGGTAGGAGGGTGGTCGTGAACCAGACGGCCCTTCACAAAGCCTACCACACCGCATGAGGCCATAGGACGACACCTCAGATTCAGAACAAATTGAAGTGTCGTTGCCTGGGATGGATTACTAGGAGGCAGGTCTCATTTGTGTTTCCTTAGTCGCCTCTTACGACACCCACGAAAAGAAATGGGGTGGTGCTATTGTTATTATCAACCGATCACCACACGGACTTCAAAAAAGGAGAAGTTTCTATATTCGACTGTATAGTATTTTTTATGTATGTTCACCGATTTCTTCGCCATTTATGGATAGATTTTTAAAATTTGGCCGTGTGGTGATCGGTTAAGAATAACAACACCCCATCTCTTTCCGTGGGTGTCATAAGAGGCGACTAAGGAAACACAAATGAGACCTGCCTCCTAGTAATCCATCCCAGGCCACGACACTTCATTTTTTTTCTGAATCTGAGGTGTCGTCCTATGGTCTCATGCGGTGTGGTAGGCTCTGTAAAGGGCCGTCTGGTTCGCGACCACCCTCCTACCGAAGTCCGACGCCAAACAGCTTGCTGTGTTCCGTCGGTGCGTGGGAGTACCAGTACCTTTACAGGCATTTTCTGGGTTAACTCGCTCCATCGTCGACCTCATCTTTGACCTTTATGGTCAAGATTGAGGTCAAGAGTTAACCCATCTTATAATAAAAAAAATATAAAAAATATTTTTTGTTCGAAAGAGTATGACCTACTCCAGAGGTGGTCCCATTGTCACCAAGTCAGGATCTGATGATGGGATCCCAGGGAAATCGAGGGAAACCATCGAATTTAATAGGCACTTACCTTTTACCTGTTGGTGTTTGTTGTTAATTGTTTCTTACGTACTATCTATTATTTACACTAAAAATGGAAAAACTTTTTATTCTAATTTATCTAATTATCACTTGCTCAACGGTGAAAGAAAACATCGCGATGAAACCCGTCCAAGAAAATTCATTTCCGAAAGACGAGCGGTCCACCAACCCGCATTGGGCCAGCGTGGTGGACTATGAATAGAATAGAAAAATCTTTATTTTATAGGACATTCAGGATGTCACTTAAAACAAGTCAAGATTACAATGAAATACATACAAACATACATTAATTGATTTAAATACATACATACGCATTCGTTCTTTTGATCCTACTGACTCTACGCCTATTCGCAAAGGTGCAGTCTTCCTCAGAGAAGAACAGGCAAGAAACTCTGAGGTTGCTCTTTTAAATCGCATTACAAATTTTCTCATTTACTAATTTTAACTAAATCTGAAATAACTCTAGAGCTGAGCAGTTCATTCCCATGGCTGCCTGTCTGATAGATTTTTAGAAATTTTGTAATAGCCCTTTTTGCAAAGATTTTGTTTAATCACTGTCTTAAATTTATCCAAAGGTAAATTTTGAATAAACATGGGAATCTTATTATAGAACCGTATACATTGACCCATAAAAGAGTTCGTGACCTTGTGGAGTCGACTGTCTAGTACGGCCTAAATCCCCTTCGTGTTTCGAAGGGAGGCCCGTGCCCCTCGGTGGGGACTTATATGGCTGATGACGACGAAATAAACTTTTAATAAAAAAAATTGTAACGCAACGAAATACGGTTATTTTTGTCAAGCTTGCTCAGCTCTTATTGTACACAATGCTCTTGAAAACAGTGTTTTTGTGGACTTTGTACCTTTTGTATCGTAAACAAAATAAATACTCGTCGAGTACTTCTGGTTCATCTGGCTGTGACGTACATATTGTGAAATACAGGTAAATAACCTGAAAAATAACATTTGTTTTTATTTTTACCGCCTTTGTTCTTTATTGTGAAGCGCTTGTAGCCCAGTAGCGCTCGCTGATCTCAACCGATCAGTGAGGTTAAGCAACGTACACAGAGGCAGGGAACCTGATGGGTGACCAAAGTGGCCATTTATCACGAGCGTTTCCGTGCTTCGGTCCCGGCTGTTATTGTTTAACTACAGTCGTTAAAACCAAGTCAGAGGCCGTTGTGCGGTTTGAAAACTCTGACACCAGGGTCAGCCAAGTTCGCCACATACTTGACTATACCTACACGATACGGAGGAGATTGCTCTTACAAAATGTGCGACTTGAAATTGATAAGCGAAATCTCAGTTTGTGACTCAGACTCTGATCTATACTTAAGTAGCAGTCGTCTTTGTCATTTTGATAGTGGGAGAAAAAGACAATCAATACTTAAGTAGAGATCAAGACTTGAGCCTCCTTCAGTAATACTCAGTCTAAATATCTTGGCTGAGGAACCCAAAGGAGAGTCGTTCAGGAATATTTAGGAAGTTAACGTTTTGGGAAATGTATTCGTTTTGGGGAATTGATATATCGATAAATAAATAAATTATAAATAAATAAACGCTACACACTCAAAGGCCCACACTAAGGTTTTCCCTTGTGTCGTGGGTCCCTTGGAACACACATAAAGACAAACACAAACACCCATGACCCGAGAACAAACATCTGCTTTTTACACAAATGTTTGCCCCGACTGGGGATCGAACCCAGGACCCGCCGATCAAGAGGCAGCGTCACTACCACTCGACCAAATCGATCACTTATAAAAACGAATAACATTGCAATACTAAAGTGCTTACATCATAAACAACAACTTTTGTTCTATATCCTGTATAGACGTTAACGAGAAACAGAGAAAGGAGAACCACGGAAAGAAAAAAAAAATTGGTCCACGAAGCAGGTGGACCAGAATGTCTAAAAGATGAAATGAATAAACCGAACGCGACCTTAAACCTCTAAGCAATTAATTTAAAAAGCATAATTTATGTTACTAAAGAAACAGTTAAGTGACTGATGTATGGTCATAAGAAATGGATGCTCTTCAATCTACTGTTCAATTGGTCATTCATAATCATAAGTCATAAGATAAATAAGAATAAAGCATTGTGGAATATTTTACAACCTTGCGGGGACTCACAATGAAACTCATCATCTATTGCAAATGTTTTTTATATTTATTGTAACTAGCTTCCCGCCCGGAACTACGTTTCCGTGGGAATTTCGGGAATCTAAATATATAAAAGGAGAAACTGACTGACTGACTGACATATCAACGCACAGCCTAAACGGCTAAACGTAGGCACTTGAAATTTGGAAGGGACGTAGCTTAAGTACCGTAGAGGTGCACTAAGAAAGGAATTCTCGAAATTCCCACGGGAACGGGAGTTAGCGGGAAAAAACTTTTGTTTGTAAAAATCTAAATCACGTAAGATAGATGTTTTCAAGATAGATGGCATCAGCTAGTTAATTATATTTATACACTTCCATTGAGGGGCACGGGTAGAGATGAAAGAGACTTAGTCTTTTAAAGCTTATTAAAAAGACTCGCCTCCATCTTACAGGATTCGACTCTAAAATTAAGACTGAAGGTTCGAGTTTTTATTAATAAGACTTAACTAGTCGTTTTCTTAAAAAACTAAAAACTGAAACGACTCGAGTTGTTTTCAAAAGACTGAAAGACTTAACCGACTCCCTGATTTTAAAAGACTTAAACGACTCGAGTTCTTTTATGTACTCGTAAAAGGGCTCGCACCGCAGTTTGTGTGTGATATTCAATATATCTTTTGTAACCTATCAACCAAAAGGAATAATTCACGCCTAAACCACTAAATACATTTTGATAAAATTTGACAAGGGGACAAAATTAGATATTCATATTCTATCAACACATGCCTTACGACAGTCGACAACGAGTTGCCAGTCTTTTAAGTCCTTTAAGGCGACTACAGCACCTAAATTACGATTTTATGATGCGGAGATAAGCATGACGCACTGCATCGAATCGAAGAAAAAAACTACCTACGGTAATATTCAGTACATAAACCAGATAAGTAGTTTGCTGAAAACATGATTCAGCACTTTTGGTTCGATAGAAAAAGCTCACAAAGTCACCTCTAAATAACAATATTGTGTATCTTTTAAGCTGTAAAAACGATAGTAAAATGCACACAGGAACTTGAATTAGCTATCAAAATGTTCGTGATTGAACACTCTCGATAAGAATTTAACGCATTTTTCGATTTAAACTGTTACCTTTCCTTAAATCTCATTTTTCTAACTTTCGAACATGTTTTTACTCATGCGCGCTTTCATAATCCGTAAACTTCGTGTATCGACACTGTTTGCACTGCCGGCCCGGGCCTGTTGAGAGACGGAGATGGCACTATTCCTGTGTGCTGCCTTTATCGGATGCTGTAGTCGCCTTAAGCTGCTTAAGTAACAGCTCAGTTTTTTACGTTAAAAGACTTCGACTAAAAAAGCTATAGTCTTATGATTATGACTAAAGGTTGGGGACTAAAAAACTGAGTCTCTTTCATTACTAGGCACGGGCCTCCCTTTGAAACACGAAGGGGATTTGGGCCATAGTCCTTATACTTTATTTTAACTTTATTTGCATACTTAAAAAGAAAAGACAAAACATAAAGTACAAATTTGCAACTATAAGGTTCCGTTAAATATTTTAGAAATTTTTGCACTTTATTAAATATTTTTAAATGTTTAACTTAAATTGAATAGTTCGATGAATGACTCTTTCCGGTACAACTACTGGCAGACAAAACAGTAGCAAAGTTTAGTGGCTAACTTCATGCGAAATTCAAAACGGGAAGGGGAGTTTGGCTGACGGGGACATTCGTTACCTGGCAGTTGAAGAGAGTAGTCGTGTCCTTAGAAAGTGTAGTTAACGGAAGTGTCCGTTAAAATAGTGAGATCTAAAAATTGTACATTACCACGAAGTGGAAATATATGTTTAAAAGAGGTCTGGTGTTTCCTTTGGATTGATGCACGTTCTACATCTCAGAAGCGGAAAAGGACAACGCATAAACGCGTAAGTAACACGCCTTAATTGTTTTAAAGGAAACCCTTTTGATGTAGAACGTGCATCAATCCAAAGGAAACACCAGACCTCTTTTAAACATATATTTCCACTTCGTGGTAATGTACAATTTTTAGATCTCACTATTTTAACGGACACTTCCGTTAACTACACTTTCTAAGGACACGACTACTCTCTTCAACTGCCAGGTAACGAATGTCCCCGTCAGCCAAACTCCCCTTCCCGTTTTGAATTTCGCATGAAGTTAGCCACTAAACTTTGCTACTGTTTTGTCTGCCAGTAGTTGTACCGGAAAGAGTCATTCATCGAACTATTCAATTTAAGTTAAACATTTAAAAATATTTAATAAAGTGCAAAAATTGCTAAAATATTTAACGGAACCTTACACAACCAAAAGTGTGCAAGGGCGGCCTTATCGATAAACAGCAATGTAGATTTTTTACATTGCTGCGCCAGGCTGACGAAGTTTCGAAAACTGACACTTGGATTTGTGGTTTAGTCAAGTCGACTGTATACCTATACAGAGTACAAACTCAAGTCTTGTTGTGCTTTTTAGAGTACATGTAATGTATACTTATTAATACTGAAGCCTAGTTGCCTATAAGCTACTTATGGGACCCATAAGAGGATCAGCGTCCACTCAAACAGGCGTACGCATTGCTTACATTTTTGAAGTTTCTTGTTCACTGGTGATAAAGTTAAAATTTGAAGGAATTTGTATACCAATCTGAAAGAAACTACTTTATACACAGGGCTTTAGGTAAATCTGTTTCATCCTTTCGGGTGGTTAATCAGTCCATGAAAATAAACAACTTTCCCCATACAAAATGCGCTATACATATATATGTATATATAGGTATATGCTGATGAAGTTTCTATTGGTAAAAAAAAATTTTGAGTTCCCATTTGTATGGGAAATCAAAATTTTTTTTTTTCGTATTTTGACCTATTATCGGGGGAAAGTTTTTCAGTTTCATGGACTGATTAACCACCCGAGAGTTTGAAAGAGATTTACCTAAAGTCCCGTATAACGTGGAGCTCAAAATAATTTATCCTCCAGGATTTGAACCCGCAACCTTCTAGTTACAAATCTGGTTCATTACCTACTGGGCTATCATATCACCGAAAATTACAATTTTATATTGTATGAAGACAAATTTATTTATCTGAGAAAAAAAAAACATTACGAAGGTTATCAATAAGTACTCACAAATAGTTTTATCTTTATAATAACATTTATAACATTTTATATATACTGTTGTCCCTGAGGTATAATAACGCGATAGTAAATAATAAACAATTATTACATTCATAAAAACAGAAATAACGTAGGTAGTTTAGCGTAAATAATATCGTAATTAATTAATGGTAATTAATAGATTAATTATCACCTGCTCAGTGGTAAAAAAAAACATCGTGATAAAACTACACGTTTACAAAAAAATGTTTTTGCAAGATGCGCGGTACACCAACCCGCATTTTGGGCCAGCGTGGTGGGCTATGGTCTAACTAACCCCCTCACTGTTTCGAAGAGAAGCCCGTGCCCCTCATTGGGGACGTGTATAGGCTGATGTCGACTGACATCTGACCACCACGACCGTTGTAACACAGAATTGCCGTGTGGTGATCGGTAGAGATTAACACCACTCCTTTTTTTTCCGTGGGTGTCGTAAGAGGCGACTAAGGAAACACAAATGAGACCTGCCTCCTATTAATCCACCCCAGGCAACGACACCTCAATTTGTTCTGAATCTGAGGTGGCGTCCTATGGTCTAATGCGGTGTGATAGACCAAACAGCTTTCTATGTTCCGTCGGTGCGTAGGAGTACCAGTGCCTTATAGACATTTTCTTGGTTAACTCGCTCCATCGTCGACCTCATCTATGATCTCGGTCAAGATTGAGGTCGAGAGTTAACCCATTTTATAATAAAATAGTGCATCGCACCATGTTTACCTACACATTGTTTTCCTTCACGTACGAGAATCGGTTACGTCTTACATTGTGTAGGTATAATTATTTAGCTAACTTGGTGTCAGAGTTTTCAAACCGCCAAATTGTCTCTGTCTTGGTTTGACGACTGCAGTCAATAGACCACTGCTGGGACTGACGGCTTAACGTACCCGAAGCACGGAAACACTCGTGATAAATCGCCATTTTGATCACCCATCATCCCTGCCGTACGTTTATTAAACTCACTGATGAGCTCAGATTAACGAGCGCTCTGGGCTAATAGCGCTTTAACAATTGGTATTGTTACTAGCTTTTCTCCGAGGACTTCGTTCCCGTGGGGGATTTCGGAAAATCATGTAGCCTATGTGTTAATACAGGGTGTCAGCTACCTCCATACAAAATTTTATTAAAATTGGTCCAGCCGTTTGATCGTGACAGAGGAACAAACATCCATACATACATACCTCTACATCCATGCTTACAAACTTTCGCGTTATAATATTAGTAAGGATGACATCGGTCCTGGGCATCGAACTGGGAACCTCTTGCTTACGAATCTGAGTCACAGCAACAAAGGCCTCTTACGCTTATCACTTATCAGTGCTTTGAAAAAAAACAATGTATACACTTGAAGTCAAGTGTTATTGTAAGTGTATCAGTTTTTGATCTGATTAGGTGTGCGTTTTAAGTGAATCAAGGTTATGTTGATAAAACAAAACTATTTGTGAGGTTGTTGGGTTTTGCAACGCAGTTTTTTTTTTTACATTACTTAGATTGGAGTCAGCTGACTGAATTTTTGCTTTTGCTGAGTGGAGTCTTTGACTTTATTTCTAATAGCTTTTCGCCAGAGACTTTAAATTAGGCAGCCTATGTTACTCAGGGATAATGAGCATTCTAATGGTGGAAGTTAAGTTTTGAAATCGGTCTGTCCAGCAGTTTTTGAGTTTATTAGTTACGAGGGCCATGCCAAAAGTGATAAGATACTCTTTACTCAATAATTTGATACTGGCAAGTTATACACCATCTTAAACACTGGTTATTTAGTGATGAATGTAAAGGAACATCTTCTTACCAGCCCATATACGTCCCCACCAAGGGGCACGGGCCTCCCTTCGAAACACGAAAGGGATTTAGGCCATAGTCCACCACGCTGGCCCAATGCGGGTTGGTGGACCGCTCGTCTTTCGAAAATAAATTTTCTTGGACGGGCGGGTTTCATCACGATGTTTTCCTTCACCGTTGGGCAAGTGATAATTAGAAATCCGTACATAAATCCGAAAAGACGAATTTAGTGGTACAGGCCTGCACCAGGATTTGAACGCATGACCTTCGGATTACAAGTCTGGCTCATTACCAACTGGGCTATCACTGCTATTTATTTAAATTCATTTTTTTCTTTTAAAAGGCTCATTTTTTTTCTTTTAAAAGGCTCATTTTTGAAAGAATTTTGCGGGAATTTGCGAACATTTATGATTGTTAAGACTTGCAAACAGAGATCATCAGCCGATGTGTGAACAAACTTACATAACATCATGCCCTGACTATGACGTCATATAAACAATGTCGGGTGATAACACCAGTCTTATCTGCTCTATTTAACATCGTATGCTGGAAACTTTAAGTATTTTCGTTTTACTGTCATGTTGGGTTATTTTTAATTTAACCACTGACAATAAAAGATGGGTGTTATAAGTTTCATGTTTGTATCTGAAGAAAAAATGTTTATTGACGTCATTATACATAGGTTGACAATTCTTAAAAGTTTTTTTTACCAGCCCATATAAGTCCCCACGAGGGGCACGGGCCTCCCTTCGAGACGCGAAGGGGATTTAGCCATAGTCCACTACGCTGGCCTAAAGCAGTTTGGTGGACCGCTCGTCTTTCGAAAATGTATTCTCTTGGACGGGCGGGTTTCATCACGATGTTTTCTTTCACCGTTAAGCAAGTGATAATTAGAAATCTGTACATAAATCCGAAAAGTCGAATTTAGTGGTACAGGCCCGCACCAGGATTTGTTGAACCCGCGACCTTCCGATGACAAGTCTGGCTCATTACCAACTGGGCTATCACCGCTATCTTAAAAGTTATTTAATACTAATTATAATCTAATGACGACAATGGGCTCCTAACTCAGCACAGCTGTTGTGGTTTCGGGAGAATCCACTACGCTGGTCTTCCGTGGAAACCCAGAGAGCGCTACTAACTGTGATCTGTATAGAATAGAATAGAAAAATCTTTATTTCATAGGACATTCAGGATGTCACTAAAAACAAGTCAAGGTTACAATGAAATACATACAAACATACATTAAACGATTTAAATACATACATACGCATTCGTTCTTTTGACCCTACTGACTCTACGCCTATTCGCAAAGGTGCAGTCTGTGTGTCTGTGTATCTGTCTTTGGCATTGTAGAATAATTTTCGAATAATTTCGATGCGGTTTTTGTTGTTTGTAAGCTGACGTAATCGAGATGGTTCGTAGATGTATTTTATCAAAAGTGGTTTAGCCATTTCAGAGTTTTAAGCGATCAGGTGTGATGCAATTTTTTTAAATTTTTGAGTTCAAAAATGTATTTCCGTCATAATCATAACCATAACATAAATTATTTCAACATGGCAACTTTCTATAAAATATTCAGCTGTTGCTGTTTACGTTAGATTATAAATTTAGATAAAATATCTAGAAAACTCCCGATGGGAACTAATGTGATGGAAAGTTCCGAGGTATTTTGGCTCAAGAAAATTCTATTCGTGACTCGTACATACGTACACTCAATTATTTTCAAAATGGCGACCACAATCGTGATTTTGCCAATATAAGAAAAGAAGAAAGCTTTTTCAACAGCATTTTTTTATTAGGATAATTTGTTTGGAATTAATTTTGAAAAAAGTTTCAAAAAACTTTTGTCCACATATTATGTCACGCAAAATTTCGACTTTTTGAACCCCTCCCCCCCCCGTATGTCACGCTTTTTTGGTATCCCTTTAACATGTACTGTCACATTTTGTATGACCCCCCCCCCTCCCCCATACGTTGTGACATAATATGTGGATGACCCCTAATGAATTTTACTTTTATAAACACAGCAGTTTTGTGGGATCACATGTCTTTATTATGGTCTACAGACAAACCATTTTGTGATTTATGTAAGATCATTAGAGTAATCAATTACATATTCAAAACATAATAACATAAATCCTGCAATAAAAAATTCTTCAGGTTTTAAAATACCATTGAAATCTTTGCCTATAACGAACTGCATAGCTAGCACGGGGCGCGACAGACTCACGCGTCATACCAAGTAAAATAAAACGTCACTTTGATTGAAAGCGGACGTCGCGCTCCTCTTTTTTTTGAAATCGGTTAAAAATCGTTACTCTCTTGCTGGACTGGGAATGAAAGTAAAACTTAGAATGTGCCAGCTACCTACTCTTCCCAGGTATACAGTAAAATTCTGTGAGTGATATGCGAGGGTTTTGCTGTATAATGGGCGAAAGGCTGACCACCTCTCACCATTATACAACTTGTTACGTCTGATAACCCTCAAAATTTGTGTCAAACGTGGCATCTAGTGGTTCTTGAAACACTGATTCTCTGCCTACCCCGTTAGGGATTATGAACGTGAGCGTTTGTATGTATGTTAAAAATTAGTCGCACAGACGTACCGTGAGACAGAACTTTATGCCTAGAAATCCTAGAATGTTCGTGTTTATAAAATGACGCAACGTTGTGTCAGTCAAATCACAATATTTGCTTATGGATCTCGTCATGGCATCCTAACCATCTGGGCATTTATTCTCTAAGCCTAGAAGCCGCGTTAGCAATATAAACTAATCATATATCCGTGTATCCGAATATTATAGTGAGAGGGTTGCCTTACAGTTGTGTAATCGATCAACGTTTTGTAAGCCGTGTGGTGATCGGTTGACTCTGGTTCGCGACCACCCTCCTATCGAAGTCCGACGCCAAACAGCTTGCTGTGTTCCGTCGGTGCGTGGGAGTACCAGTTCCTTTATAGGCATTTTCTGGGTTAACTCGCTCCATCGTCGACCTCATCTTTGACCTTATAGTCAAGATTGAGGTCAAGAATTAATAAAAAAAACTCGATTAATCGTATTCGATTCAATTATTGGGTCTTTTTTGAAGACATCTAAAAAAGTAAATCTAAAACTGTAAACTGTAAGTGAATATTTATTATGATTATACTCCGTCTACGATACTATACAAAAAAAAAACATAAACTGTGAGTACCTTAACATATTAAAAAATAAGTCAGGCACGTTCAATATATGCCTAACACTAATTATATAGATGTGTCAAATTTTTTTGTCCATTTGTATGTATAATGTTATTCACTTTTTAACCGACTTCTTTTTTTTACGTTTGTTACCTCAAAACTCCGTCATTTGTAGACCGATTTCAAAAATAGAGAGGAATTTTTTTTTTGACGTCGGCGCGGTTTATTCAGGACCTAGTTTAATGAAATAAGTATTCGCACAAGCTTTTTTGGCAGTATAAAAACTAAGATAGTTATGCCATGCGAGTAATTGTTCGGCGCCGACGTCAAAAAAAATTCCTCTCTATTTACCTTATTCCGCTATGAATTCCGTGAACATAGCTTTAAAAAATTATTTCACCCTTTTTGAAGGCGAGTCAATGTTTTTGTTATAAATATTTTATTGCATACATATTTAAACACTTGACTGTACAAACATTGCAAGTTAATAAAAAATCTTGTGAAAACGTGAAATGGACATAAACGTAAACGCATGTGACTGAACTCGTCATGACGACAAAACAGCTGATCCACTACTTAACATGTTGACGAAACATGACAACCCTTAACAAAATAATCATAAAATATAGAGTCATATAACATAAACATAATAATAAACGCTCGTATTTTCCTTATTTATCTTATCACTTACTGTTGTTAACAAATAAAACACGCCACTGCACTGTGTTACTTACTACAGTCTCATGTCATGATAGTATTCGCGAATAATCTGTCAAAGTTAAAAACGTAAGAATCAATCGACTTCAATACCAACAAAGATATAAACCACAAACCAAGTCATCTAAATATAATATGTTTTTTTTACCAGCCCATATACGTCCCCACCGAGGGGCACGGGCCTCCCTTCGAATCACGAAGGGGATTTAGGCCATAGTCCACTACGCTGGCCCAATGCGGGTTGGTGGTCCATCGTCTTTCGAAAAATTTCTTGGACGGGCGGGTTTTATCACGATGTTTTCCTTCACCGTTGAGCAAGTGATAATTAGAAATCCGTACATAAATCCAAAAAGAGTGGTACAGGCTC
Organism: Aproaerema taeniolella; assembly: GCA_949987775.1. Classification (NCBI taxonomy): domain Eukaryota; kingdom Metazoa; phylum Arthropoda; class Insecta; order Lepidoptera; family Gelechiidae; genus Aproaerema; species Aproaerema taeniolella. The sequence continues at coordinate 3,155,709 of OX465266.1, forward strand.
GCACCAGGATTTGAACCCATGACCTTCGGTTTACAAGTCTGGCTCATTACCAACTGGGCTATCACTGCTAATGTGTTTATGTTGGTGTTTTTGAAAGCGCATAATCAATTTTGTTAAAATTTATATAGGACCCATAATTATATGGGACCACCTTAGGAGTAATACAGACTGACTCTTTCGAACGAAAAAAAAGAATTTTGAAAATCGGTTATTATTTGGTGGAGTTATCGCGTAACAAACGAAAAAAAAGTACATAGTTGAATTGAGAACCTCCTCCTTTTTTATCTTTTTTGAAGTCGGTTAAAAAAAATCTAAAGCTATTGATACGCCCTCTTCTACACTAATATTATAAAGAGGAAAGATTTGTATTTTTGTATGTAACTAATAACGAATTATGGACCGATTTCAACAATTCTTTCACCATTAGAATGCTACATTATTCCTGATAGGCTACATAATTTTCCCGGATTCCCACGGGAACGAAGTCCCGGACGGAAAGCTAGTTTTATTTAAATCTGTTAAAACATCTCAAAATGTAGTGTTGTCATTGCCAACCCTATTGTTATATCATCTCATCTGCCATTCTAGGCTCATTGTTCAGCGGGAGACAAACAATAATGGAATATTAGCCTTATCGCCGCTAACCTACAAATAAAGTCATCGACCTGAACGCCGATAGCACAAATTCTAAGCTATTGGGTATCGTTACATTTAAGAATAAATTGAATTTTAGGGTTTTCTACCGTTCCTATCCCAGCTGCACCGCCCTACAGTCCCTTTCGCATCTAACATGGCTTAACAGTGGCTTGACTTAAATGTCCTGCAGCAGTACTGTCCTGCCCCTCAGGGGGGCGTCTCAGCTTGGACTAGCGTCTCAGTTGTTTTTCATGCTGTCTAGACTTGTGTGAAAGGGACAATTGCAGCTTTCCGCCGAAATGCCGAGTTTTATTTCCAAAATTATGAGTTTAGGCGTCAATGAATTCCTACCCCAAAGACTTTATAAAATCGAACGTTTTTCGTCTTTATCGATTCGTAAGCTTATAAACGAGGTTCGTACGTTTTGTTTTTTCCAAAATTATTCTTAGTTTTTCAACAGTCACCTCTTAAATGTTAAGATTTTTTTTGGAGAAAAACGCTGACTTTTAGTCTCAAATAGCTTTTTGTTTACTGAAAATGTTTTTGTTACTGTTAGTTTTTGGTGTTCTTGACACTAAACTAAAATTTCACAAGGATCCGTTGACGTTTAGGGGATGGAATCCATTGACGCCGTTTGTATGGGAAAAAAACAGACGATCCTCTTAAGTAATCTGACCTGAACTGGGCTTTTTGAGACACAGCACTTAATGAAGGTCGATCGTTTCTCACACCACTCGCCACTTAACTACTTCCATCTTTCTCGTATGAAGCAAGATAGGACACGTACGGTACAACCACCCGCGGACCTACCGAAGTCCGACGCCAAACAGCTTGCTGTGTTCCGTCGGTGCGTAGGAGTACCAGTGCCTTAATAGGTATTTTCTGGGTTAACTCGCTCCATCGTCGACCTCATCTATGAACTTGGTCAAGATTGAGGTCAAGAGTTAACTTGACCTAAATTATTATAATAAAAAAATAAAAACACCCGATGTATTTGTAACTAATTTACGTTTTTAGCATCTCTGAGACCGAAGAGGTACAAAATAGCAAAGAAGTGGTAAAAAAAGTAGAAAATCCAGGTTTTGTAGCCTCCTTAAAGCTGGAAGCTGTGACAAAAAAAAAACTTGTCAAAAGCCTATTCGCGATTGCGACTAACTACCGCAATCCTCTTCTTCCCAGCGCTTAGTCCCGTTTCTCATTCGGGGTACGCTTGACCATGATCCAGGATTTAGCAGGTCAAGTCTTTACAGTGAAGCGACTGCCATCTGACCTCCTTAATCCTGCTAACAAGGAAACCAAACATGATCAAAAAATTTAATTAAACGGAAAATTTATTGCTAAAGAGCAATTACTGGACGTATTTTTCCGCACATGTGCAGTAATACTGGCCGGATGGCGCGAACTACGTCCGTGTATTTACAGCACCTATTACTGTACTTGGACTTTGATCGTCGCTGAGTACAAAACTGTTCAAGGACTAAACTATTTTTAACTCCCGACAGAAAATGAGAGGTATAATAAAATATTAATAAGTTTGACGTGTGTATTTGTATGTCTGTCTGTCGCATCGTAGCTCCTAAACAAATGGAGCGATTTCGATGCGGTTTATTTGTTTGAAAGATGACGTAATAGAGATGGTTCTTAGCTTTATTAGAGTACTAGCTTCCCGCGCGGGACTTCGTTCCCGTGGGAATTTGGGAAAATCATGTACCCTATGTCCATCCCGGATAATGTAGGATTCTAATGGTGAAAGAATTTTTCAAATCGGTCCAGTAGTTTCGGAGCCTTTTCAATGCAAACAAACAAACAATCAAATCTTTCCTCTTTATAATATTAATAATATGTATAGGTATAATTGGTTCAGCCGTTTAAGAATTATAAGACTTATAAGCGATCGGGGTGACACAACATTTTTAATTTAAGGTTTATTTAATTAAAGGCTTGGAATGGTTTAGTTTGGCCATTTATTCCATATTTATAATCATAACCACGTTATTGCGAGCCTTTTGAAAAAAACCAATGTCAATGACTTGCTTAACTTGACACACTTCGCACAGCAATTGCAGTGTTTTAATGAAATTGCTCACCAGAAAACTATTTACAATTTTATTTACCCACTAGTGTTAGCCGTATTTAAAAATATTAGTCAATAGTGCACATTTTTTTCCGAAAGGGGCGCGGGGATCGCAATGGCGCATGGACGGGCGACTTGACAGTTGTTTTGCGTTGGATTATTTTCCAAAAGATAGACTATTTAGGCTGTATTCATTTTAAAAAGCATATCATTTTGTCAATAACCTGCACGTGATCGTTTTCTAAAGTGTAACTATCTGCAATTATAGTTTTATTTGTTTGCAAAAGGTGTATTATTTTAATACTTCAGAAGTGGTACGTAAACACGGCTCATCGAAGGTATGTATTGAACTATTTAGTAAATAATACTAACACTAGCCTACTTAAGATAATGTTAACTACCTATTACTGTATATTACTTGTTTTTTTTAATGAGCATAGTAAGTATAAATATCCAAAGGTTTTTATAAAGAGGTACTGTAGTAAGTCCATGTAAGCTCAAAGTTTGTTTATTGTCACAATCGTGGTTTACATAGGTCTCACTTAGGTACAAAGTCCAACACGAACCCCGTTGGGGCACAACATACGTTGAGCTTACTTATGTTGAGCTTACTTGACTGACGATGTAGGTACTTACCTACTTAACCTTTATTTATGTCGAACAACGTTACTCTTAAAATGTTTAATTATTTAGAACAAGTACCTAATACTTACTAGCATTTAAACACAAATTTTCTATTTCTGATCCGATTTTAAAGTTACTGAGAAAGTACCTAGAACCTACCTACACATACGGATTGATTATTTGAAGACAGGTATATCATATCCTCGAAAGTCACGTATTTCTCGCCGAACTGAACTAAGTACCTACGTAGAAAATAAATAGCTAGCTTCACTAATGTCATATCTAAGTGACTATAACTATTTGTACACTCAAGAGCACGTCAAGATTGACACTGGACTTTGGACTTGCCCCGTATTGTATGGCGCGCAGTACAAATTAGAGCTCAGCTTATACTGGTAATGCCAAGCGTGACCTGTTCTTGACTGTACTTACAAAATTTCAATTCTTTAGGAAAAGACAGATTATTTCCCTGCAATTTTATGAATAAATAAATAGAAGTTTGAAGCAAGACTCACTATTCACTAGTGTGAATATTCGTGAGTACCTACCTAAGATATTCACTAGAGATATATCCAGATTTGAATTGTTCCGCCAGTGTAGACTCGCATGCAGTCGAGTCTTTGCACGGCGAGGCGCCTGACGGCGATTCCCGCCACGTCGAGTCTCCTGTAGTCGAGTCTAGTTTAGATGTATGTAGGTAATTGATTTGGTTACCTGATTTCTAATTATATGTTATTTTTCCTACCCTTTTCCTTACCCACAACCATTATAATATTATATTTATCTACTTTATCTCACTTAATTAAAATCTATCTATGACAAATCAAATGTTTATGGTTTTGGTGTAAATAACTACTTACGCAACCGATTTGTTTCTATTTTACAACACAATTTCTGTTTCGTTTACTTACTGATGTCACGTGGTAATTTTCGGAACTTAACTTATACACAAATATTGCTTGCCTTATATACTAAATATATTGCTCACTTTATATATATATATATATATATATATATATATATATAAAACACACTTACTGATGTACTGCACTGTTTTATTTACTACCCTTTATGAATCATTTACCTTGAAAGTTCTGATCGTACCTAAATAACATAGGGTAGAAGAGTAATTATGTCGAACCCTCCTGATAAGAGTTGGACTCCACCGCTGACGTCGGCATTTCGGAAAAGAAAAGCCGAAGACCATGTTTCACATTTGAATGGAGATCGGCGCAAATCAGCTTCTACAGTATCTAGGCGCTCTAGGCACAGAGATAGCTCGCCTGAACGTAGAATGTCAAGGAAGTATAGAAGGCTTTACTCCAAGTCTAGACCCAGAGATACTCATAGAAAGAGCAGGAGCAGATCTCGTACAGTAACAAAAAGGCGCTACTCACGCTACTTTCGTAGCCCTACTCGGAGTAGTTCTAGTGATTCACGAGCATTACGCTCTGTACGCTCCTCCAGCTCTCGGTCCGATACATATAGTGTGAGTACGTCGTTTTCATCGACTTCTACGAGAAGCGAACGCCGTTCTCGCAGTAGGATTAGGCAAAATAGAAACCGTAACAGACGTCACAGACATCACCGAGGTCACCGTTATAGCCGCAGTCGTAGTCGCCATTACAGTCGCCGCCGCAACAGAAATGATAAAGCAGGAGAACACTCTATGATGAGAAAATTCATCGATGCGATTAGCAATCACGGACGTAATTCATTAGTAGGAGCTCATGACGTTATACCGAACTTTGACCCGGGACAGAAGACTCACTCTACAAAATCGTGGTTGAAAAAGGTGAATGAAACAGCGACCATATATAAGTGGAACGATAAGCAGACGGTGTTTCATGCTCTCCCAAAACTCACAGGGATAGCTCGTCAATGGTATGAGGCATTATCTTCTGTGAATTTTAGCTGGAAGGAATGGCAGCGGAAACTTCTTTTAAGTTTTCCCGATGACCGCAACTACGCTGACAGGCTGTCAGAAATGTTGGATAGAAAAAGCAGGCGTGATGAGACACTGGAACAGTACTTTTACGATAAAATGAAATTGGTTAGCCACTGTAACATTAAAGGTAAGGATGCTGTAGACTGTGTTATCCATGGAATATTTGATAACAATATTCGGCTTAATGCGCAAGGGGCTAATTTCAAAAACCCTAACAAATTACTAAGATACCTTCGCAGTATTACATTCAAAAATTCAAAGGATATGAAAAAAGGGGCACCTCAAAATTTCAAGCAGTCAAACGAAAAGAATACTGAGGGTCAGAAAAACACAAGGGCTCCTCGCATTATTAGATGCTTTAATTGTTCCGAAATTGGGCATACAGTTCCGAAATGTCCTAAAGAACTAAGGAAATGCTCTAAGTGCAGTCGTATGGGTCATATTGCTGAATACTGTAGACAAAACCCTGATAGCACAGATAATAGACAGAATTCTAAGCAACTCGCAATTGAAGATAAGTCGACACAAGGAAATAATAAAATACTACACATAACTGGCCAGGAAGAACCGACAAATATATACAATAAAATGGTTAAAGTAAACGGACACGATATGAGTGCTTTTGTAGATTTCGGTAGTCAGTGCACGATTATGAAACAGTCTAGGGCTACCCAATTAAAACTGGAATTAAGTATCGATAACTTGCCCTTTATAAAAGGATTCGGATTTGGTACATTGCAGCCTGTGGGAAAAACTACTGTAGACATTATCGTAGATTACGTCAAGGCACGAATAAACGTATATGTAGTACCTGATGAATTTTTAAACACAGACCTTCTAGTTGGGCATAATGTCACTGAGAGATCTGATGTTGTGGTTTATAAAACAAAAACAAATTTGACACTTTACTCCGACTCCACAGAAATTGAAAAAGTCAACCTACTTAATTCAGATGATATAACAATTGGGAATATGAGTGGCGTCAGATTTAGATGTACGACAGATTACAGTGGATTTATTTACATACCGGGCAATACTTCTTACAAAGCCGGCGAAGAACTTATTACCATCCCAGGAATTTACCAAGTAGAAAGTGGTGAAGGGACACTTCCGATAATAAATTTCTCCGGAAGTGACATTCACCTTCGAAAGGGCAAACTTATTGCACGGGCTCGTATTATTCCCAGTCCACCCAACTTCATGGAAGCTCCAATAATGGAGGTGAATACTTTATCTACTTATGATTCTACACATAGTTTTACTGAACCTCATGACCGAAAACCCCTGACAATGGACATGATTAACGTTGGACCAGATATTACAAATGACCAATGCCAAGCACTGTTGAATCTTTTAAATGATTACCGGGAATGCTTTGCATTAGAGTTAGAAGAGTTAGGTACAACATCAATAACAGAGATGCATATTAAGTTACAAGACCACACACCAATAGCGTACAAACCATACCGACTTTCTTACAGTGAACGATTAAAGGTCAGAGACTTAGTTAATGAACTTTTAGACTCTGGCATTGTTAGGGAGTCAAATTCTTCCTATGCAAGTCCGATTGTTCTGGTGAAAAAGAAAAACGGTGAATACCGTTTATGCGTGGACTACCGCGCTTTAAATAAGAAGACTATTAAGGACGCTTACCCCATGCCAGTGATAGATGACCAACTTGACCGACTAAATGGCAAAAAGTACTTTACTAGTCTAGACTTAAAGTCAGGTTATCATCAAATTGCTGTCGCAGAGGATTCTAGACACCTGACAGCTTTTATAACTCCAGACGGGCATTTTGAATATACGAAAATGCCATTTGGATTGGTTAATGCTCCTGCTGTTTTTCAGCACATGATAAATAAAGCTCTCGGTAAGGATAGATATGAGCTCGCTATGCCGTACATGGACGATGTTCTGTCACCTGCGGCAACAATAGATGAAGGGCTAGATAAGCTAAAGAGAATTCTAGATGCATTTCGTAACGCTGGCTTAACACTGAACATCCAAAAATGTTTCTTCTTTCAAACAACTTTAGACTATTTAGGTTATGAGGTTTCAAAGGAGGGAATAAGACCTGGTATCAAAAAAATCGATGCAGTCGCATCTTTTCCAGTACCTACAAATATACATCAAGTACGGCAATTTGTGGGTCTGGCAAGTTTTTTCCGGAGATTTATCCCGAACTTCGGAGCCATAGCTAAACCATTAACTATGCTGACAAAAGCTAACGTACCATGGTCATGGGGACACGATCAGGATATAGCTTTCAACACTATTAAAACAAAACTGATCGAAAGACCAATTTTGGCTTTGTATGACCCGTCTTACATCACAGAAGTTCACTGTGATGCAAGCAAAATGGGCGTTGGAGGAATACTGTTTCAGAAGCAAAACAGTGATTCACCACTGAGACCAGTGGCATATTTTAGTAAACAAACAAGCAAAGACGAAGAGTTTTTACACTCATATGAGTTGGAAACTCTCGCCGTTGTATTGTCGCTAAAAAAATTTCGGTCTTATCTGATTGGGATGCGGTTTACAGTGTTTACAGATTGTAGTGCACTTAGGACGACGCTCACAAAGAGAGACCTAGTCCCTCGAATAGCTCGCTGGTGGCTTCTGTTGCAGGAGTATGATTTTAGCATCGAGTATAGGCCTGGAGACAACATGAGGCATGTCGATGCTCTCAGTCGTAATCCTGTAAAGTCAACAGAAAACAACGAGTTACTAGATGGGGCAGAATTTGAGGTGTTTAATATCGGAACGTCTGATTGGTTGCACTCAGTTCAAATGACTGATCCTAGACTTAGTCTCGTAAGAGCAATCCTGAACACTAATAAGAGAGAAATAAAAGACATAATGGATAACTATGTCTTGCAAAATGATAAGATTTATCGGAAAGAAGGTGACCAACTCAAATGGGTCGTGCCTAATGGTGCGAGATGGCGTATATGCCAGATCGGACATGATGAGTCAGGACACTTTTCAGTAGACAAAACATTGGAGAAAATAAAGCAAGATTTTTGGTTCCCTAAAATGAATAAATTTATTAAGAAATACGTATCATCATGTCTCAACTGTGCATATAACAAGGCATCTACGAGAAAATCGAGCGGGTATTTACATCCCATACCCAAGGGAAATACCCCATTTCATACTTTACATATGGATCATTTAGGTCCATTTGTTAGGAGTAAAAATGGTAACGAATATATACTCGGGATTATCGACGGATTCAGTAAATTCATATTTGTCAAACCAGTTCGGAATTTAAAAAGCAAAACAACAATAAAGGTTTTAAATGAAATATTTCACATAGTAGGCGTCCCTAAAATTATAATCTCAGACCGCGGAACAAGCTTTACATCTGCTCTGTTTAAACGTTACATGCAGTCAATAGGTGTAAAGCATGTTCTAAACTCTGTGGCCACTCCGCGAGCCAATGGCCAAATAGAGCGGTACAATCGAACCATTCTAGAGTCACTTGCAGCTTCTAACCAAAGCCTTGACGAACGAGAGTGGGACACCCATGTTGGAAACGTACAATGGAGCTTAAATAATACTAAAAATAAGACAACTGGAGTATCCCCGTCTGAGATTATATTCGGTAAAAGAACTACAGGTCCTAACGAAGGAAGTATTCTTAATGCGTTACGTGATGACGGAGAAAATCAGAATGCTTACCATGGCGAAAACGTATCCCTAGATATAGAGAAACATAGAAACGATGTAAGGGAAATGGCGAGCAAAAACATTGAACATAGCCAAAAGCTCATGAAATCTCGGTACGACAGCAAAAAGGCACCTACTAAAATGTTCAATCTTGGAGATTTAGTTATGATACCCAATCACCATCTTCCCGCAACCGGAAAGAGCAGAAAGCTATGTCCCAAGTTTCGAGGACCGTTTAGAATCACTGCTGTTCTTAAGAACGATCGATATGAAATCTCAAGTATTGAAGGGCATGGTAAACGAAAATACAAAAGTACTTACCCAGCCGACCAACTCAAAAAGTGGATCACTTTTAGTATGCCTAATAATACTGACTCAGACAATTCGACAAATGACGACTCCGATGACAACAACGACTCACTGAAAGAAAACTAGAACACCATGTAAACACTTACTACTTTATGATACTATTTACTGATTTTACTACTTACGAAATACACTACTTACAAAATAAATATCTAAATATAGAAATATCTAATACTTTTACAAACTAATTTAATATACTTACTACTCTTATTATCTTATTTATCTACTACGTAAAAATAATAACTTAATTACCTACCCGCGGTTATGTGTGACTCATATGACATATTATGACAATAATAATATATAAATTATAGAACAAATAACTATATTAATTAAATATTGTATATGCACCTTATACAACCTGTCCCCCCTCCAAGAATAAATTTCAGGCCCTGATGCCAGGAACCTGGTGAGATGGATAGTCAGCTGAAGCCAAAGCCTAACGTGGATACCCTGCCATGTAGGTACCTGAGTGCTAAATATGATGTTATCCTGGTACAAGCGGTACTCACTGTTGTGAAGGATGCCGAAGTACTATGGAGTCATATTATGTAACTAGCAATACGGTAAAGATATGTTATCCTGGTACAAGCGGTACTCACTGTTGTGAAGGATGCCGAAGTACTATGGAGTCATATTTTGTAACTATACGGTAAAGATGAAGGATGCCGAAGCGCAAGCGGTACTCACACCGAGTGTGAAGGATGCCGAAGCGCAAGCGGTACTCATCATACGAAATACTATACTTATATTATAAATGACATTCCGACTTTATACAAAAAAAAAAAAATTACCTACTTAATTCATTCGTACTCATGCATAGCATATTACAATATCTACCTTAGTATCATGATGTACGAGTATTTAAAATATTTACCTTATTATTGTTTATATTTCAAAGGGTTTTCATGAGACATACCTCAATTCAAATCATCTTAATTAAGTAAATTTCCTACCTATAAGTGTACTAAGTAATCCGTTATGTTTATGCTTGCTGCAGGGCAATCGCGCTAAAAAAAGTGGACTGAATCGCAATTGAAACGCAGCTGGGGGGCTACCACCTAAGCGAAGCTGATGCTGATTGAACGAATGAAATGATGTACATTGCTGTGTTTGGTTCATATTGTTAATCAAGGTCTCCTTATAAAGAAGCAATCGACTACGTTCCATTCGTTTACCCAGCATCAGATTCGCTTAGGTGGTAGCTCTGCAGCTACGTTTCAATTGCGATTCAATCCACTTTTTTTAGCGCGATTGCCCTGCAGGCTACAACGGGATAAGCTGACATCTGCAGACACTAGTGATCAAATCTACCTTCAATTAGGACTTATTGATAAATTAAGCAACAGTTTAATTCAACAATATTTTGATAACTCGTATGTCGAACTTGTATGCTAAGTAGGTAAACTTAGATTAAAGTTTTGTATTATGTATAGGTACTTATTTAAAATTCGTGTTGAGCATATCTAGATAATTGATTATTTTATTCTTCTTTTTAACGATAATTCTGAGGTCACACGACCTTATGGTAATATTTTTATATAATATTCTCAACTGTACAGAGTACACGAAGCTCGAATGGCCGGAACGGAATAGAGACATTCCGATTAACAGGACGGCCGACTGTTAGCCGTATTTAAAAATATTAGTCAATAGTGCACATTTTTTTCCGAAAGGGGCGCGGGGATCGCAATGGCGCATGGACGGGCGACTTGACAGTTGTTTTGCGTTGGATTATTTTCCAAAAGATAGACTATTTAGGCTGTATTCATTTTAAAAAGCATATCATTTTGTCAATAACCTGCACGTGATCGTTTTCTAAAGTGTAACTATCTGCAATTATAGTTTTATTTGTTTGCAAAAGGTGTATTATTTTAATACTAGCTTTCCGCCCGCGTGGGCTACAGGTTATATCGTGCCCAACTATGGGATAAAATGTAGCCTATGTCCTTTCTCAGGCTCTAATCTATCTCTGTACCAAATTTCATCAAAATCGGTTCAGTAGTTTAGGCGCGAAAGACGGACAGACAGACAGAGTTACTTTCGCATTTATAATATACTAGCTTTCCGCTCGGGACCTCGTTCCCGTGGGAATTCGGGAAAATCATGTACCTTATGTCCATCCCGGATAGTGTAGGATTCTAATGGTGAAAGAATTTTTCAAATCAGTCCAGTAGTTTCGGAGCCTATTCAATGAAAACAAACAAACAATCAAATGTTTCCTCTTTATAATATGTATAGATTTACACAATTTACACACTCTCATCTTTCTTTGAACACCTTCGTAACATTCAATGACCATCGCTTCAATCTGCCGCGATATACTCATAGAATGTTTATGTTTATGTATGTTAATCCGAGACCGGCGGAAGCTCAGCTCACACACCATCTGCTTTTATTATTAAACAAGTTTGGCCTTGAACAGCTCCACTGTCAAAGTCCAATCGCTTGCGAGTATTTCTAGCTGAACAGCTCCCGGTCATTGACGGTGTTTTTTTTTAACTTGAAATAGGTAAAGATCTTTCTTAAAAAAAGTCTAATTTATTTGGCTTGGAGGGAGGGACTGGGAGGGAAAGAGAAACTTAGAATGTGACAGCTCCCTATTCTTCCAAGGTATACCTGAAACGCGCGTTTTCAGCCCCGTAGATGCCGATTTTTGCGTTTTCATAGATTTAAGGAGACCACAGCACCCGATAAAGGCAGCACACATAGGAATAGTACTATCTCCGTCTCTCAACAGGCCGCCGGCAGTGCGAACAGTGTCGATACACGAAGTTTACGGACTATGAAAGCGTGCGTGCGTAAAAACATGTTCGAAAGTTAGAAAAATGAGATTTATGGAAAGGTAACAGCTTAAATCGAAAAATGCGTTAACTACTTATCGAGAGTGTTCAATCACGAACATTTTGATAGCAAATTCAAGTTCCTGCGTGCATTTTATTATCGTTTTTACAGCTTAAAAGATACACAATATTGGATATTTAGAGGTGACTTTGTGAGCTTTTTCTATCGAACCAAAAGTGCTGAATCATGTTTTCAGCAAACTACTTATCTAGTTTATGTTCTGAATATTACCGTAATATTTTTTTCTTCGATTTAATGCAGTGCGTCATGCTTATCTACGCATCATAAAATCGTAATTTAGGTGCTGTAGTCGCCTTAAATGCGCGTAAAACGTGCGTGTGAAGCGCGTTCGAAACTCCTTAACCGACTTCAAAAAAGGAGGAAGTTTCTCAATTCGACCGTATATATATTTTTTTTATGTACATATCTTCGTCGCGGATAACTTCGTCGTTTATGAACCAATTTTGATTATTCTTTTTTTGTTGGAAAGGAAGTATCCCAAGGGTGGTCCCATTGGTAAGGAAACCAGGATCTGATCGTGGAATCCTGAAGAAATTGAGGGAAACTCTCGAAAAAATTGTCTTTTTGGGATTGAAGTCGGTGACTCTTACGTTTTTGACGTGGAAAATTATTTATTTGTATCGCTGTATCTGCGCGTATATAACGCGCTGTAAACGCGCGATTCACGATCGCCCCGTTGAGGTTACAAGGTTGCGTTCCAATCGCGTTTGAAGCGCGTATCCGCGCGTTTAAAATACGCCGTGTGGGTCTGAATAACCGTGACCTAATAATCTTATTAAGCTTCGTATTAGAGAAGGAGACTCAAGTCACATGCAAGTGTTGATCTATACTTAAGTTTTGATTGACAAAGACGACTGCTCCTTAAGTAAAGGTCAGAGTCTGCGCGTTCTGAAATACGGACCTTAGTCAAATATTATTTATTTTACTTTATTTTATTTAACAAACAGTTTTTTACATAACTTAAAAAAGAAACAAATATGAAACTTATATATAAACTTACAGTTTCCTAAATTATTTATATTTTACAATTGAAAAACGCACTTACAAAAAATAACAAAATATGAAAGTGATTTATTCTATTCTAATAAATTTTATTTATTTTAAATTTTTTCTTTTAAATTTTTATGTCAAAACTTTTATCATTTAGTTTTGTTTTAGTTAGATATAATTTGATAAAAGCAAGTATTTATTTTATGTATGGAAGAGCGGTACCACCTAACACAGGCTTATTAGCTTAAAAGGAGGTACCAACCACTGTGTACTTTTAGCAATTAAGTATATTGAAAAAAAAATTTTTTTTAATAAATGTTTTTTAAAAGATTTAAGAGAATTGCTAAAAATGTCAACATCCAAAAACTTGTCATTATACATTTTACAACTACGTCTAATTAAGCTATTAGCCACGTAACAGTTTCTACTCTCAGCGATTGAAAATAAAAATTTCTTGCGACTGGCACGTTCGTGCCTTCGGGGAACATGGAAGGAAATTTGATGTAACAAATCATTGGCTTGCTGGAGCATCAATATCTCCATTAATTAATTTATAGAGATAAATTACATCAGCAAATTCACGACGATTATACAATGGGCATAACTTAAAGTATTGCAACGATGTTAAGTAATCTTCATGATAATGGCCAGTTCGGTAATCTAAAGATTTAATAAATTTAGCTTGGATTCTCTCTAGTCTGTCACTATGATTTTTGAAATAATATGTACAAGGATCAAGATTATAATTTTCCACGTTAAAAACGTATGAGTCACCGACTTCAATCCCAACAACAGTTCGCACAAAGTAGATATCTAGTTTTTTGCGGACTACAATGCCTATTAGCAAATAACTACAAACAGAAATGTCATTCATTTATTTAGATGATGTTCTAGTTTGTAGTATAATTTGTTTTTGTTGATTTTTTTTAAAAGCGCTGAATCATTTTCGATAAAATTTATATGGGACCTCTTTAGGAGTATACTCTTTCGAACAAATAAAGAATTTTGAAAATCGGACAACAGTTGCCGGAGTAATCGCGTAACAAATATACAAAAAAAATAAAAAATAAAAATACCGTCGAATTGAGAACCTCCTCCTTTTTTGAAGTCGGTTGAAAAAGGGAACAATATTACGGGTCTGACAATATAACGATGCTATTATGTACAGGCTATTATGTATTGTTTGTTTTGCCAAACACATGCATCGTGCCGAGCCAACGGCCGGCACTTTGGACTTTGATACTTTCCTCTCTTTCTTTTGGCTTGCGAATTGTGAAATAGATAGATGTATGTAGTTTTCTACAGCTATATGTATATTTGCATATTGAGCCGTGTGTAAGTTTGACGTGAGTATGTCTATGTATATGTGTGTGGCATCGTAGCTGCTAAACGAATGGAAGGATTTCGATGAGGTTTTTTGATCAAAATTGGTTCTGAAGCTTTATACACCATTAGATTGATTGCACACAGTCACAAAATAGTAGATTGTTAACCAAGGGCTGTATGACATCAATTGCATACGAGGTTTTTGGCGCCCGAGCGCAGCGAGGGCGCTAATTAGCCCGAGTATGCAATTGATGCTTACACCCGAGATAAACACTCTGCTTTACATATCGATTGTGAGGTAAGTAAAAAAACAAGAAAGCAGGTTTCTATGAACATTTAGTAAAGAGAAACATGTGTATTTAATTAAAATTTCGCGCCTAGCTAGTCGACTGCCTTTTTTACTCTTCACGATTTTATGGCACGCAAGCGCGTCAAATCGTACTGGCCAGTTTGATTTTTAAATCGATTTCAACTAACATACGATGTGACTGCGAAACAAATAGTTCGATATTAAAAATAAAATCTTCAGAAATTCTTATATAAATTGTCTTGATTCCGATTCGAGTAAATAATCGATACCGAGAAAAAAAAGTAACTTTAAAAAAATATTCTTCTTGCAGTATTGATTATGACAGTTCTTTTTTCAAATTCCAAAACCTATGCTGTAATGTTAACATTACATGGTAGGTTTTGAAACCTATGCTGTAATGATATCCATACACCCCGGCATTCAGGGAAGTAAGTGACTACTTACAGAGCAAGAGATATGTAAAAAGTTTTACATACAGTCTGGCAAAAAAAAGTAGAAATTAAAAAGTGGCAACACTGTAGCGTCGTCCCTTTCAAATCAATCTAAAAAAAACGGGACGACATTACAGTGTTGCCACTTTTTAATTTCTACTCTTTTTTGCCAGACTGTAATTTAACTACAGCAGTGCGCAAAGGCGGCCTTATCGCTAAGAGCAATCTCTTCCAGACAACTTTACAAAATCGTGAGTAGTGCAGAGAAAATAATACTTATTACTTACACTTATCAAGAATTGAATTAAAAGATGGTAAGTTGACGTCCACAATTTTCGTAATTTTCTTATGAACTAATATATAAATGCGAAAGTAACTCTGTCTGTCTTTCACGCCTAAACTACTAAACCGATTTTGATGAAATTTGGTAGAGAGATAGATTAGAGCCTGGGAAAGGACATAGGCTACATTTTATCCCACAGTTGGGCACTATATAACCTGTAGTCCACGCGGCGGAAAGCTAGTCTCATAGTATTTTGATAAGTATTAAAATGGAAAATGGCGAAGTAAAGAAAACCTTTACGGGTTGTAGTACGTCAGCGCCTCGTCCGTTGATCAGCAGGGTGCACCGCTAGCAGGTGATGATGACGAGTTTGGAGCACTAAGACCCCACCCCACACGCCCCACAAAATTCTCTAGAAGCCGACGTGTTTTTTAAATCATGTCATGTGATACAGGAAAGGGATCGTTCAACAATTACGTGATCATTTTTGCCCCCCCCCCCTATGTAATCACAGCGTAATCTTTTGTTTTTAACCCCCCCCCCCTCGCCTTGATTACGTAATCCGTCCATGTTTAAAATTTTTGCTGTATTAGCACTGACTCCTATGTTATGTTTCTATGGGTCTTAGGGAAGAGGGTGTGTCATTTGTCAAAATGCAAAAAGGTAAGAACTATAAAGTTAAATCAATAAAATAGATAGTTTTTCATTTCGCTATACGTTAATTAAAGTTATAAAATGATGACGTAACCATGGCTTCTTCCCCCCCTCCCCCCCAAATAATCCGATGTATATACAAGCACCCGACCCCCCCCCCCTTCCGGTGATCACGTCTAAAGGCCCTTACTTCCGTCTAAAGGTCCTTAAACGCGTAGTGCATACGAGCAAGTCGTCAACATACGCGACCTTTTTACTTCCTATTCTAGTCAACGAATAACTAATACTAGATAATGTGTTCGTTCCGTTTTCCCTATGAATGTATGACTTATTTATACAGGGCTTTAGGTATCTCTCTTTCAACCTCTCGGGTGGTTAATCAGTCCATGAAACTGAACAACTTTCCCGAGGAACATAGGTCAAAATACAAAAAAAATATTTGAGTTCCATACAAACTTCATTAGCATATTATAGCGCATTTTGTATGGCAGATCAATGTTCCTTGGGAAAGTTGTTCAGTTTCATGGACTGATTAACCACCGGAGAGGTTGAAAGAGAGATACCTACAGCCCTGTATAGAAACACAATTGCTTATATGATTAAATCCCTCCCAAAATGCATACTAAACCTTAAATTAGCGAAAATTAAAGAAACTGAACAACTTTCCCTAAAAAATGGTTGAAATATGAAAAAAAAAATTGTCTATGTATGGGAGTCGAATTAATTTTTTTCGATTTTCACTAGCTTTCCGCCCGTGGCTCCGCCCGCGTAGACTACAGGTTATATCGTGCCCAACTGTGGGATAAAATGTAGCCTATGTCCTTTCCCAGGCTCTAATCTATCTCTGTACCAAATTTCATCAAAATCGGTTCTGTAGTTTAGGCGTGAAAGACGGACAGAGTTACTTTCTCATTTATAATAGGATTAGGTTTCTTCTTGAAAAAACTTTTTCTCCGCTAGAATTTAGTTAACTGTTAAAAAAAGAATTCTAGTGTGTAAAAAAAACGTTGGTTCAGTTACAAGACTAAAATAAAATAAAACAATAATAAAGTAGATACAAAGGACGACGAGTAACTATACATACTTATTATTATAACTTAGATTTATTGCAGAATTATTTATAGAAGACCTTGCATTGTGTACTTAGTAATTACTGTATCTGATTTCCGTAGTCTTATTGAATAAATTGCTCAGATTTGTCAAGTGAGATAGGCGTTAAGGCGACTACAGCACCTAAATTACGATTTTATGATGCGTAGATAATCATGACGCACTGCAATAAATCGAAGAAAAAAAATACTACGGTAATATTCAGGACATAAACTAGATAAGTAGTTTGCTAAAAACATGATTCAGCACTTTTCGTTCGATAGAAAAAGCTCACAAAGTCACCTCTAAATACCAATATTGTCTATCTTTTAAGCTGTGAAAACGATAGTAAAATGCACACAGGAACTTGAATTTGCTTTCAAAATGTTCGTGATTGAACACTCTCGATAAGTAGTTAACGCATTTTTCGATTTAAGCTGTTACCTTTCCATAAATCTCATTTTTATAACTTTCGAACATGTTTTTACGCACGCACGCTTTCATAGTCCGTAAACTTCGTGTATCGACACTGTTCGCACTGCTGGCCCAGGCCTGTTGAGAGACGGAGATGGCACTATTCCTATGTGTGCTGCCTTTATCGGGTGCTGTAGTCGCATTAAGGCCATATCCACCACGCTGGCCCAATGCGGGTTGGTGGACCGCGCGCCAAACGAAAACGATTTTTCTTAGACGTGCGGGTTTTATCTCCATGAATTAATTTTTGTCGTTGAATAACTTTTCTTCAAGTATCGATCTCTTCAATTCAAATCAAAGCCACTGGACTGTAATAAACGGAATCCATTACAGCGTTAGATTGTATCGAACATGGCAGCCAGTTTTCTAAGCCGCTGAGTAAGAAAATGGGGTTTAAGTACTTAAATGGATTATAGGTACTATTTACAGAACAAAGGCTCGCACGATAAGTTGCCACATAAGTTTCGAAGGAGTACATATACATCTCTCAAAAGTCTTTTCAAAAGGGGATATCTATATTGTTTCTGATTTTTCACAAAATGAGAAACTTAAACTGGAGAAATTTACAAACTACTTATTTTATAGATCAGTGCTTTTCAAACTGTGGGTCGCGACCCCCAGGGGGGTCGTGAAGCCTTACTCGGGGGGTCGCAGGTAAAAGAACGAGACAACAATTTGTAATTCTAATACTAAACTAAGACAATTTCAGTGAAAAGGCTGTGCCTGTATAATCAAGCCCCCCACCCTTTCCGCGTCTACCCCGCGGAAAACTCTTTTATTATGTTTTAAAATCTCTGAAGTAGTAAGTACATAGATTTAGTCTAAAAGGGGTCGCCAGAACTTTGTATGATCCAAAGGGGTCGCGAATTCAAAAAGATTGAAAAACACTGTTATAGATAAAATATCCCCTTTTGGAATGGACTCCCACTTTTGAAACTACTTTACTCGGAGACTAGGTATCCCGTTTTGATTAAGATCCGAGTGACAAAATTGTGTATTTTAGCACTAAAAACCAGACTGAGTATGCAGTCTAGTTTTTAGTGCTAAATCTATATAAATAAAAGAAAGTCGTGTTTGTTACAACACTTATAACTCGAGAACGGCTCGACTGATTTTGATCAAATTTGGTATTGAGGTAGCTGATACCCTGGATTAACACATAGGCTACATAATTTTCCGAAATTCCCACGGGAACGAAGTCCCGGGCGTAAAGTTAGTATACATATAAAAAACTAATACAAATGTAAATGTCCCCTTTTGGAAAGACACTCCTCACATGTCATCGTAACATTGTCAAACCCGTAATATTGTAAATTTGTCAACTGCTTCATTTTTTTACACAATGACTGACTTTGTAATAATATTAATGCAACCAAACATAACCGAAACTAAAACTAAAAACGCCTAACCTAATTTTCGGCCCTTAATTTCCTAAAGGAGAATGGGTAATTTTGTATGGACACTGGACCCAAAAACAAAAATTTGACTGTAGCATAAGATAAGGCGACTACAGCACCTAAATTACGATTTTATGATGCGTAGATAAGCATGACGCACTGCATTAAATCGAAGAAAAAATTACTACGGTAATATTCAGGACATAAAGTAGATAAGTAGTTTGCTGAAAACATGATTCAGCACTTTTGGTTTGATAGAAAAAGCTCACAAAGTCACCTCTAAATACCAATATTTTGTATCTTTTAAGCTGTAAAAACGATAGTAAAATGCACACAGGAACTTGAATTTGCTATCAAAATCGTTACGGGCCCGTGGTCCTACCGATTTGACCTACTGGTAGGACCACGGTACACCACTATGTACCCGTGGTCCTACTGGACTAGGGCTTACTAGAATATCGTAGTGTCCATATTATAGTAGGTATCGATAGGTAATAATAATAAAGAACAAACTCCGGGCTTCTTACTCCGGACTTCTTGGAAATGTTATTAGAATAGAATAGACTCTTGGTAATGTTATTGTTGTTTAATCAAACAAGGAAAAATTGTTTCAAATTGACATTGTAGTAAGACATAATATATTTTCGAGGAAAAAATGGATCATAATAAAATAATTTGTATTAACAGAAAAAATTCTTCTATTTATGGACCTGCAGTCAGAAGAAAAAAATGAAATGTATTGGCTCGTTTATGTTAGGTTAAAAGTAAATTAAGAAAGAAATTTATGTTAAGTTTAAAGTAAATTAAGAAAGAAATGTATGTTAAGTTAAAAGTTAATTAAAGTGCAAAAGATACTGTGAATTCTATTTTTGTTATGCGAAATAATAAAATAGCGATAAGATTATCGATACTAATATTAAGCCCTAGTCCAGTAGGACCACGGGTGCATAGTAGTGTACCGTGGTCCTACCAGTAGATCAAATCGGTAGGACCACGGGCCCTTAACGATCAAAATGTTCGTGATTGAACACTCTCGATAAGTAGTTAACGCATTTTTCGATTTAAGCTGCTACCTTTCCATAAATCTCATTTTTCTAACTTTCGAACATGTTTTTACGAGTAGTTCCCATTTGTTCTATAGAACTGACGTCACTGGGACAAAATTGGACAATTTTGTCTTATTTTTTTCCATAGAACTACATACAAGCGTTTTCATCCTATTCATTCAATAGTATAAATTGGGAATTAAATTTTCCAAAAATGTTCTATGTAATGTTTTTTACCAATTTCTGTCATTCTTTTAAACGTCATTTCTGTGTAGAAAGCTGAAACAGCTTTTTATTTAAAAACGCAAAAATGGACTATAATATTTGCAAATCGAAACTGCTAAAAAGACAGTATTTAGGTGATGTTATCGAAGACTCTCAGGATTTTGAGGAATTACAGAGTATCTTACCACCGATTTATAAAAAAAGCAAGCAAGAAATTGATGACAAATTTGGTTCACCAACTTATGAACAATTAGATGAGTGTTTTATTTTTGTTGTCGTATTATTTCTGTCTGTAATGTAGTGTGTACCTGTGCTTGTGAATAAATTGTATGTCTATGTCTATGTCTAGAAAGTGTACCTCAAAAGCAGGAAGCACAGTGCCCTGGACAAGTTGACAATGAACCACCTAAAATTGTAACAGAGGATTGTCCAGATAACGACAAAAGAAATGAATATTTTGGATGTCTGATTACCGAAGACTTAAAGAGTGTGCCGCCTTGTATGAGAACTACCGTATATCGTCACATCTTAAAAATAGTTGAAGCATTTAAAAAGAAACATGTAAGCCAATATGATGTTAAAATTACATTTCCAGCTCCTGTTAAAGGTTTGGAATGAAAATACAAATGACGATTACATACGTTTAATGTTTTTTAAAGTAGATTATTTTAATATCATCAAACGAAGACATTTTGTGCTCGTTATTTTCAAAGAGGTTATTTTATAATTTGTTAATAAGTCATTAAGACGTATAAGTAATAGGTAAATGATTTCAAGTGGCCAGTTGAAAATCAAATCATCAAAGAGTCTTGTTATCTAGTTCTATAGAACAATTTGGGAAAGAGAGGTATTAAGAGTTCTATGGAACAGTTGGGAATCAATTTTTCCTATTTGTTCCAATGACGTCAGTTCTATAGAACAGATGGGAACTACTCGTTTTTACGCACGCACGCTTTCATAGTCAGTAAACATCGTGTATCGACACTGTTCGCACTGCCGGCCCAGGCCTGTTGAGAGACGGAGATGGCACTATTCCTATGTGTGCTGCCTTTATCGGGTGCTGTAGTCGCCATAACGATCCGTTTTATTTTTTATTGCCCTAGTGTAGTAGTTTAATTATTCTAAGATGCAGGTTTGAATTCCATTAGAGAAAAGAGATACAAATTATTTTATCTAAGGTACATAGCGCGTTATTTTATCATTATATTGGCTGTTAATCACTGAATATTGATTTTTAGAAATAAAAATAACTATGATTACTGAAAGTGATAGCAACAAAATATATTTACAATAATTATTATTATTTATTATACTTAATTACCAACCCGTCTGCCAAGCGTGGTGAGTATGGCATTTACTCCTCATATTATTGAGGGAGGCCCGTACCCCAGCAGTGGGGACGTATATGGGCTGATGAAGATGAAGATACTTAATTATTATTGGAGAAAAAAAATTGTTTGCCAATAAAAAAACTTTTTTCTCCAATGAAATTCAGATGTGCCGCCTTAGAATAAATTAAACTACTCCACAAGAGCAATGATTACCAATATAGGTCATAATAATCATAATGCTACAATCAACTTTGTATTTGGGCACGCTGTTACCCATTCTCCTTTATAATTTATATAGGCAAATTGT
>OX465266.1:3177959-3458590 GCA_949987775.1 Aproaerema taeniolella
ATCTGATTTCCGTAGTCTTATTGAATAAATTGCGCAGATGTGTCAAGTGAGATAGGCGTTAAGGCGACTACAGCACCTAAATTACGATTTTATGATGCGTAGATAATCATGACGCACTGCGTTAAATAGAAGAAAAAAAATACTACGGTAATATTCAGGACATAAACTAGATAAGTAGTTTGCTGAAAACACGATTCAGCACTTTTGGTTCGATAGAAAAAGCTCACAAAGTCACCTCTAAATACCAATATTGTGTATCTTTTAAGCTGTAAAAACGATAGTAAAATGCACACAGGAACTTGAATTTGCTATCAAAATGTTCGTGATTGAACACTCAAGATAAGTTAAGCTGTTACCTTTCCATAAATCTCATTTTTCTAACATTCGAACATGTTTTTACGCACGCACGCTTTCATAGTCCGTAAACTTCGTGTATCGACACTGTTCGCACTGCCGGCCCAGGCCTGTTGAGAGACGGAGATGGCACTATTTCTATGTGTGCTGCCTTTATCGGGTGCTGTAGTCGCATAAAGGCCATATCCACCACGCTGGCCAAACGAAAACGATTTTTCTTATACGTGCGGGTTTTATCTCCATGAATTAATTTTTGTCGTTGAATAACTTTTCTTCAAGTATCGATCTCTTCAATTCAAATCAAAGCCACTGGACTGTAATAAACGGAATCCATTACAGCGTTAGATTGTATCGAACATGGCAGCCAGTTTTCTAAGCCGCTGAGTAAGAAAATGGGGTTTAAGTACTTAAATGGATTATACTATTTACAGAACAAAAAATGCTAGCACTCTAAGTTACTACATAAGTTTCGAAGGTGTACAAATAACATTGTCAAACTCGTAATATTGTAAATTGACTTAGTAAATTTATAAACTCTCTAAACTTTGTGAACTGCCACATTTTTTTACATATTGACGGACTTTTTAATAATATTAATGCAACCAAACATAACCAAACCTAAAAACGCCTAACCTTACCTAACTTTCGGCCCTTAAAGTTTCCTAAATTTATAATTTATCTAGGCAAATTGTAATATCGCGGGAGATTATGATTTCACTAGTGAAATTGTAATATTACGGTTTTCACAATTTCCAGTGACATACACACATACCTCTACATAAGCCTACGTCTTTGTCCCGTTGGGGTAGCCAGAGACCACAGATTGCTACATGTGACAATTCAAGCCTTTATCACACTGCATCGAACGTCGCGTCGCTACGGTGTGTGGTGCTGCGGTTTAAGCCGGGGTTACATTACGAAATTACTGGCGTAAAATTAGTTTCATGACAGTAGTTTCATCAATAATTTCACGTGTAAAAATCAAGTTTTACTATGCTACAAAACCCTGGAGATCACGGGTGTATATGTCGCGGGAATATTATCAAACCTGTGATATTTCGATTTCGCTAGTGAAGTTATAATATCACGGGTTTTACAATATCCCTGCGACATACAGGGTGTAAGGATCAGTTTAGCAAATAGTTAAATGGTGGAATCTACCCATTACTACGATCAGCAAGGAATTATTTTTTCCCGGAAACGTTTAGGAGTTATAATTATAACACTTCAAAGGGGTTCGAAGAAAAACGGCCTGTGATCCAAGATGGCGGATCACAGGCCGTTTTTCATCAAAATATATATGTATATATAATTCGTTGTACACACATGCTCGTTTTTTTAAATATTATTCTGTTTTGTTACAGGACTGAATGCCTGCGAGAGAAAGTCTTTTATATTCCTAAGGAAGGAGCTGCCAGTAAGGTCAATATTATTTATATTACATATTAACTACTACAGGATGCCCGGGACTTCGCTCCCGTGAGAATTTCATATTTCTTATTCCTTGCTTACGTTTTAAAAGGAACCTTTATCATAAGAATAAATAATAACTTACGTAGAATGGAAACTCCTTTGACAGAGTCCCAAAAGCTGCCATTTATATACCTACTTTCGGATGGTTCGGATGGTACGGGAAAAGCTATTCGTTCAAGAGCACTGACGGTTTTAAGGGGGGTAGTACAGGGCTCAATCTTGGGTCCGCTTTTATACACGGTTTACACTGCAGACTTACTGCAGCAAGTAGAGTTTACTATTGCACACATGTATGCAGATGATACCCAGGTTTTGGCATGTACTGAGCTTGGTGAGGCAAAAGTGGGCGAAACTATTAGGCATTTGAATAAAGATCTCATGAATATCAGTCGATGGTCCAATAACAATTGTTTATGCCTCAATGCTCAAAAATCGGCTTACATGATTTTAGGTACGCCCCACCAATGCAAAACAATTCGTGAACAAACACCAGTTATATGTTTAGACGGCCAACCGATCACGGAATCTTTGTCTTGTCGAAACCTTGGGTTGGTTCTTGACAGTAACCTAACCTTTTATGATCACTTAAAAGTTAAAGTGGGTAAATGCTACGCAGCTTTGAAAACCCTGTATGCTATTCGACCCTTTCTGAGTGAGTCAGTAAGACGGAGGTTGATGGAATGTCTGGTTTTGTCTCACTTGGATTATTGTGATACAGTGTATGGTCCTTGCCTGAATAAAAAAGCTGAAAAACAAGTGCAGAGAGTGCAAAACTCGTGTATCAGATTCTGTTACCACGTCCCTAAACGATCTCATATCACACCATTCTTAAATACTTACAACATACTTAATATGAAAAATAGAAGGACGTTAAAATTTAGTAATTTTATTTTCAAACTAAAGAACCTTGAGATCCCTGCCTACCTAGCAAGAAAGCTTAAATGGACTAGCGCAGGCCCAGGTAAAAAGAGGTCTGAACGATTTCCTAAATTGGTTTTACCGCCACCTAAGTTGGAGTTCTTCAGGGGAGGCTTTGGATATTCAGCATCCAAAATATGGAACGATCTTCCGCCTCCTGTTAAGAATTCAAAAACAATTTGCCAATTTGGAAGATTGTCCAGAGAGTGGCTAATGTCAAAACAAAAATCATCATGTATCTGGTCACCGGTTCGTTAGGTAAACTAAGTTGAGTCTCTAAATGTTAACCCATGATGGAGTCTTGAGTTTTTCGTAAGTGTGAGCATTGAGCAATGCCGTTAAGTTCATTTTTCTTTTCTCTTAATGTTTATAAGTGGTCTTGCAACCAGAGATTCTTCTCAGTAATTATTGTGCTGCATCTTAAATGCATGTTGTTAGCAGTCAACTCAGGTGCTGACTGAAAAACAGCCTGGCTGAGGCAGCACCGTTTCACCACATCATTCATTTGTATGCTCTTTTGGTGTCTGTATTGTGTGGTGAATAAATTTCTTTTTCTTTCTTTTTTTCTTTTCTTTACTTCCCCCTTCGCCTCGCGACGCCCCGCTGTTGTCCAGCGTATTGCTAGGGTTTTTTACTGTTAAATTATTGCTTACGCCTAAAGATGATATCGCTAAAATATAAGTTTTTCTTTACTTAAAACCATTATTTTACTCAAATTTTTCTAAATAATAGATACTAGCTTTCTGCCCTGCAGTTTCACCCGCAGCGTGGCATCGAATTTGAATTATGTGTAAATCAAAACGCACTACAATAACGTGATAGCAACAAAATCTACTGTCATGTTCGGGAGAAAAGTATGCAATTTAATGAGATACTCTGCTACCTTTATATCAAGCTAGCATAGTTTGCGATTTCTCGCGATCGGCTTGAGCAACAAAATTGTCATTTTGGCAACTAATTAGCAACAAATTAAGCTACCTTTTTTTATTTTGCTAAATTAGCCATGCTAGCTTGACGGATCTTGGTTTGGGCTTCATTGTAAAGCCTTCGGAACAACAAACAAGCAAACGCGCGTGCGGCGATGCCGACGGTGACAGCCCGACTGAGTGGTATGTCTTAGCGATCCCCCAGACGGTAGGCTAATATCGTGACCTTGAGTGCGTCTGGAGCGGGAGTTTCCATTCTACGTAAGTTATTATTTATTCTTATGCCCTTTTGCTTTTCAGCTTTCTAGGTCCAAGGGTTTGGTGTGGGTGTTGATGAGTCATTGAGTCAGAACCTGCATTTATTTCATTCTGAGTATTATTGGCCAGCATAGCTGACAGATTTTACATACATCGCAAGTAAATAGAAGCTTGTGAAAAATTAAAATGTCAATGATAAGATTAATATTGATATGTTATGTAGTGCCGATAGTACTTAATTTGAAAATTTTTCTGTTCGTGCCTCTAAGTCAAGAGGCGAAATTCCTTTACTAAGCACAATCTGTCGTGAATGTAGGTTAGCGCCATCTATGTCTCGTACGGAGAACATCTATACCACTTATTCGAAGTAGTTATGACAAGAACGAAACCTGTTTACGATTTTACATACACTGCAAGTTAATGGAAAGCTTGTAAAAAATGAAAATGTCAATGATAAGATTAACATTGATATGTTACGTAGTGCCGATAGTACTTAGAGTATGTTAGAATTCTCTTATCTTAATCAAATTATGGACGCAATGCGTATATGTAATATGTAGGCAACATTAACTGTTTATAACTGTAATATGCAGTGGCGTAGCCACCCTGGGGGCTAGGAGGAGCAATGCCCCGGGGCCCTCAAGCTCAGGGGGCCCTCGAATCCTTACCAGAAAATCTCAATCGAACTGAACTTTTGAAAATTTCTCCCATTTTCAAAATAAATATGACAGGTTTGCAACCCGACTTTAATCATGGCAACTTAGTTGAGAGAAATTCGAAAGTTTTAGGGAATTCCCCTAAATTCTTTCTGTGGGTTGGCAGTGCTGTCAATTATTATTCATCGATGCAATGGTTTATTGTGCATTTTTAAAGTATTTGTTGTATATTTAATATTTTTACTTTATAAAACTTAACATACGCCACTGGTATGTCAGTGTAAAAGACTTTATTTTCTAAGTAATTATATTGTAACAATATGTAGGTACCTATGATGTTAATGATCCTTTATACAGGTCGTAAGGGCTTGAAGGCTTAGCAAAAACTGAAACCCTGAATTTAAAACATCATTCCAAATGATTTTCTAATGGAATTTTCTTCTGGAAAGGTTTTATTTTTTTAAAATATTTTATGCTTTTAAATTAAATTGTTAATAGAATACTTTCCACATACGAGGCGTGGTATCACGATACGTTGCGTAGCGCCAAAGTAGGTAAATAAAGAAAGCTCCTTAACGTGACGTTTCCGGGAAAAGTGATCGTATTTATTTTTTATTATAAGATGGGTTAACTCTTGACCTCAATCTTGAACATAAGGTCAAAGATGAGGTCGACGATGGAGCGAGTTAACCCAGTAAATGCCTATAAAGGCACTGGTACTCCCACGCACCGACGGAACACAGCAAGCGTTTGAACCAGATGGCCCTTTACAGAGCCTACCACATAACCACACCGCATGAGACCATAGGACGACACATCAGATGGACAACAAGCTGAGGTGTCGTTGCCTAAGATGGATTACTAGGAGGCAAGTCTCATTTGTGTTTCCTTAGTTGCCTCTTACGACACCCACAGAAAGAGATGGGGTGGTGTTATTCTCAACCGATCACCACACGGTTAAAAAAGTTATGAACAGGTTCCACCCTTTCAACATTTGCACTGTCCCTCACAGACTGTATAATATTTTATAGTGGCAAATAGTGCGTTAGTTCCCCTTTTACTTTCCGCACCGCATGCGTAAAAGCAGTATGTGCCTGTCCCAATAGGAAAAAGTTATGTAAATATACATACGCTTACGCATTATAATCCCCATTGGGGTAGACAGAGCATCAGTGGTTTTAAAACCACATGATGCCACGTTATGTTTGGATGCGTAAGTAAGCGAGGGGACCAAGGCTCCACTGATGTTGTAAATGGTCCACCTAGGTGAACAAATGAGGTGGACCACGGTTGGGGAGCGTAATCTAATATCCATTCCATAAAAACTATCCCAAGACTAATTTGCGGACTCGAAACTAGTTTTGCATCAATTTTTACATTAATTTGCATTGAACGGACCGCAAAAACAAGTTGGTTCTACAAACTTATTACTGCAGTTAATATGAACGATTTCAATCGAAAGAAGTTTGTAAGCAAGTTTTTTAACAGCATTCTTGCTTTGTAATTGTTGGACAATTGGCTTAGAATAGATCATACCGGAAACCACACTTATTGAATCAAAATATTCGATATCAGTTTTCCGCCCGGGATTTCGTTCCCGTGGGAATTTGGGAAAATTATATAACCTATGTGTTAATCCAAGGTGTCAGCTACCTCCATATCAAATTTTATCAAAATTGGTCCAGCCATTTGAGCGTGAAAGAATAAAAAACATCCAAACATACACATTTTCACGCTTATAATATTAGTAAGGAAGTAAAGATACTAAGGATTAAAAAAAAACTGCGCAAACAGGTAAAAGATAAGCACAAGCAAATGCGAAATAAAAGAAAAAAACAATGATATCTGTATCGACAATTTATTGCACTTCAAGATAACTTTGCGATAAGACACATGTTGCTTAAATTCAATTTATTTCTTTTATCTTCTACCGATCGTCATGTGATGAGAAGGTTTTTGACTTTTTTTAGAGATATTATTAGATGAAACATGATTTGTAGTGGTAAGAGGTAGTCAGCCTTTCATACCACAATACAGCAAAACCATCGTGTCCCCTATGTTTATAAATTCAGTTTTAACCGTGTGGTGATCGGTTGAGAATAACACCACCCCATCTCTTTCCGTGGGTGTCGTAAGAGGCGACTAAGGAAACACAAATGAGACCTGCCTCCTAGTAATCCATCCCAGGCACCGACACTTCATTTTTTTTTCTGAATCTGAGGTGCCGTCCTATGGTTTCATGCCGTGTGGTAGGCTCTGTAAAGGGCAGTCTGGTTCGCGACTACCCTCCTACCGAAGTCCGACGCCAAACAGCTTGCTGTATTCCGTCGATGCATGGGAGTACCAGTGCGTTAATAGGCATTTTCTGGGTTAACTCGCTCCATCGTCGGCCTCATCTATGACCTTGGTCAAGATTGAGGTCAAGAGTTAACCCATCTTATAATAAAAAAAAGATAATGTTTATAAATTCAGTGAATAAAGATGTTATATATCTAACTCACTCCAATCGGAATTCGGGTAAAGTAATTTCTGAAAATATTATTAATAATGAGCTAAGTGTATGATCTTCATTATGTGGCACTTCAATTTATCCACAAGTATAAAAAAGGTAACCTTGAAGATATGGCGTTATCTATTCAAAATATTATGTAATACGATTAATTAGTTACGTACCACTTTCGATGTTAACGCATTAAGTGCCGTTTACCGCACGCGTGCTGATAAGGGTCTCCTAACCTTGTTGCGTGGTAAAATACGTAAGTTATATCGTATGCACGTTCGATTACATGTGAATTACAATATGCGGGTCAGATTACAGTGTTATCGATGGTGTGATGATCTTACCGTGAGGAAAACTGCACGCTGAGAAGCGAACTTTTTAAACGCTATACGAGTACACTCAAAGTCCCACACTAAGGTTTTCCCTTGTGTCGTTTCCTTGGAACATACATAAAGACAAACAAACACCCATGACACGAGAAAAAATATTTGCTTTTTACACTAATGTTTGCCTCGACTGGGAATCGAACCCAGGGGATCTGTCGATGAAGAGACACCGCCACTATACCAGTCGACCAAACCGGCGTTTTGTTTTCATATTTCGATGTTCAACCCAAGTTCTTCGGGAAACTTGCTTAGTTTATTGAGCTGATTTACATCCGTACTTTTCGTTACCTAATTTGAAGCACTGCAAAAGTCACCCAAGGATTGATATCATCATATCAGCCTATTGCAGTCCACTGCTGAACATAGGCCTCCCCCAAGGTGCGCCACTCTGCACTATCCTCCGCTGTGTTCATCCAGCCACTACCCGCTATCTTCTTTAGGTCATCTGACCATCTGGCTGGGGGGCGTCCTACACTACGTTTGCCAAGACGTGGTCTCCATTCGAGAACCTGTCTACTCCAACGCTCGTCGGTTCTGCGACAGACATGGCCAGCCCACTGCCACTTCAGCTTGCTACACTTTTGGATAATATCTATCACTCCGGTTTTCTGTCGGATGACCTCGTTTCGGATGATATCGCATCAAGAATATTCTGTTGTATTAGGGAAAGAAAAATGTTCGGCGAGAATGGAACTTGAACCCACGACCCCAGGATTAGATCTCCTGTGCTCTAACCAACTGAGCTATCGTGCCTTCAAGTCAAGCGGCGAAATTTCTCATTCCCTTACTAAGCATATTACATTTTTCTTTCCCTAAAATTATTGGTGAACTAGCTTTCCGCCTGGGACTTCGTTCCCGTGGGAATTTGGGAAAATTATGTGACCTGTGTGTTAATCCAGGATGTCAGCTACCACCATACCAAGTTTTATCAAAATTGGTCCAGCCGTTTGAGCGTGAAAGAGTAACAAACATCCATACATCTATGCATCCATACTCCTCACAAACTTTCGCATTTATAATATTAGTATAGATCTGTAGCCCGGGGACATTTATACCGTTTGTCTTTGTGAAATTATTATAGATTTCGCCATTTTATGTACTAAAAGTGAGGTCTTAATGACCGTAATCCGCCGTAACCATAAGTACAGTCTGGCAAAAAAGACTAGAAATTAAAAAGTGGCAACACTGTAGCGTCGTCCCTTTCAAATCAATCTAAGAAAAACGGGAGGAAACTACAGTGTTGCCACTTTTTTGCCAGACTGTAGTGATTTCTTTTTACATTTTTGAGTCACCGTTTCAAATTTATATATCTGTTAATAGGCCCTCTGAACGAACGAACCATATACCTATTTAAGATTATTTCTGTGGCCGGTTTAAATTTAAAGGCTCGTTTGGTCCATGAAGAAGTAATGAGTCTTAAAATTTAAACCGGCCGCAGAAATCATCTTAAATATGTATATGGTTTGTGCAGAGGGCATAAACAGATGTATAAAGTTTAAACGGTAACTCAAAAATTTAAATAACTAGCATATATGGAGATTTTTTAACTTATCACTACATATGGTTCGGCGGGTTACGGTCACTTTTAGTTTAGAATATAAAATGGCGAAATCTATAATAATTTCACAAAGACAAACGGTAACCTTTTTCGAAATATAAAGTCCCCGGTCTACAGATCTAGTAGGATCGGGCAAGCGTTTCAAAAATACTAAATAATCTGTTGGTTTGCCAACACCCGGTCATGATCGTTATATTAGCCTACGTACTTGTAATAGAATAAAGCACTAGAAGGAACCAAGTTACGAATACCCCATCTCGCCTTACACGTACAATCTACATGTGCCTTGAATGTTGATAACTCGTTGAATGGAACATTCTGGACATCCTTGTTAGTAAACAATGCGTCATCACAATTGACATATCTTGTTTTTACTCGTCACGTGCGTTAAGGATCCCATTACTTAACTGGTCTTCAAAACAATCATCAGTTTTATGTACAGCGTTGTAATTCTAATTATGAACAATGGCGTTTTTAGTTAAAGACAGATGTTTTGTTTTAGAAGCTTTATTATGCACTAGTGTTATAAGTAAATACTATATGCTATATGTAAACAATAAAACACGCCACACGCACTACGGTATTAACCCACCCCAATGATTTTATTTTATTTTCAGAGTAGTCGATTACCTTTCTTAGCTGTGATCGTCAATAAAATTGCATCAGCAACCTAGTATATAATTAGTCTAGTATTTACCTAGTACAATCTTGTAATTAGTAGTTGTGTCCAGCCAGCGCAATAATTAGTTAGGGGCCATCCATAAATTACGTCACACGTTAAGGGGGAGGGAGGGGGTCGACGAAGTATGACATTGTGTGACAAGGGGGTCAGAGGGGTCCTTCATTTCGTGACGTCACATTTCAAAATCTATTATAATCTTACAAATTGTTATTTTCTTGAAATGTTACTTTTGATGTTAATTTTATTAAAAAATAATTTAAATGGAAACATAACTTATTTAGTAACTGCTTTTTTATTCAGTAATTACCTACTAGATGTAAAATTGCAAAATGTGTGACGTCACACTAGAGAGGGGGGAGTCTCACAACTGTTACCAGCTGCGACAAGGACGGGGGGGGGGGGTCAAAAAATCATGAAATTCGTGTGACGTAATTTATGGATGGCCCCTTAGCGAAAATTAAGGTTGTGAATCAGCCGATTAAACTGGTCAAGGAACACAGGTCGAATTAATATGAAAATAAAATTTCGCCTCTCCATACACACTTGTGCAATCAGCTGGTTTACCTTTCGGTTTGTATTTTTGTATGTAACGAATAAACTTAAAAACTACTGGACCGATTTCAAAAATTCTTTCACCATTAGGATGCTACATTATCCCTGAGTAACTACATAATTTTTCTGAATTCCCACGGGAAAGAAGTCTCAAGCGGAATGCTAGTCTTGAATAAATGCGAAAGTTTGTGAGGATGTACACACATCAAAAAAAGTTTACGATCAGTAGCAAAATCAGGTGTATTCTTTAAAATATAAATTATTTAAAGAAACTGTTTACGTTTTATGATTTTATAATGAAAATGCACTAAGTAAATAAAAGAATCATTATTAATTATTTACTTTTTATTAACAAAAGCTAGGAAATGCAATTTTGGCTTAAATGTAATGTAATGAAAAATTTGAATTAATGAAAAAACAAACAAAATTTATTACGAAAAAATTAATAGTTAGTATAAAATGACTCCTCCTCTGGCTCGCACACATGCGGAAACCCTTCTGGGCATGCTAAGAATTAAGTTATCTAGCATTTCTTGTGGTAACCTGTCCCACTCTTCAATAGCAGCTGCCCTGATTTCTGACACTGTTCGCGGAGGTGGCTGACGGTTCCAAACAGCTCGCTTAAGAGCATCCCACGCATGCTCGATCGGGTTTAAGTCAAGCGAGCCGGCAGGCCAGTCTAATCTGGTGATGTCGTATTGCTGGAGAGCAGCATCAACACGTCCGTTTCGATGTGCGGGCGCATTATCATCTACCATTATGAATTGGCGCCCGTGGTTGATGCGGAATGGTCTGACGTATCCATCGATTGCAATCGTTTTGTACATGGCTCCGGTCATGGTGCCTTGATACGGGATTAAGGGCGTCCTAGCCCCAATCATTATCCCGGCCCAAAAGGACACTGATTTTCCGCCCTGCTGAACGGTTCCAGTGGCAGTTCTCTGCCTTTCAGAGTCGCCAGGTCTTCTCCAGACACGGACACGTCGGTTATCTGGATGTGTACTGATCCGCGTTTCGTCAACGAAGAGGCAGTTCTGCCAGATGCTTTCGTCCTCAATTTCTTCATTTTGACGGAGCCTAGCCCATTGCAATCTGCGCCGCTTCCGTTGCTGTGAGTTCAGAGGTGCTCGCCAGGATCTCCTTGCTCGTAATCCAGCTTGGTGTAAGCAATTTCTAATCGTTTGGGTGCTAACTTCGCGGCCGGTGGCAGCTCGCAGCTCTGCTTTCATTTTAGTAGCGTTCATTGTTGGGTCACGGGCAGCCAGTAATCTGATATATCGCTTCTGAATTGCAGTAAGAACAGTTGGGCGACCACTGCGAGGTCGATCAGCTAAATCTTCCATGCCCTGTTACCTCTCCAACGTGGTCACCACGCAGGATTGGGATACATGAACTCTGCGTGATATTTCCCTCGTGGAATAGCCTTCTCCACTTAAAGTTAGAATTCTGGCTCGTAAAACTGCAGTTAATCCTCTCGGCATCGTTACTAACTTAATTTTTTTTGAATAAATTGAAAATATTGATAAGTTGCGACTATGTCAGATTTCTGAATGAAAGCAAGCAAGGGTTGATTGTCTTTTTAAATGAAAAAACATTTGAATTACGAAATTATTTTATATTTAAATTTCATATTTTTAAATAAGGAATCAAAAGATAAAAAGTGATTAAGTTTTATTCTTCTACAATAAAAAATATTAGCACTTTTCCAAGTGATCGCAAACTTTTTTTGATGTGTGTATGTATGGATGTTTGTTACTCTTTCACGCTCGAATGGCTGGAGCAATTTTGATAAAATTTTGTATGGAGGTAGCTGATACCTTGGATTAACACATAGGCTACATAATTTTCCCAAATTTCCACGGAAACGAAGTCCCGGGCGGGAAGCTAGTTTCATATAATTTCCTTGGTGTCTGTGGCAGCGTAGCTCTTAAACAAGTAAACCGATTTGGATGCGAATTTGAAATGAAATGAAATAAAATCCCATTTATTTACCAATCCAGAACACAACAAATTAACTAGTTACATATAATTTCCTTATTTCTAAGTGCACAACTATTTATAATTTGAAATGTACCGTGTTGGGAAAAAGGTTCTGACTCAGCATGTGTCGCAGCACAGCTACGACGCTAGTATTCTGTCAGAACCTTGAGGCCGACCTATACACACAAAACTACAAAAAGTACCTATCTCTAATACTACAGTGAAATAATAAAATATATGTACTTTTTATATATAAAACATAATATAAGTACTTTTTAAAATATTCTTTTTGAAATTAGTTAAAATGATGAAAATGTAAAAGCAGACATTTCGTCAAACCTATAACAATATTATTTTTGCGTCGTAAGTTGAAAATTAATGTGGTAAACGTGGTAATTTACAGGAGGAAATATACCATTAAAACCATGTGCTATTAAATTACAGTTAATTGAACGTTATGGTCATTTTAACTGTGGGAGAAACAATTGTTGGTTTTAATTATAATCAAATCCAATGAATTCCATTTAATGTTGCAAATTTTCCACGCGTTGGCTTACTGTGATAATTCCGGCACGACTAAGAACCACTGATGATCTGCCTACCTCGATAGGGATTATAGGCGTCAGTCCAAGGATTATAGGTCAAAATACGAAAAAAAATTTTGATCTCCCATACAAAATGCGCTATATGCTGATGAAGATTGTATGGGAACTCAATATTTTTTTCGTATTTTGACCTATGTTCCTTGGGGCAGTAGTTCAGTTTCATGGACTGATTAACCACCCGAGAGGTTGAAAGAGAGATACCTAAAGCCCTGTAGATGTATGTTTGTGTCCAAGATTTTTTTTTAATTCGTTATGATTATGGAATACCTTTTTTTTATGAACCCGTCGCGCGCTTCTTTACGGAGCGTGCGATAAAAAAAAGTGCGCAAAGGTTTAACAATGGGTTCGCTCTTGACTACAATCTAGCACAAACTCAAACTCATTAGGTATCTTTATTTTATAGAACATTCAGAATGTTACTTAAAATAAGTCAAAATTACATTAAATACATACAAACATAAATTAAAGGATTTAAATACATACGAATATGCGGTCGAGGATGTAGCGAGCTCACCTTAAAAGGAAAATGGGTAGGTAATTTTGTATGGACACTGGACCCAAAAACAAAAATTAGACTGTAGTATAATGGTTCGTGTTGTTTTTTATTGCCCTAGTGCAAATTATTTTATCTAAAGTACATAGCGCGTTATTTTATCATTATATTGGCTGTTAATCACT
The DNA here is from genome assembly GCA_949987775.1 of Aproaerema taeniolella. Taxonomy (NCBI): domain Eukaryota; kingdom Metazoa; phylum Arthropoda; class Insecta; order Lepidoptera; family Gelechiidae; genus Aproaerema; species Aproaerema taeniolella. The sequence goes on from OX465266.1 coordinate 3,191,486, forward strand.
GAATATTGATTTTTAGTAATAAAAATAATTATGATTATACTAAAAGTGATAGCAACAGGATATATTTACAATAATAATTATTATTTATTATACTTAATTTTATTATTGAAGAAACATTTTTTTTTTGCCAAAAAATCTTTTTTTTCTCCAATGGAATTCAGATGTGCCGCCTTAGAATAAATTAAACTACTCTACAAGAGCAATGATTACTAATATAGGTCATAATGCTACAATCAACTTTGTATTTGGGTACGCTGTTACCCATTCTCCTTTATATTACGACCAGCAAAAACACTACCATTGCTCCGTAGCCATTAAGATGCATTTTACGTTGCTGTGTATAAGCAGCGCCTTAAAGTACTGTTGGTAAAAGCCTTACCTTATTAAAAACCGTCAAAACTAACCCCATCCCTCTCTCTTTTCCAGGTTAGCGAACATAATGAAAGAGATAGCGCTATTACCTGAGAACCTGCTGCGGATGCCGTCAGTGGGGCTGGTGAACCAGTGGTACGAGCGGTCCTTTGAAGAAATTATACAGTTTGAGAAGATGGACCCGGAGCCGCCAATATTAGGACAGTGAGTAAAGTATTTTTGTTTACCTGCCCATATACCTCCCCATCGAGGGGTACGGGCCTCCCTACGAAACACGAAGAGAATTTAGCCCATAGTCCACCACGCTGGCACAATGCGGGTTGGTGGACCGCTGGTCTTTCGAAAATGAATTTTCTTGGACGGGCGGGTTTCGTCACGATGTTTTTCTTCACCGTTGAGCAAGTCATAATTAGAAATCCGTACATAAATCCGAAAGGACGCATTCAGTGGTACAGGCCCGCACCAAGATTTTAACCCGCAGCCTTCCACAAGTCTAGCTCATTACCAACTGGGCTATCACTGCTATTCATTCCATATAGTACTCGTAAAACCAGGTTATACCGAATATTAATGTCAACGAGTTGCTCGGTTTGACGCAGGCCTTGCAGTGCAGGAGCAGTGTTTTTAACCCTTAATTAAAAAAGAAGGGTGTTATAAGTTTGACGTAGTGGCACCAACCCGCACCCCGCCATTGGGCCAGCGTACTGGACTATGGCTTAAATCCCTTTTGTGTTTTGAAAGGAGACCCGTGCCCCCAGTGGCGGCGTAGCATGGGTTGGCACCCGGGGTGATGTTCTATTGAGCACCCTCAAAATAAAACGACTAATACTATAATCTGAATAAATCTTATCTTCATCTGAGAGTCTGAATCATAATATGTCTCCGGTCACTTTTACGGTTGATTTAAATTTAAAATTAAATTAGCATTTTATTTTAGCACTTTATCCAATATTGCAAAACTCAATAAAAAAAACTAGCATATTTTTGTGGTTTTTTAAGTAGCACATTTCGCATCAGTTTAGTTGCCAACATTGTGCGTTCAGATGCGCCAGTGGCTACTAATCTGCGCGACTGAGGTTAGTGATGTAAACCGGTACTAGTAAAACCGTGAAAAACCGGTTTTTAGTAAAACCGATAAACACCGGTTTTTTTGTTTTTAAACCGATTGTTTTGAGAACACTACTGTGTATCCGAACTAAGACCAGAATATATTTTTAAAACTTTAAACGACCGTTTCATTCTGTGGTTTCGATAAGGCATAAAAGTGAAAAACCAACATACTTACTAAGTATACAAAAGAAAAAGTGAAATACTTGGATAAAACTTAGTCAGGTGAGTACAATTTCATTGTAAACGATACTTTAAAATAACTAATCATAAAGATTTTGTTCATGTTCTTTGGAGTTTTAACTTTGGCTCACAGTCTTCGCAATATTGTTAATCATAAATATTTATTTGCTTGCAGGATGCCTAAAGCAAAACAAAAGTCTGTTACAAGGAACCATTTTGAAAAAGTAGACAACGACACGTCGAAATGTAAGTTATGCGGAAAAAATATAAAAGTTGGCGGAGGTACGTCAAACATGTTGGCGCACTTGAAAAGACATCACCCATTGACTACCGTAACGATCAACCAAGAAGAGCATGTCAATAACAGTGATATTACTTCTGAAAACCCACTTACATCTGAAAACGAGCAACAGAAAAAAAACTGCATCGTCCAAAGCAAGCTGAAAATGACTATAGGATCAAACAAAAAAAAAATCGACGAATACTTAACATTAATGATTGCTACTGATTTCCAGCCATTTTCCATCGTTGAAGATAGAGGTTTTCAAAAGTTTGTTGCAGCCTTAAACCCAAACTATGTTCTTCCCTCAAGACAGAAAATCAGGTACGATTTATTGCCCAATTTATACACTAAAGCAAAAGTACGGCTTTCTGATTTGCTAGAAAATAAAGAACAAGTTGCACTAACTACTGACCTATGGTCCAATCAGAATATGGATTCATTTATAACAGTGACAGTTCATTTTTTTAATGGCTGTCATCTTAAGAGTTATGTTTTAACAACCTCTGATGTTCCTACTAATCATACGTCTGAAGAATTGGCGGAAATAATGACTAACATTATAACGGAATGGAAATTAACTAACAAAATCTCTGCTATCGTGACTGACAATGCTTTTAACATGGTGAAAATGTGTGATCTGCTTGGTATCAGGCACATGCCATGCTTTGCCCATACTTTAAATTTAACTCTTGATGATGCTTTGAAACTGGTGGAGGTAGATGAAATAGTGGATAAATGCAAATCCATAGTTAAGTTTTTCAAAAAATCGTCGGTTGGATGGCGTGCTCTAAAATTGGAGCAAAAGGAAAGAAATCCTGACGCTGCTCCACTGAAACTAATTCAACACGTGAAAACTCGTTGGAATAGTACATTTCATATGTTGGCACGAATACTACGGTTGTCAGATGAACTGGCACTTGTGTGTAGGAAACTAGTTCAGGCTCCAGATTTCCTTTCTTCTAGTGAAGAAAAAGTTGTCAAAGAAGTCGTAAATATTTTAGAAATTTTTGAGGAGGCTACCAAAATTGTGAGCGCAGACCAATATCCAACGAGTTCCTTAGTGATTCCGGTAATTTGTGGATTATATGAAAATTTAAATAGAATAGAAGAGTCTCTTGACACGGATATAGGAAAAATGTTCTACTCTGCTGTACGACGTCACATGAGCAACAGATTACTGATATATGAATCACGAACCGTGACTCAAATGTCAACCTATTTGCATCCAGTTTTCAGAAGTGGTTTTCGTCAATCTGAAAATATGCTGTCCGCTAAAGAATTGGTTAGACGTGAATTATCTAATTTACTCAAGGAACAACAGGAACCTTCTAATGAAAATCCTGAAACAACAGAACCTGAATCTTCTGCGGTAGCTCCAGCTCCAGTTACAAAGCCGAATATTTTGGACTTTTTAAAACAGAGACAAAGAGTTAGGGAACCGAATTCTGCTGCTTCAGCAATTAACATAATGAGGATGTATTTGGAGACCAATTGTAACGGCGAAGGTTCAGAAGCTGTCGGCACTTTTTGGCAGAGCAACAAGTATTTAGAGCCACTGAACAAAATTGCTATGAAATATTTGGCAGTGCCAGCAACTTCTGTACCTTCAGAGCGTATGTTTTCAACGGCTGGATATATATTATCACCCCGACGCAGCAGATTGTTGGATGATGCCGTTGATCAACTTTGTTTCCTCAACCAAAATAGTAATTTAGTTGATTTGTAAGTTTTTATTAAATTAAAGTTACTTTTTTTTTCTTTTGTTCTATTTCTGTTTAAAAAACCTAAAAAAAACCTTTAAAAACCGGTTTTTTTCTAAAAGTAATTGGAAAATACCGGTTCCGAAAATTGTAATCGGTTCACATCACTAACTGAGGTGATATTCCGTTGTCACCCCTTGATGCTTGGCACCCGGGCGGACCGCCCCCACCGCCCCCTCCTTACGCCGCCGCCACTGCGTGCCCCTCCATGGGGACATAAATACATACGCTGACGCATATAATGCCAATTAAGGTAGCCAGAGCATCAGAAGTTTTAAAATCACTTGATGCCGCTTTTGACGTAAATTCAGAGGGTTTTAAGATAAATATGATGACAGTGGTGAGAGGTTTTCAGCCTTTCGCCCACAATACAGCAAGACCCTCGCGTCACAATTTTACTTTTCCTGACTTTTATAGTATGTCTGGGGTGTACGTTCTCCGTTTAGACGTATTAGAATAGAATAGAATAGAAAATGTTTACTATTAGAAATGTTAAATACACACATCAAAAAAGTCTAAGCAACACGCACGATTTTTCATACAACAGAGGCCTCTTTGAGAAGCTGTGAAAAGTATTTAAGACGACACGTATTTTTAATAAAATCTTTAGTGTGAGCAAGTTCTATAGCCGAATTTTAAATTCCTATAAATGAACTTTATCTAGCTTGAAGTTTGTGAAAAAGAGACGAAAATGAAAATTTAATTTCACCATTTCCATACTAAAAGCAAAGAAAAACTGCGTTTTCATTTTCATTTTTCCCTCTTTTCCACAAATTTCAAGCTAAATAAAGTTCATTTATAGGGATTGAAAATTCAGGTATAGAACTTGGTCACACTAAAGATTTTATTAAAAATACGTGTCTTAAATACTTTTCACAGCTTCTCAAAGAGGCCTCTGTTGTATGAAAAATCGTGCGTGTTGCTTAGACTTTTTTGATGTGTGTATTACTTCTAGCTATAACGACAAATTCACACACGTTGATATTTTCTCTTCATCTATCAACAAATTTAAGAGTTCAATCCGCAGGGACTTGATAATGTTAGAACGACTAAATGTTTAACTGTAAGTAGTTCTTTAGTTACTGAGCTATGTTTTCCTCGTAATAAGTAGGATTCTGCAATAAAGAGTTTACACATGTACATACTACTACTGTAGAGATAGCGATGACTGATTGCTTAGTTAGTTAATTACTTAGTAGCACTGAGTATACTTGTTTATTTATTTGTAAACATCACATCTGTTTCTGTTAGCATCTACTTCCTTTTTTTTTTACTTAACCTGTGAATAGTGTTGTTGGTTGTGTATAATTTAGCCTTTAATTGTAAGACTGTCTTATATCAACTTCTGTACACAGCTGTTTTCTATTCCAAGTAAACAAAAAAAAACAAAAAAAAATAGTAGATATCTGGCATGTTCTGTTTTTCTTTCACTTCCACAATCTAGAATCGAGCACTCGATGAGAATGGAAGACGTTTATGGGCTGATAAAAAAAAAGACTATTGAATGATGTTAACAAATCAACGTCCTACCCAGATTCTGCGAGCGCCTAGTCCACATTCGCAACCGGCACGCCGATGTAGTTCAGACGATGGCGCAAGGAGTGCTCGAGCTGAAGGAGTCGCACGAGGTGGATCCGAGCACTGAGAACTCCATCCAGTACTTCCTGGACCGGTTCTACATGAGCCGGATCTCGATACGGATGCTCATCAACCAGCACAGTAAGTTATAAATAAATAACACACACTCTCAAACACCCATCCACAAACACTAAAACCGCCTACTCGAAAACACCCAACCCACAAACACTAACACCGCCTACTCCAAAAAACCCTTTCACAAAATACTAAGTCCGTATTACAGAACGCGACTCGGACTCTGAACAATACTTGAGTAGCAGACAATCAAAACTTAAGTACCTATAGATCAAGACTTGAGTCTCCTTCTGTAAAACGGGCGTTACAGCTTCATTAAAGTTGAGCTCCAAAAAAACACACAAAAACATCTCGACCCGAGAACAAACATCTATTGTTTACATTAATCTCGAATCCTGGGACTCGAATCTAAGTATCGCCAATTCAGTGGTAGCGTTAGCTAGCCACTGGACCAAAAGTTGGTCTCTACTGTAATCTTTAAACCAAGACAGAGCCCATTTTCTGGTCTGGAAATTGTTACACTAGGGTTGGTTAAAGGCACCACATAGCCACATTCTTAAATATACCTACAAGATAAAAAAGGCAGGTCAGTTAGACCATGTCATCAGTAATAAGACCATCCTCGAGCTGAAGGAGTCGCACGAGGTGGATCCGAGCACTGAGAACTCCATCCAGTACTTCCTGGACCGGTTCTACATGAGCCGGATCTCGATACGGATGCTCATCAACCAGCACAGTAAGTTGTCTTCTTCTTATCGTGTAGGTATAGTCAAGTGTGTGACGAACTTGGCTAAATGATGTCAGTTTTCTAACCGCCAAATGGCCTCTGACTTGGTTTTAACGACTGTCGTCAATCGACAACAGCCGGGAGCGACAGTTACCGTGCCCTCCGAAGCACGGAAACGCTCGTGATAAATTCCACTCTGGTTACCCATCAGGTTCCCTGCCTCTGTGTACGTTTCTTAACGTTGGCTACAAATAATTTTTAAAAGATTTAAACCCATTCATAAGAATAGGATTTCGATCAATTTTATTAACGTATCCATTGGTGGCTATTTTTTTGGACCAGCCATTGAATTTTGAGAAACAGTCGCCCTATATTGCATCCCTACTGGTTAAGTGCTCTGTGAGACGTAGGTTCTGCATCTTTTAACGCTACACACTCAAAAGCCCGCACTAATGTTTTGCCTTGTGTCGCCCCTTGGAACATAAACAAAGATAGACAAGAACACAAATGACATGAGAACAAACATCAGCTGTTTAAACAAATCGAACCTAGGACTCGTCGATCAAGAGTCAACGCCACTACAATTCCCCCATCAGTTATTTATAATCACAAATCCTTCTCTTCCCTTAGCCCTGCTCTTCGGCGAACAGCTAGTGGGCGCCAAACAGGCGTCGGTAAACGGGATGGGCGCCGGCGGCCGCCATATTGGATCGATCGACCCGGCGTGTGACGTCGTGGCTGTGGTGCGAGACGCGTATGAGAACGCGAGGTTCCTCTGCGATAGATACTACCTCGCCTCGCCGCAGCTAGAGCTCTTGCAGGCCGGAGGTGGGTGCTTATTTATTTATTTATGTATTTGCCAGAGACAGGTTCTTAGCGCCATCTAGCGGCCACTAGCCGAACTACTGTAAATATGGGTAGTGCTGACATCTGTACACGAATATATACATAAAGATTTAAGTAACTCTGTATGACGTATTCGAAGTTATTATTGGACCCCTGAACCCTCACCCTAATCCACATGCATCCTGGAATCAGGAATCTAAATATATAAAAGGAGAAACTGACTGACTGATTGACATATCAACGCACAGCCTAAACGGCTAAACGTAGGCACTTGAAATTTGGAAGGGACGTAGCTTAGGTACCGTAGAACTAAGAAAGGAATTCCCGAAATTCCCACGGGAACGGGAATTAGCGGGAAAATCCTTTTGTATGAAAAATCTAAACCGCTTAAGTTAGACGCTTGAAATTTGGCATGCAGGTACCTTAGTAAACTTAAAGCTTAGTTGCAACAGGATATTGCAAAATTCCCACGGGAACGGGAGTTAGCGGGAAAAAACTTTTGTATGTAAAAATCTAAATTAACACGCAAACGAAGTTGCGGGCATCAGCTAGTAATATTTATTCTTCCACGCTGGACTGGGAGTCAAAGAGAAAGTTAAGAATGTACCAGCTGCCAAGTCTTCCCAAGCATACTGTAGAAACCAGTTAGTGGAACGCGGGGGTTTTATTGTATCGTGAGCGCAAGGCTGAACGAACACCTATCACCACTTTACTCGTATACCATCTAATAATGAATATCAAATGTGGCATCAAGTGGGTCCTGAACTACATGACCCTCTACCTACCCCGAAAAGGATTATAGTCGTGAGTATAGATAGATAGATAGATGAAATTTATTAACCTAGTACTGACCCAGTCTCTCTTCACAAAATATTGTATCTACCTACTATTAGCAAATTTTATATTCATGTTTGTGATTGAGAGAAATAAATAAAGCTTATTATAAATAAATGTTTTAAAATACACAATTAAAATTATTTTATTTGCAAAAATACAATTTACATTAGATGTCAGATGTTTAGATGTCAGTTAAATAAATAAATTATTATTAATTATTTCCAGAACCAACGAACCGTCCCATGCCCGTAGTATACGTCCCGTCCCACTTATACCACATGCTGTTCGAGTTGTTCAAGAACGCCATGCGAGCTGTCATGGAGCAGCACGAGAACAACCCGCCGCCCATACAGGTCAACGTCGTCGAGGGGAAGGAAGATATCTCCGTTAAAGTAAGTGATCATGCGAAACACCCATCAAAAAACCACTGGATACCCACCAAAAAATCCACTGAACACCCACTTAATGACACTGAAAACACCCACTAAAAAACCAAAAACCCACTCAAAAAACTACTGAACACCCACCCAACAACACTAAAAACGGCCACTCAAAAACGCTTACCTTTAATACATTGATAACACTGCACAATATCCCTAAAACTACAACATCTATTAGTGAATCAAGAGTCCTATCTATACTTAAGCAGCAGTCGTCTTTGTCATTTTGATAGTGAGAGAAAAAGACTATCAATACTTCTTCAGAGATCAAGACTTAGTCTCCTTCAGGAATACGGTTAGCCTATTATATCATCATAGTAAATAACAAGCCTCATTACCACATGAGTTGTTAATGAGAACATGATCCGAGCTGTCATGGAGCAACACGAGAACAAAACAACCCGCCGCCCATACAGGTCAACGTCGTCGAGGGGAAGGAGGATATCTCTGTTAAAGTAAGAAATTATCCAAAATCACTTTAAAAATTCACCTAAAAACGCCCATCCAAAGACACTAAAATCACTCCGCCAAAAAAAACTAAAAACACACAATTAAATTCTAAAACGGGTCTAAATTCGCGTATATATATTTATTTACCTATTCCCGACGTTTAGACGTAGGAGTAGGATCGGATCGTCGTGGGTTCGGATCGTGGGTTATGTGTTCAAATCGCGAAAGTTTAAAGTGCTATAAAAACACACATCCAGAAAACACTATAACACCCACCCAGAAAACAATGCAGCACCCACTATCACCTACAAACACAAAAACCGCCTACTCAAAGACACCCACCCTCAAACACTAAAACTGCGTACTCCAAAACACCCACCCACAAACACTAAAAGGTCCGTATTACAGAACGCGACTGTAAACTCTGATCTATACTTGAGTAGAGTAACAGACGTCTTTGTCATTTTGGTAGTGAGAGAAAGAGAAAATCAATACTTAAGTACAGATTAAGACTTTAGTCTCCCTCCTTCTGTAATACGAGCCTAAAACTGCCTACTCATAAACAATCACCAACAAACACTAAAATCGCCCACTCAAAAACGAAACACCTATTACGAAATATTTCTTTGAAGGATCAGATTCGAAATGAAATAATCCGCCAGAAAATGAAAGTCACCGACATAGCCCTACGAATTAGCAAGCTTAAGTGGCAATGAGCTGGTCATATCCGTCGTAGAAGTTCTAGAATGGAGACCACGAATCGGCAAACGTAGCGTAGAGGCTTTCGGCCGCCATCGCAACCGTGTTTCGCAACCAGTTGACTATAAAGATTTTTTAGTCCTTCATCGCAACCAGTTGTGATAGAATACCTTTTAATCCTTATACACAACCAGTTGCCAATAAAGACAAAAATCGCCGCCATCGCAACTGCGTTTCACAACCAGTTGTCTACGAGGATTTTTTAGTCTTTCATGGCAACCTGGCATCTCAATTGGGGCCTATACCAACGTTCATATTTTTTTGTCTATTATCCTTTATTCTTGTTACACCGTGTGGTGATCGGTTGAGAATAACAGCACCCCATCTCTTTCCGTGGGTGTCGTAAGAGGCGACTAAGGAAACACAAATGAGACCTGCCTCCTAGTAATCCATCCCAGGGTATTTAAACTCAAAGGCAACGACACTTAATTTTTTTCTGAATCTGAGGTGTCGTCCTATGGTCTCATGCGGTGTGGTAGGCTCTGTAAAGGGCCGTCTTGTTCGCGACCACCCTCCAACCGAAGTCCGACGCCAAACAGCTTGCTGTGTTCCGTCGGTGCGTGGGAGTACCAGTGCCTTTATAGGCATTTTCTGGGTTAACTCGTTCCATCGTCGACCTCATCTTTGACCTTAAGGTCAAGATTGAGGTCAAGAGTTAACCCATCTTATAATAAAATTTAAAAAAAACACACCTTTCAAATTTGACATACCTACTATTATTATAAGATAAAAACTTGAAACGCTAGTGTTTAAATACTCTTTGTTAAAACTTTGGACGTCATTTAGACACCATGGACATTTTTATATATTTGTCATTTTGATATTTGAGACTTAGTGTACCGAAAGGCCGCGCCCTCTCGACACATAAGTTGCCAGGGCCGCCGACGTTTAGGTATTTGTCTACTTTACCAAAATGTATTTTTCCCAACATGACGACATGTCTTAATGTCTACTTTCCCAAACCACAATGTCTATAATGACCACTTCCCAAATTTACCACATTCCTCAAAATGTCTACAAAAAAATTAAATTTCTTATTTGGTGTATTATAGTCTATTTTAACCGACTTCAAAAAAGGAGGAGGTCCTATGTTCGGCTGTTTAAAGACCTATTTAACAATTTTTTTTTTGTTTCTAAGAGTATACTTCAGAGGTGGTCCCATTGTCACTAAGTAGTATATTAATTCTAGATTTCAATGTATGGGCAAAGCAGCAAAATTTATAATTAAATTTTATTGCTTTTGGGTTATACCTATAGGTGAGTTGAGTACGTTATAACACACAACTCCCCCACCGTTCCCCCACACCCTGCTTTACCCCTCCTCCCCTTGAAAAGTGTCCTATTTTCCATATTTTAACCATTTTCAGCAAAACGATACAACCTAGGACAAAATGGTCAATGACTAAATTGGTTATTGATAACTTACCTACAAATAAATTTGTACATTGATTTTGATACGACTTATAGTTTCCATATATGACGTGTCAAAGTTTGCTAAAAATCATCTTAAGTGGTAGATTGAACTCGCGGGCTCAGTAAACCCTAAAATGTACATAGTGGTCGATTGAGCCCGCGGGCTTAGTTGACCCCTATGCGAATTAGTGGGTCGAGTCGTCCATAAATAAAAACTAAAGTGGATAACTGAGCCCGCGGGCTAAGTGCTCTGTGGGCTCAGTTGCCTGCTATGGTTGTGAACAAAGAAAATTAACTCTTATATGGCAACCAATCTTTTTGAGATTTTCTTTATTGGCAACTGGTTGTGTATAAGGATTAAAAGGTATTCTATCACAACTGGTTGCGATGAAGGACTAAAAAATCTTTGTAGTCAACTGGTTGCGAAACACAGTTGCGATGGCGGCCGAAAGCGCGTAGAGCGCCCTGTAACTAGGTCGGGTGACGATATTCGTCACATAGTGGGCAGTGGTTGGAGGAGGAGAGCTGAAGACCGAGCTCAGTGACGTGTCATAAGAGAGGACTATGTCCAGCAGTGGACTGACACTGGCTGATGATGAAACCAATATGACCTTTTTTCCGTTAGTATATAAGGTTCAAATTGCATTGTTTCCAGATGTCAGACCGGGGCGGCGGCATCCCCCGCAGTGTGTCGGACCTCCTCTTCAAATACATGTACAGCACAGCGCCGCAGCCTTCCAAGTCGGATTCACATACAGTGCCTTTAGCTGGTATGTATTCTATTACTCATGAACAGTAAAGATTTTGAATAAAATTTATATGTAAGTATATGTCACCGGAAAATTGTAAAAACCGTAATATCACAATTTCACTAGTGAAATATATAATCTCCCGCGGTATTACCATTTGCGTAGTATTTTAAATATACGAAAGTTTAGGAGCCATCTGTATAAAATTAGAATAGATTACGATGCATTAATGTCGTAAAAAAGTTCCGTCAATGTGAAAAAAAACTGGGCTCTTCACAAAGTACCGAGAGTTTATAATCTTACTAAACCAAGTTACAATAATACTAGAGAATGCCTGGGACTTCGTTCCCGTTGTAATTTCTTAAAATCCTTTGAAGAAGATCAAGATTGTTGTATTTTTATTAATGACTAGCTCCCCGCGCGGGACTTCGTTCCCGTGGGAATTCGGGAATATCATGTACCCTATGTCCATCCCGGATAATGTAGGATTCTAATGGTGAAAGAAGTTTTCAATTCGGTCCAGTAGTTTCGGAGTCTATTCGATGCAAACAAACAAACAATCAAATCTTTCCTCTTTATAATATGTATAGATATAGACTATATTATTTCTTAAAGCTTTGGCAACAAGGCCATCAGCTTATTGTAAAGAGCCGCACATCAGGTTATCACAGGTTTGCACTCTGTGCTGTTGCGATAAGAACGATTTCGCAATAAAAACGGGGTAACCTGATGCGCGGGCCTCTGTACCTATATCTCGTACGAGTTAACTTGAGACCTGGGCCTACGAGGTTACCTTCAATGTACGGTGTGCAAAATTATAAAATATCAAAAAAGATATACCAAGATATAGCATCTTACAGTACGAGTTAACGAACCAAGATATAGTATCTTTATATATATTTTTCGAAATTTTATCATTTTGCACACCGTACATTGAAGGTGAAGTCGTCGGCCCAGGTCTCAAGTTAACTCGTACGGGTACTATAGTTACGTAATTTAACGGTGTTACGTGACCGTGCAGGCTACGGCTACGGGCTGCCCATCTCGCGGCTGTACGCGCGCTACTTCCACGGGGACCTCGTGCTCGTGTCGTGCGAGGGACACGGCACCGACGCCGTCATATACTTGAAGGTAACTAGTTGTAATAGGGTGTAAGGGACAGATCTCTATACTTGAAGGTAACTAGTTGTAATGGGGTGTAAGGGACAGATCTCTGTACTTGAAGGTAACTAGTTGTAATAGGGTGTAAGGAACAGATCTCTGTACTTGAAGGTAACTAGTTGTAATAGGGTGTAAGGAACAGATCTCTATACTTGAAGGTAACTAGTTGTAATAGGGTGTAAGGGACAGATCTCTGTACTTGAAGGTAACTAGTTGTAATAGGGTGCAAGGGACAGATCTCTATACTTGGAGGTAACTAGTTGTAATAGGGTGTAAGGAACAGATCTCTATACTTGAAGGTAACTAGTTGTAATAGGGTGTAAGGGACAGATCTCTGTACTTGAAGGTAACTAGTTGTAATAGGGTGTAAGGAACAGATCTCTGTATTTGAAGGTAACTAGTTGTAATAGGGTGTAAGGAATAGATCTCTATACTTGAAGGTAACTAGTTGTAATAGGGTGTAAGGGACAGATCTCTGTACTTGAAGGTAACTAGTTGTAATAGGGTGTAAGGAACAGATCTCTATACTTGAAGGTAACTAGTTGTAATAGGGTGTAAGGGACAGATCTCTGTACTTGAAGGTAACTAGTTGTAATAGGGTGCAAGGGACAGATCTCTACACTTGGAGGTAACTAGTTGTAATAGGGTGTAAGGAACAGATCTCTATACTTGAAGGTAACTAGTTGTAATAGGGTGTAAGGGACAGATCTCTGTACTTGAAGGTAACTAGTTGTAATAGGGTGCAAGGGACAGATCTCTATACTTGGAGGTAACTAGTTGTAATAGGGTGTAAGGAACAGATCTCTATACTTGAAGGTAACTAGTTGTAATAGGGTGTAAGGGACAGATCTCTGTACTTGAAGGTAACTAGTTGTAATAGGGTGCAAGGGACAGATCTCTATACTTGGAGGTAACTAGTTGTAATAGGGTGTAAGGAACAGATCTCTATACTTGAAGGTAACTAGTTGTAATAGGGTGTAAGGGACAGATCTCTATACTTGGAGGTAACTAGTTGTAATAGGGTGTAAGGAACAGATCTCTATACTTGAAGGTAACTAGTTGTAATAGGGTGTAAGGAACAGATCTCTATACTTGAAGGTAACTAGTTGTAATAGGGTGTAAGGGACAGATCTCTATACTTGAAGGTAACTAGTTGTAATAGGGTGTAAGGGACAGATCTCTATACTTGGAGGTAACTAGTTGTAATAGGGTGTAAGGAACAGATCTCTATACTTGAAGGTAACTAGTTGTAATAGGGTGTAAGGAACAGATCTCTATACTTGAAGGTAACTAGTTGTAATAGGGTGCAAGGGACAGATCTCTACACTTGGAGGTAACTAGTTGTAATAGGGTGTAAGGAACAGATCTCTATACTTGAAGGTAACTAGTTGTAATAGGGTGTAAGGGACAGATCTCTGTACTTGAAGGTAACTAGTTGTAATAGGGTGCAAGGGACAGATCTCTATACTTGGAGGTAACTAGTTGTAATAGGGTGTAAGGAACAGATCTCTATACTTGAAGGTAACTAGTTGTAATAGGGTGTAAGGGACAGATCTCTATACTTGGAGGTAACTAGTTGTAATAGGGTGTAAGGAACAGATCTCTATACTTGAAGGTAACTAGTTGTAATAGGGTGTAAGGAACAGATCTCTATACTTGAAGGTAACTAGTTGTAATAGGGTGTAAGGGACAGATCTCTGTACTTGAAGGTAACTAGTTGTAATAGGGTGTAAGGAACAGATCTCTGTACTTGAAGGTAACTAGTTGTAATAGGGTGTAAGGGACAGATCTCTATACTTGAAGGTAACTAGTTGTAATAGGGTGAAAACGGGGATTTTGTTTTAACGACTGTAGTCAATTAACAACCGCCGAGACCAACAACTTGACGTGCCATTCGAAGCACGGAAACGCTCGTGATAAATTGCCACTTTGGTCTCCCATCAGGTTCCCTGTTTATCATCAGTAAGGTTGCGTAACCTCATAACAGTGAGGTTGCAGCGCCACTGGGGTATGAGCGCTTCAAATCGATGTTATTAAAAATGTAATAACGCACTCCTTTTTAAAACAGTGGAGTTTTTTTTTTCGAAATTGGTACATTTTACTCCATCTACCCGAGGGTGATTTGATAGCTAATGATCACTACTATCACCTCTTAAAGGGATCGTGAGATATTAACAATAGCCTGTTATCCCCTAGGCTTTATCCAACGAAGCCAACGAACTCCTCCCAATCTTCAACCGTCAAACGCACAAGTTCTACCGCAGCGCGCCACAGCTCGCTGATTGGTCGGGGCCCGCGCCGCCCGCAAGACCTGCCTCACTGTCGCCGTCTCGCTCGCACGCCACCAGCTCCTAGCATGAAGATTTAGCGCCGTCTCACTCGCACACAGCCGACGGCGACGGCACTCAAGTTAATTTATAGATAAGTCAAGATTCGGGTTTGTCGAGGGTTCCATCCAAGTATCTGTGAGGTCGTTTATCGCTATTCCTTGGCGTAACTTCTTTCGTTACCATCTCTTTACAAAAACAATATTAAAAAAATATCCATAATTTGCTAATAACGATACTATATTTGCGTTATTTGTTTATATTTTTGGTTTTAAATTGCTTTTCGAAACGATGAAATTGGATTAGTAAGATAAATACGCGGCGAAGAAATAAATCATTTACGCAAATAGTTAATTAGTTATCCATTTATCCAGTTTATACCTACAATTTTTCCTAAATTGAAACTGGTTAACAAAAATTAACATCACTAAGAGTCACAATAACTCTGATAAGATTCAGCCTATCTATTTACCAATGAAAATAACATAACAAAGCCTAAAAAGTGACAGTTATATGCGTTTTTGTGTATTGAAAAGAGAGCGAGAAACTAGGTCCCATAGTGAGATCCTTAGTAAAAAAGAAATAGCAAGTAGCAACATACATATAAGGTTCTCTTTGTCTGAAAGAGATAGCTATATTAAAATGGCGGATAAAGCCATCTTTCCCTCTGTTAGGACGAACCAATGAACCATTATAGTAATTGTATCTAAAAATATAATAATTAGTCTATGGATATCATATTGTGTAATGTAAAGTGACCATAGAACGACTTAAAAAAAATTTTGGTTTTATTTTATAAGAAATATTTTAACGTATTTTTATAAAATAAAATCTACTTTAAGTAGAATTTTGTGTGTATAAGTACATTGTGTGTGTGTGTGTGTGTGTATTGTGTGATTAAATGTATAAGAATATATCACTAGGTATAAATATAAAAAAATAAATTGTTTTTATAAGTTGTCACTCATATTTCATGACAATCTAGGAAAATGTTTGACAGACCTAATTATTTTAGAAGGAAGTGTTAGTATTTCATCAATCATGATCAGAGTGAGACAGAACAATCAATTGAGCATCTCTCTCACTCTCTTTTGTGAAGAAATCTATTAAATAACCTCCACCTTCAAAGAGCGAAGCAAATAAAGCGACAAAAAAGTCTTACAGTACAATCGAGCATAAAAGTGCAACATACAATAAAATTGCGGGCGCTACTTTATAGCGCTAAGCGCACTTTGGTAAGCGCAGTCAAAACAACATTTGTTCATTAGTGTCTGTAATTTAATTAATACTTAGTTAAAAATTGAGAGACTATTTTTTTATACTATACGAATGAATAAAAATCAAGTCTACTTATTCGAATAGTGTAAATGAAACGCATTTTCATAGATTGATGCGACTCACTGATTGAAAAAAGTATGTATTTTAAAAATTCAGAGTAAAACTCTTTTTTTAACTAAAAATGTGATAATTATTTTGGCTATTTGTATGTCTACGTTAAAGATATACTCAGATTTGATTTTAATTATTGTAAGTTTCATTTAAAACAATAGAAATTAATGTAAAGTACAGTAAATTAGTTTTTGTTGTCAGTTATTAAAAGGTAAGTTTTAAATCAGTTTTAGGGATGAGTTCGTATTTATAAATCGATCTCAAGATTAAAATCGGTCTTTTGTTATTATTTTTTAATCAGCAATCATAAGTTATCTGATTGTTATAAATTATTACCATTAGTGTAAATAAATACTCAATATCTTAATTGTAAAGATTATTTGTACGAATTATTAATGTTTTTATCAAATTGAAATATAAAGCTTTGTAAAACTATACTAGAGATCGATTTATGAAACGTGATATACTTCGGGTACATTCCAAATAATTGGAAGATACTATAACTATCTTTTTCATATTCTGAGAGAATAGAAAAGGACGTAAACACTTTTTGGTTGAAATTGGCCATTATTTCAGGTGATTGGCTTTGAATAAAATTCAAAATTAATTTATGTTTTCTCTGAATGTACACAGAGTACCTGAAGTTTGTTTTTGAGAGTTATTTATGTTAATAAATTGAAGGAAAATATGCATTTTTATCAATTTGTTTATTAAGTGATTGTTATTCCATGATCAATATTTATAAGTTTGTAGGCGTTTAGAATGGAGAGACAAATTAATTTTACACATTAAAATTTTATTTCATAGACTTTGTTGTTTTAATCAAAAGGTTTTATCTAGTACTCTTTTTCCTCGATGAGAGGAAACCTGAATGTGCAGGTTTCCTCTCATCGTTAGATAATCTGTTAATGTGCAACATTAGTAACTCATGACTAGGAAAACAAGTCATTGGCGCATGGCGGCACTGGGAATCGAATTCTAGCAGTTTTTGCCATGCGGTTATATGACAAACAATGAAAATGTATAGATAACTTGAATATTATTCATAAATTGAGGTAATATTACTAACGTACATCAATAGAATGAATACAATTTAATTTCAATCTCGTGTACCTTCAACAACAAAAGTGATTTGTCAAAACATCACATTTATGATAACTCCAAACAGACCTTATAGAATTATGAAAACTCCAGAATCAAATTTGTCTTGTGTTACTTGATTTCACAGAAAGAGCGTCAGAAGACCATATTTTAATCTAAGCACGGCATCTTTTAACACATACCAAATCTTGATGAATAAAATTAGCCAGGAGGCCATTTCATCTGCCTTCCTCCGAGAATATGCATGTGGAGATGGTGCACGCTCTGAGCGCCATGTTTTCCGTCGTTGATGACCAGTCGGTAGCCCGTCTTGTCAATGCCTACTTGTTTAGCTACTTTACGTGCTGTGATCATTAGATGACCTGCAAAAAAGGTCATAAAATTGGTTATCTTCTCCTTTATGTCTCTACTGAATGTAAATAGTAGATTACCCAACAAGTGAAAAAAAGGTGAATTCTTTTCGAGGCCTGAGTTGTATCCCGAGAGGAGCGAAGGATTAGAATCCTGAGCAGATCGAGGGATACAAGAGCTGAGATGATTTTTGTTTTCACGTGTTAGGTACTCTTTTATTTATCATTAACTACGAGAAAATAATTTACTCTGTGACAGATTATGAATCAAATTTTATAGCGAGAGTATGCAACCCACATTTTCTTTTTTTTTTCTTACTAAAATCCGTATATTCGCGCATGTTCCAAATTCAACATTTTTTATTCACTCAGTGAAACAAACAGCGTTTTATTCACTGTTTTTGAAGAATCACGGGCCCTTTTTAGAGTGACGATGGCAAAAACAAGTTTTATTTCAAAATTAGAAAACAGCGAGCTAGCCAGTTAACAGGGACATCGTAAAAAGTGCTCTTTTATGTATAGATGGACGGAATCTCTTAAAGTCCTTTATTCCTTGCCTACGTTATAAAAGGAAACGTTGGGTAAAATTTTTAGCTTTCTAGGGCCAAGGGTTTGGGCTGGGCGTTGATGAGATAGTGAGTCAGGACCTGCAGTTTCATATTTAGTTTTATTTAATACCAAAGTGATGGGTAAGACGTACTTTTCAAAAAGTATACAATACAAAAATCGCTATATAATAATGACATTGCAGATATAGGTCAGTTTGTCTTTAATGACCTGCAACCAACTATTTTATGCACTGTTTGTGCATCAGTATTTTTTTAGATTTGTGTAAGCAACAGTAAGTATCTAGTCACCACACATTAATTCCTTTACCTAGCAATTTTTCATCCGAGTCGTCTGCTTTGGAGATACCCTGGATCGGTTTCCTTGGAATCACTAGGATGTGCGTCGGAGCTTGAGGGTTGATGTCGTGGAACGCTACACACTGGATTCGTTAAATAGAAAAACAAATTATTTTTGGGATATTATCATAAATTCATGAAGGAAAGCTTTCTGGAACCGAAGCGCAATGTGATTGATCAATTTGAATTTAACGAAATTCAATGTTTAATTGTGGCCACTACCATTAAGTACACCTATGTAAGTATACTTCAAAATTGTAGATATAAATCATGAGACATATTAAGCTTTGCTTCTTTCGGTAGTCCATCAAGAAATAAAGAATGCTAGTCCTATTTGTCCAAGTTCTTGGCATCAAAGATATTATGTAGACTACCTGGTCATCTTCGTACACAAACTTCGCAGATATTTCCTTCCGAAGGATCTTGCCAAATATAGTATCACCACCTTGTTTACCCTGGGTGGTTTGTGCTAATTCTACCTCATTACGTGCCATTTTACGATTACATAAAAGAAGAAAACCTAATAATTTAATGATATCACAATATTGAAACCAATGAATAAGATAGATAGATTCTTAAGGTGGCACTTCACTTGGCGTTGCGTGTATTTGCTGTATTTGTCCAAATATTTGTACGCAGTCCAAACAGCACAAACAAGACGTCTTCACTTGGAATGTCAACAGCAAATAACACAGGCAAATAAGGTCTAAAATGGTCTAATAATCATATTGCGTCCTTTGATGTGTGACAAAAGACCGACAAGCGGACGGATCGGCGTATTTGCCTATTTGGTGTGTTTGTCATATTTGTTCAAATATGGCAAATATAGACAAATAAATCCTCCACACATGGTAGTATTTGGCCAAATACGGCAAATACGCAAATACGCAACGCCAAGTGAAGTGCCACCTTTAAATATGGCCCCATATGTGTTGCCACAATTCCGCCAATATCACGTAGCGCAGAAAATACACGACGGGGATTTCATGTACGGTAACACAAAAAATTCAAAAAGCTATAATTTTATGTACATTTGGATGTGTGGCCCTTAATCCTAGGATGAAAACTCCGAGAGATTCGTTCAGTGATGGATAAAAGACTTCATATTTGCATATTGAAATCATTTGTGACGCAATAGTTCAAGAATTATTGGCAAAAAAGTATGGGCCACACAACCAAATGCCTGCGATTCTCAGTAATGGCAAAAAAGTATGGGCCACACAACCAAATGCCTGCGATTCTCAGTAATGAAAATAAGATGAACCGGTTGACGGTGCCCCAATTTTATCATTAACATCTACAGTTACTCATAAAAAAATCGGTTCTGGCTATAAATCAACCCAAAAAACCTAATACTTTTGAAAATATTTACATTTATTTATGGGCCACAGGATTACGTAGGGCCCACTTCATATCTGGTAAACCAGCAGCCCAAGATAAAAATTAACGACGCTGGCTCTATCACATATAATATGTGACAGCATATAGCGGCAAAAATCTTCTTATGAAACTCTCATCAGGGAGAAAAACGTGAATCAAATTCTGAAGCATTTGGATGGGTGGATCACGTTCAAAACCTTCTGCTTCAGCCAATACTGCGTCACATAAGTTGCGAAGGTGTTACAAATGAAGAGAATTTCCGTTACTGAAGGTGAGTATTAAAAAAAATGCTAAACATTCAGTATTTTAGGAGATATCGAGGTTTCATTTTTGTATTAAAATCGTGAATTAGGGTAACAATGAATAAAAAATGTTGGGATAAATACTTATTTCAAAAATCGAGTTTGTTACTTATGACTCTCCTTTGTACTTAAATCATACACCAGTGTCCAGTTGAAAAGAGTAGCATTGGTAGTGTAAAGCGTGACCTGCTCTTGACTGTACTATGCTGGATAAATAAAATGGATTTTTTATTATTATTTTTTATTTATACGACGAATCATGCTTTTAACATGGTCATAAATCACCACCATAATATAATTTTCCTGTCCTGAAAAAGATTCCTTACATCATTGTCATCCTGACGAATTTTCCATACAAAAATGAAACCTCGATATCTCCTAAAATACTGAATGTTTTGCATTTTTTTTAATACTCACCTTCAGTAACGGAAATTCTCTTCATTTGTAACACCTTCGCAACTTATGTGACGCAGTATTGGCTGAAGCAGAAGGTTTTGAACGTGATCCACCCATCCAAATGCTTCAGAATTTGATTCACGTTTTTCTTCCTGATGAGAGTTTCATAAGAAGATTTTTGCCGCTATATGCTATCACATATTATATGTGATAGAGCCAGCGTCGTTAATTTCTATCTCGGGCTGCTGGTTTACCAGATATGAAGTGGGCCCTACGTAATCCTGTGGCCCATATTTTCCAAAGTATTAGGATTTTTGGGTTGATTTATAGCCAGAACCGATTTTTTTATGAGTAACTGTAGATGTTAATGATAAAATTGGGGCTCCGTCAACCGGTTCATCTTATTTTCATTACTGAGAATCGCAGGCATTTGGTTGTGTGGCCCATACTTTTTTGCCAATAATTCTTGAACTATTGCGTCACAAATGATTTCAATATGCAAATATGAAGTCTTTTATCCATCACTGAACGAATCTCTCGGAGTTTTCATCCTAGGATTAAGGGCCACACATCCAAATGTACATATAATTTTTGAAAATAATCTGTCACACTTGTCAGGGTGGATCGTTGAAGTTTATTCTGCACACTGTCGCCACCTGTTGGCGAAGGTTAAACATATGTGCACCATGGACTTAATAGTATGATATAGATATATTAGATCCATGATGTGCACTGACTTTACATTACAGCTTACTTCTTTACTTTTCAGAATACAACCCCCCGACCGCGGTAAGACTGAACGTGTTACCCATAGACGTAGGAAAAATAAGTTGTGTTACTGCAATCGGGGGCCAGATGAGGGTGTTTTTTGATTTTAAAATCTAAAGATGTAATCGTAAGTATTAATACAGCTTAACCCCAGTGATTACAGGTTACAGTTTTGGCGATTTTATTGTAGGCAAACGTATTCCGGGGACTACTCAGTTCTCCAGCTACACGGTGGTAGACTACTCAGATTTATTTATTTACTTTATTAGGGAGGTAATATTTTTTTACTTTTGACTAGATTTTTACAATCATGGGAATAAAATAAAAAACAGTTAAAAATTCCAAGTTTATTTTAACTTAAAAAAAGTTCACATCACCATTAAACGGTATTTCTTATGATAAGGCCCAATTTAACGTCCACATTAACTATGAGAAATGCAAGGGTTATCTGGAATTTGATATATTAGAAGATACATTAAGTGAAAGTAAGTAAAAACTGCGGTAGGACCGTGACAAGACCGTACACTGTTATTTAAAGGGATCCATGGGTAGTAGTGAATGAAGAGGAACACCAAAACTGAACTACTCCACCCTAAAAAATCCAATATCTGGACACACCTATGTTAGTTACTTATTGAATTAATCTTCTAATATTTCGAATTTTACAGTATTGACTTTAAACCTTAGAGAGGAGGCCAGTTCATCTGCTTGCCTCCGAGAATATGGATATGAAGATGATATACGCTCTGAGCCCCATTCTTTCCATCGTTGATGACTAAACGGTACCCTGACTTATCTATACCCTGTTCCTCGGCTACCTTTCGAGCCACGATAAGAAGATGACCTGGGTGGAAAAACCATAAATGAATTAACTTATTTTTAACTACAAATTATAAAAAATTTAAAGTAAAAAAAAACTATTAAAATATTTTTTGGGGAAGGAAAAAATGTTCGGCGCTAATAGGACTTGAACCCGCGACCCCAGGATTAAATCACCTGGTGCTCTAACCAACTCAATATAAAAATTTATTAAAATATTGAGTATTGAACTATCGTGCCTGCAAGTCAAGCGGCGAAATTTCTCATTCTCTTACAAAGCGCACAACGTCGTGCATGTAGGTCACTAAAGTTTAGGTAGCCTCCATAACTTCAACCTAAAAGCTTAATTTTTAAATAAAAATAACTTTAAATCCATATCTTACCAAGGAGCTGTTCATCAGAATCTTCAGCTTTGGATAGTTGTGGGATAGCTTTCCGAGGGATCACTAAAATGTGGACCGGGGCTTGAGGGTTCACATCGTGGAAGGCCACACACTAAAAAAATAAAATCCTTATCTAAGTTGGAATCAAAGTAAACTTTCAGTGGGGCAGTAAGGGAAGTACCTTAACCATTGGAGCTGCATGAAAATGGTATGTATGTATTTATTCTTTATTGTACAGACAGCTTCACATCAGGTTACCCATTTGCACTACGAAAACGAGCGCTATTACGAGCGAGATAAGAGCGACGTCAAGGACAACATGTATAGCCTGATGTGCTGCCGTGTGTACATAAGTTACACAGACACATTATAGGAAAACAAAAACAGTACAGTACAAAAACAGTAAATGGTCTTAGGAGGCTATCAATAAAATTTCTTCAAATTAAGATCCCCATTCACAAATTTAAAAAAAAAACAGCATGAAAATTGCCACTATAACAAAGAAAATTAAAAAGCCCATCAATCCTATTTCTATTACAGATAAAACACTGTAGGACCAACCCAAGTCGAACGTCGAAGTACTAAAAATTTTTCAGAAATTTTAAAAAACTTTTCCAAGCAGCTGATCATCAGTTAATAATTATTTTTTTTAGTACAATTAACACTACGACATAAATATTCAGGTTGCATATTTAGTGAGCCTAATTCTAAGCTATCTTAGGCTACTAATTGTTTGTTGCACTTTCTCACACGACTGTACCTCTTATCAACATAACCTCAAAATGGAAATAAAATACAGTAAAACTCGAGTTTGCACTAACAGTTTAAAACTTTGGTACTATATAAAGACAAATAATTGACGGAATTGCTAAAAATGCGATAAATAAGCGAAAACGAATCTCAAAACTAAAAATTATCTGGACACTTCCGTATTGACAACCGGGCCTATAAAAGTCGGAAAAACGTAATTTTTTGATTTCGCAGCCTACCTGATCGTCTTCGTAGACGAATTTAGCGGGGATCTCCTTCCTGAGGATTTTCCCGAAGATAGTATCGCCTCCAGGTGCAGCAGTTTGCGCTAATTCAACTTCTCCAGCCGCCATATTTTGCGAATTCTGCTTTTCATTTTTTTCTAGACAAATAATCTCAACAAAGCAGAGGGTAACTAATCCATACAGCCATTGTCTACTTTCATACATCATACGACTGCACTGCGCTGGTTTGCGTTGTGAACTGAATAACACTGAATGCAAATGAGAAATTATGCAATTTTTATTTATTAAACAAAAAAAAAGGGGCGCGAACTTTGAAGAGCTATTTGTTTTAAAATTATAATTTTAACTCGTTTAAAGCCCTTTTTCGTCACATTTTTTTGATAAAAGGCTTTGAAGATGGGGGAAAACAGTGGGGGTAAAGGGAATAAAAGGAAGAGTGAGGATTCTGCGGGTCCGGAGACCCCGTATAAAATGGCGCCAAAATTCACTAGAAGTGCCAGAGGTTTATTCAAAGAATACAATCACATTTACATAGAAGACAACAAAAAAGAATATCCGGTTCTACTTTCTGGCGTACAGGATGCTAATGGTTCCATTCCAAGAGTAGATCTTTTAAAATCAAATGGTATCTTGAGGCATGTCCATGGCTTATCATTTGTCAAACAAGTTGGTTTGTCTTTATTGAAAGTTTTCTTTGCAACCAAAGCCGATGCAATAAGTTTATTTTGGACAGCATATTCTTAAAAAATCATAGATGGGTTGCCAGGATCCCATATGACAACCTTGAGGCTCTGGGAGTCATCCGTGCACCGGCAGAGCTTTCGGAAGAAGAGTTGCTGGAACAGCTGGAGTCTTCAGTACCCATCATAGGCGTCAAGCGGTTCGTACGCAAGACTGTATCTGGAACAATCCCAACACAGACCGTTTTAATAACTTTTCTTGGTTCTACACAACCAGACCACGTCACTTTTGACAGGATGTGGTTCGAAGTTAAAACTTACATCAAGCCTATTCGCCAATGCTACACTTGCTACAAATTCGGCCATGGTAAAGGATCGTGCAAGTCGAAACAAATATGTTCAGTTTGTGCTGGAGATCACAACTTCAAGGATTGTTCAAGTGACATCAAAAAATGTGTGAACTGCAACAGCTCAGAACACGCGGCTGTTTCATCTTCTTGCCCTGTCAAGAAAGCGAAACTAGATGAAGTCAAAAATAAGATCAACGGCAAGGTAACCTACGCCACAGTCACAGCTAAGTCAGCTTTCCCATCATTGAAGCTCCCATCTACAGATCCTCGACGTAGGGCTATGTTGTCTGATATTTTGAATTCAGAAGAAGTCCTCACTGCTTTGACTAAAACAGTTGTTGGTATTTTGCGTAAAAGAGATACTGAGAATCCCTCAGGTGCTAACCCTCCAATCAACTCTAAAGTAATTAAAGAACTGCTTATTGCCAACTTCACATCTTAACATGGATTGTGGTGATGGCATTGAGCAACTTGCTGTCTTGCATTGGAACTCACGAAGCATCCTTTCAAAGCTTTCTCAACTTAATCACTTAATTTCATATAATAAATTTGATATAATACTTATAAATGAAACTTGGCTAGATGCTAATAAATCTTTCAGGTTACCTGGATTTAACATTATTCGACAGGACTCCCTTCGTCCTCATGGTGGTGTTGCTGTAGCTATCAATAGTAAGTATGCCTTTAATTGTATTTCATCTTGTTCTACATATCACTTTCAGCACATTTTATTTTCAGTTGCCATTGGCTCTATAACTTTAGAAATTCTATCTATTTATGCTCCTCCTCCTCCAAATGGTAGATTTAACATTCAGCTTTTAAACAGAGCATTTTCCAAAATTACTAACCGTAATTTTTTAATTATTGGAGATTTCAATGCCCATCATACTGCCTGGGGCTGCAGGGATGTGGACCGTAGGGGCAGTATGATATACTCCTTTGCAGATAATCATAATTTAGTTTGTTTGAATGATCATGATCAAAGGGTCACAACTTTTCCTTCCTTTGGCCAGGAGGGTAACGTCCTTGACTTGGCTTTCGCTTCACAATACATTAGCTCTAGTTGTACTTTTTCTGTTGGAGATGATCTTATGAGTAGCAATCACTTTCCAATTTTTATTAGTGTCCTCTATGAGAAATCTCTGACCCCTCTTTCTAATTCCAGTAATGTTTCGTCTATTACCGGCTCTTCTAGTAGCCATTGCTTGTCGGGCCTCAATTTGAAAAACGTGGATTGGTCTCAATGGGCTATGTGCAAGATTTTTAAAATAATTTGTTTTTTTTATTTTAAGCAGGTTTAAGGTCCCATATTCAAATAAAAAATATATCAAATAATTTTGACCATAGATATAAAAATAATTAATTTTTTAAATTTTGGTTACGATTTGTTGCTTATTACAGCATTCTACAGATTAACTCCTTTGCCAAAGTAAAAAAAAAAAAACGATTGACAGTTGGTTGACATATAACCTATACCGTTGCGTTTTTGAGTTTAAGTTCAACATTTAAGTTTCAATCACAGACTAACTAGAGATACGTTTCAATGTACTTACGTTTAAATGATCCTCACAGCAAAAAAGTGGACGTTTGGGACAATTCCTGTCAACCATTTTACACCAACTTTCTTTCAATTCCTTTGGAATGGTAACAAACGTCAAATCTGGTGAGTTAATGTCAGTGTTTGAACAAAGAGGTATAAAACATTTTTTGGTTCTCTCCACCGCTGTAACTCGTCAGATGCCATGTTGAGTAGCAAAGCCTGCTGCGCTGTCGTTATTAGTGTTATTCCACAAATCCGAAAAGTATTAATCACTATCGTTGAAGCCGTTCTCGGAGTCCGGTATGAATAAGGTGTAGTCGTGAGAAAATCAGTCAAAATCTAGCACTACAAGTCCGTGCAAAGTTAAATCGTAATCCGGTATGCGGTAGTAGTAAAAGACTTCAGAAAAAATTAACCAAAAGCAAAAATAAAACTCAAAAATAAACAACCAAATACAAAATGAAATAGGTTATGTTTTTTTTATTGACATGACAGCTTGGCAAAGACACGATTGTATAATGCCGTATTTATGATTAGTTTACCCTACTGAGAAACTTTTAATTATTATATTTTTATTTCAAAAGATAGATTTTTTATATATGTTTTTTTAGGAAACGGGACCTTATTCCTTTATGTTAAATAAAAAATTAAACGAAATTAAAAATATTTTTAAAATGTCGTACATAGCCCATTTGTTGATCTGTGTAATGAAAAGTTCTCTAATTTCAGTGTGGACTCGGATCCTACTCTTGCCTACAATAATTTTATTCTTAAACTATGTGACATTTTAGTAACGTTTCCTAAAAAGGTAATAAGTTGCCATACTAGAAAACGTAAGTAAAGCTTTGATTTGGTGGAATGACATTTGCAGCCAAGTGGTTCAGCAGGCTAAAATAGCCCTAAACTCGTATAAGTCATATCCTAACTTAGAAAATTACATTTTATATAAACAGTTTGATGCAAAGAAAAAAAGAGTACTATCTGAACAAAAACTTTTAAGCTGGGTCAATCTTTGTTCATCTTTTAATCGTATGACTTCTACTAAAATAATTTGGGATTTCATTAGAAAATATAAATTCTCAAAATTAAAAACCCATACTAATTCTCACTTTTTTGATGACATTGGTAATGTAAATTTATTCTTAGATAAAATTGCTTCAAGTTCATTATCCAATAATTCTAATCTGTCTATTATTTTACAGTCCTTGTTTGTAAATGAAGGTTCTTCATCTGCCTCATGGTTATCAGACCCCTTTCAATTACATGAATTGGATTCTGCTCTACGTCATAAAAAGAATACTTCACCAGGGCCAGACTTTATTCCATATAAAGTCATACAATCTTTACCAATTGGCGCTAAAAACACATTATTAACTATTTTTAATGACTTATGGAAAAAAGGACACGTTCCTCCAGATTGGAAATTGCAATATGTGGTTCCTATTCTTAAACCTCATAAAGACGCTAATAATGTAGATGCATATAGACCTATTTCTTTAACTTCGTGCTTTGCTAAATGCTTTGAAACTATGTTAAAAAATCGTCTTGAATGGTTTGTTGAAAAAAATCTGCTTATATCTGAGTTTCAGTTTGGTTTCCGTAAAGGTAAAAGTACCATGTTTAATTTAGGTTGTTTAATTGGTGATATAAAAAATATTTTTTTTAGAAACAGGGGCACCTTGGCTGTTTTTCTAGACATCAAAGGTGCTTTTGATAATATTGATCATGAATATTTATTTAAAAGTTTATCTAACTTAGGTTTACCAGGCCCTGTGTTAAAATGTTTATTTAACTTTCATAATGGTCGTAGTCTATCAGTAAAATTTAGGAACAAGCTTTATGGACCTAGATATTCATATAAAGGCACACCTCAAGGTTCAGTTCTCTCTCCCTTAATTTTTATTCTAAGTCTTGTAGAGTTTATGCGTCAGATACCTAACTCTGTTAAATATTCTTTTTATGCAGACGATGTAGTCATTTATTTAGAGTGTGAGAATCCTGTTCAAGGACAATGTGATATGAATGCCTCCTTATTAATATTAAGTAATCTTCTTAAGAACCATCTAAAGCTAGAGGTTAACACTTCTAAAAGTTCAGTTATGTTATTTGTTAGAAACTCCACTTTCATTCCAAAAATATATTATGAAAACATTTTATTACCATTTCGAAATTCTGAAAGATATTTGGGGCTAATTTTGGATTCTGAATTGAGTTGGAAAGCTCATATTGAAGGCATTGTTAAAAGAACTGAGCTTGGATTAAATATTTTGAGGTCTTTAGCTGGTCTTCGTTGGGGATCAGACCCGAAAGTTTTAAAAACCTTATACATTACTACGATCCGTAGTCACTTTGATTATGGGTGTATGTATTATTCTGACGCTGATAACCATTTGTTAAGGAAATTGGATGTCATACAAAACAAGGCTTTGCGCATTATATCGGGTGCGATGATGTCTTCTCCCATAAACTCCCTTGAAGTCGAAGTAGGTGTAGTTCCTTTATTTGTTAGGAGAAGTTACATTATTGATCGATTTAGCTTGCAACTGGTTAGTCGTGATAATGTAGTCGTGAGCATATATTTGGAAAATTATTCTATACCGAATTTTAATACATCTCCTTTACCTATTACCTCTACATCAGTCTTTCCCAACGTGGGCGATAACGCCCCCTTGTGGGCGCTGCAGGCCTAAAGGGGGGCGGTAAGAGACCCAGAAAAAAAAGGGGGCGTTGTGTAGGGCTTTGGGGTCGATTTATAATTTCATCTACCTAGCTAGGAAGACTCTTAGATACCGACTGAGCTCTCGACTCTCGACTACATCTTGTGAACATCAACTAATATTAATTAAGATATAGCTCAAACTCGGTTCGATATAATAGACCGTGGGCAATCATGTTTTAACAAGTTTTTGTTAAATAATCCGATTTGTACATTCCTGTATCAATCGGCTGGTTCTATAATACTTGTTCTTGCTTGTCGAGTACGATTGGGCGTCGAATGAGATAAACGAGTTTATGCACGTTTGTCTTATTCCTGTTGGTGCGTGCTGCTTATGCAATCCTATATAAACGACGTAGATTTATTTTATTTTCATTTGCGGTTTCGCGCATGATAGATAAGCAGTACTTCATTATACCACTTACGTATTTCTCAAAACAAAACAATGTCGGAAGTAAAAAAGAAGAGACGGCAATACTCTGCGGAATATATTAAATTCGGATTTATTGAAAATCCCACAAACCCGTCGTCGCCTTTGTGTCTTCTATGTCTAAAAACATTTTCGAACGAAGCAATGAAGCCTTCAAGACTGCAAGGTCATTTGAATAAAATGCATCCAGATAAGAAAGACAAGAATGTAGCATATTTTCAAGACCTAGAGAAGAAGCATAATACTCAGCCAAAACTATTTTCGGTGGCTGCTAAGCAAGATGACGACGGACTTCGAGCTTCGTACAATATCCCTTTGTTAATTGCTCAAAAAGGCAAACCACACAACATCGGAGAAGAGTTAATTTTGCCAGCAATAAAGGAAGTAATAACTACTGTGCTTCATAAACCGGCCGCAGATATTATCCAAAAAATTCCTTTGAGTAATAATTCTGTGCAAAGACGAATTGATGAAATGGCTGAAAACATTGAAGAATCATTGTGCAATCATCTGAGGACTAGTCAATTCTCAATTCAGCTCGATGAGTCCACTTTACCAACTAATGAAGCGTTGTTGCTATCTTACGTGAGGTTTATTAAAGATGAGAAAATACGTGAAGAACTATTGTTTGCCAGAAATTTGGAGACAGATACAAAAGGCGAAACCATATTCAATACATTGGAAAAGTTTTGTGAAGAGAAAGAGATTCCTTTGAAAAATATTATACAAGTTGCTACGGATGGCGCTCCGGCTATGACAGGGCGCCATAAAGGCTTCATAGCGTACCTAAAAAATAAAATTCCAGATGTCCTTGCTATACATTGCGTTATTCATAGACAACATTTGGTTGCTAGAAACTTAAGTGAACGACTATTTCAATCACTGCAATATGTCATCAAAGCATTCAATAAAATCCGTAGCAGCTCTTTGAATGATAGATTATTTCATCAGCTTTGTGTTACTAATGACGAAGATTTCAACCGTTTGTTGCTTCATACTGAAGTTCGTTGGCTGTCAAGAGGCAATTGTCTGATTCGATTTTATAACCTGTTTGACTCTGTGATAGAGTTCTTGGAAACTAAAGATACAGAACTGCGCAACAAGCTCATAACATCAAAGAATGATATAGCTTACATGACAGACCTGTATAAATTGTTCAACGACGTGAACCTCCAACTGCAAGGCGATGAACTAAATTTAATTAAAACAAAAAATGTCGTTGCTGCTTTCGCAGCCAAACTGCTTCTGCCCAAAAAAAATATGGGCAGACGTGAGTTTCACAATTTTCCGAATTTATCAGTATCCTGCAGTAACGACGACTTGTTTGCCTACTGCCAACATTTGGAAAACCTCCACATTGACTTCACCGAACGATACCAGGACATTTTAAACTTGGAAATACCAGACTGGGTGTTGGATCCATTTTCAAATGTCAACATAGCAATGTCACCTCAGCTGGAAGAAGAACTTATAGAATTGACAACAAACGAAGAAATAAAAATCAAGTTCAAAAATGGATATCAAGAATTTTGGCTACAAAAACCGATCCTGCAATTGGACCCTGGATTGTGGTCAATTGTTCAACGATTCTTGATAGCATCCCCATCGTCATATTTGTGTGAACGTGGATTTAGTGCTGTGGCAACGCTGCTTACTAAAAAGAGAAATCGTTTGCGTGTTACCGAACGTGGCGACTTGCGGCTGTTTTTGAGTAAATTGGAACCTGATATCAACAAACTTATTGAACAGCATCAGATTCAACCTTCACATTAGTTTTTATATAAGAATTGATTATGTTTGTTTTATTTTCAATAAAAGATACTCTGTCCGAATACTATAAAGTTGCATTTCAATAATCAGTTATAAGTACTTAGCGGTTTTTAAGTATGTTTAAAAAGGGGGGCGTTAAAAAATAATTTATTCTTAAAGTGGGCAGTAGACAAAAAAAGGTTGGGAACCCCTGCTCTACATTGAGTAGCTCTATTGCTTATTTAAATTTTCAATTCCAAGATATCGTATATTGGTCCCATAACTTATCTTGCTTTAGTCATGATTTTCATAGCCTAATATTTCATATTCCTGTCAATCTCACGCGCTTTAAAACAAAATTTGATTTTTTGGAGTTTATTAATTCTAAAAAAGGTTTTGGAAGGATATATACAGATGGTTCCAAAACTCAGGACAGAACTTCGTTTGCTTTTTATGATGCTATTGCTAAATTTGGTAAAGTTTATAAGTGTAACAATTATTTCTCAATTTTCTCAGCGGAGGTGTTAGCTCTGTTATATGCGCTATTTTACATTAAGAATAATAATTTAAATTGTAAAAAATTCATTATTTTATCAGATTCAATGAGCGCTCTACAATCTTTATCTAACCAAAAAATTTGTGCTAATTTTAATTACTTAATTTATGTTTTGAGAAGTTGTATTTTTGATTTGTTGCATATTAATGTTTATGTTGAATTCTGTTGGGTTCCTGGACATTCTGGAATTTTGGGTAATGCAATAGTAGATTCCCTTGCCAAGCTAACAGAGAATGCTGAATTTTGTAATTTTAAAATTCCTTACTCCGATTTGTTTTTATCTTTAAAAAATATCATGTTACAACGATGGTCATTATCCCTTAGTAGTTCCAGAGCTGTGAAAGGTCAATGGTTGGCTGAAATTCAGCCAAGACCTTCCACAGTAGCTTGGTTCGAAAAGGGGCACAATTATTTTGGTCGAGAATTCATAACATCATTAAGTAGATTACGTATTGGTCATTGTAGATTTCCGGCACACCTTCATAGGTTTTTAATTAATAACGCTGCGTGTAAATATTGTTTATTTGATCCGTGTACATTACAACATTTATTTTTTGATTGCCCGTTATTTAATTTACAACGTTTGCTATTCATTTGTTCATGTAAAGAAATTCTCAAATCAAAGGATTTCCCAACAGATGTCCAGGAACTTCTCAAATGTACAAATTTGTACCATGTAATTTTTTACTTTATTAATAATACGTTTGGACCTTTGTAAATTAGTTAACTTTTTAGGATTATTTTTAGTTAAGTTTCTTTGTTTTATGTTGCGTTTTCTTTTATAGCGTAAGTTATTTCCTGATTTTATGTTTGCTTTTAAGCTGATGGCCATGTTGCCAAAGCTTTAATAAACTAAAAAAAAAAAAATTTATTTATTAAACACTTGGATCACTGCCCATTGTGTACTTGACTTTTGTTTTACTATGGAGATGTGTACTAAAGTATTATTTGAATACCTGGCTACCTATCTATACCTTACTAATACAAACATATAAATCTGAATGTATATTTATTTAAGTCACGTTATATGCAGAGGCGGCGTTAAGCGTGGGCGACGTGGGCCACCGCCTACGGTCTCGCGGTCCGAGGGGGTCTCGCGCCTCTGATACTATACTACGTAACGTAAAAATGTATTCGTTACAAAATACTAGGACTAAGTATAATAAATAAATTGGGAAACGAACAGGGAAGCCCCTCTGACAAATTTTGTTTTTATTTAGTCTAGCAATCTTCGTTGGCAATGCGTTGTTGATATCACGCAGAACCCATAGTGACCAGACTTGGGGAATTCCCTTATGGTTTGGCTTTAATGTTAGAACATGAAATAGTTGTCTTTACTATAGTAAATAAATAAAGTAGTAAAAAGGTATGTTTCAACGGTTTTTTAAATTTATTTATAACATTGCTTCTTGTGCCACCAGAGGGCCTCGCTAAATGTATCTTACTGATAATATGGACTAGAAAACTCATTGGGACTAGCAGCATCGGCAGGACATACTTAGGCTATTTTTCTACAGAAACGATGTAACGGTTGAAAGACAGACTATATCTATAATCTCACTTGCCTTACGTGTTGCTTGTTACGCAATTTTTCTAGGAAATTATTTAAATACAGCTGAAGTACGTCAACAGCACATCAGGTTACCACAAACTTTCAAATTTCCCCAATGGATAGTGAACTCTAATGCTTGGAGATAAAATTGAAAATCGATTGAAGAAATTTGACAGTTTTGGATAGCGTGATGTGCCGTTGTCCCTATACATACCTATTTAAATACCAATTTAAAAAAAATGAGGTATTGTACAATAAGTATTAATTTTTTTATTATAATAACTTCATACAATAGTTGATCATTATGGATAACAAAAGTTGCTTAAATATTAAAAGGATCAGACATCCAAATATCTGTAAATTAATGCTTATAATATAAATTATAATACAATCGTACATAAACAAGTTACACACTCAAAGCCCCATGTTGGTTAAGTTGTAGTACCGAATGCTCCTATCGACGTTACGAGATTCAACGTGCAGTCGAGGTTTAAAAAGCACGATTAAGCATCTACTTTCGGGTCTGAGGGCTTACGTTTATCTTTACTTTATGTGTGCCCCAAGGGACCAATGAAGCAAGGAAAACTTCAATGTGGGCCTTTGCGTGTATGTCGTTGTTTCGTTATATCTTCACAGCTTCGCGCCAGGCCCTGTAGGCCATACCATATGATGTAAGGCCCTACCGAATACGTGAATAGCTTTCAATCTAACTAATTTGTAATCTTCATCCACTATGACGTGGTATCCGGTGGTTCCGAGGCCCTTTTGAAGGGCCACGTCTCTTGCCACCAGAAGCATGTGACCTGGAAGGAGAAAAAAAAGATTTATTTACCAAGTTTTGATTGTTATGGGTTTGGAGAGTGCCTTCTGAGGAGTATAAATTACATCTTAATCCTTTTGTCTCATAACTTGGAAGATCCCTCCACTGCGCAAAAATCTATTTATAGGTTACTAGCTTTCCGCCCGGGACTTCGTTTCCGTGGGAATTCGGGAAAGTTGTGTTGCCTCTGTTCATCATGGATAATGTAGGATTCTAATGGTGAAAGAATTTTTCAAATCGATCCAGTAGTTTTGGTGCTTATTTAATGCAAACAAACAAACAATCAAATCTTTCCTCGTTTATTCTTCTTATCGTGTAGGTATAGTCAAGTATGTGGCGAACTTGGCTAACCCTGGTGTCAGAGTTTTCAAATGGCCTCTGACTTGGTTTTAACGACTGTAGTCAATCGACAACAGCCGGGACTGACAGCTTAACGTGCCCTCCGAAACACGGAAACGCTCGTGATAAATCGCCACTTTGGTCACCCATCAGGTTCCCTGCCTCTGTGTACGTTGCTTAACCTAACTGATCGGTTGAGATCAGCGAGAGCCACTGAGCTACGAGCGGTTTCCTCACTAATAACTGTTGTTTAGATGTTGATTATTCCGGATTTCTTCTGAGGAGAATAAACCACCTCTCCTGACTTGGAAGATTCCTCCGCTGCACAACTATCTGTTATAGGTACTGTGCTGTATGCGTCCTTAAACGCCTAATTATACTTATTAAAGGAAATAGTTTTAATGTAAGAGTATCGAATCTTTTTAGAATTAAAAGTCTCGCTTTGTCATTGAAAGATGAAAAAGAAAAGAAAAATGACAACGTAGATGGTGATTGTCAGATTAATCTTTTTGTGTCAATATGTCAAAATGTAATTTATTGGACTATGTGAAGCACATTAAACTTTGTTTTAATCTTGATTTTGCTTTTAATTCCTCTCTAAGTCTGAAACCCGCTTTTAAATTGCTTGTACCTGCGAGAATCCTAAAAGTAATTCACAACGTAGGACTCTAGACATCACAGCCGTAAGTATAGAGTATCCACCTCTATTTAATGCAGGTGGGGATCAGTACAGTACAGTCACCTGCAGAGTTAACTCGACCTCTTAAAGTAACTTTGCTCATATACCTTGTTTTTATTAATCAAACTGAAACACTTTAAAAATAAATGCTCCGCGGTAATAGATACTTGATGAATAATAGTTTGCTTAGTTAGTCCGCCGGTTTTGCCAAGTAGTTACCACTGAATAGACAGACGGTTTCTGGGTTCGATTCCCGGTCGGGGCAAAGATTTGTATATAGATATGCAGATGTTTGTTTACGGGTCGGGGTGTTTATGTCTGTCTTTGTTTGTGTCTCAACTCAAGGGATCCACGTTACAAGAGTGTGGGTGGGCTTTTTGTATGTGGCGTTTGTAAAAAAACATATAACATGAAATTAATACATTCCATTTAATTCGTATAAAATAATATGAGACACAAAAGTGTTATAAAAAAATTAGATAAGTATTTATTTTTAAGAGAATGGCCATCCCATCTGCCTGCCGCCAAAAACTTGAACGCAGAACTGTGAGAAGGTGTAGCAACAGGCGTTAGGGCCCTCGTTCATCACAACACGGAACCCTGTTTCATTCAGACCCTTCAACTTCGCCACTTGACGCGCCACATTTAGGAGGTGGCCTGTAGAAGGGGAAAAGAATATTAGTTTACGTTTGAGCATAAAACACTCGGAGCCCGGTTGCGCTTGCTGATCTGAACCGATGAGTGAGGTTAAGTACTGTACACATAGGGCAGGGAACCTGATGGGTAAGTAATGTAGCAATTAATCACGAGCGTTTCTGTACGCTATTGCCACAGGTTGTCAGCCTTTCGCCGACAGTAGTGACAGGAAAACCCGCACGTACCACTTACTGGTTTTTACAATTTGCCCGGAAAGAGATAGCAGCTGGCACATTCTATGCTTTTCTTTCACTCCCAGTCCAGCGTGGAAGCATTTAGTTTTTGGACAAAGTTAAATCCTTACTAAATGAGACAAAGTCTGAAAGGAAGTTTGGTGTTATTCTTACCTAACAGTTTCTCTTCATCTTCCGTAACGTGTGATACTCGAGGGATGACCCTCCTAGGAACCACGAGGAAGTGCACTGGGGCCTGAGGGCGTAGAGCCTCGTCGAATGCGACGCACTGGAATATCAATCTTATGCTATTAAGTTAGAATTCACAATTAGATTAAATCCCATTTCACGTTTAGTTTTTTAAAGTATTTTTACCACCATACATTTCATTCCATATAAATGCATAGAATGCTACCTGTAATCATTATCTACTACCTATATTAGTAACGTTAATTGATTATTGGATACTACAACAAAAAATTTAAAAACAAAACTTTTGTAAAGTGCTTATATTTTCTTATTGTGGTTCGGCTAATTTCGTATTTCGAATAAGATAATTTTCAAATGACAAGAACGAGACACTGTTATAGAGAGACAAAAATGTTTTAATTTTTTTTGACTTTTTTTGTAACTGACTGTACCTCACCACATAAACTTTACAGTATTAGTATAGTATAAGGCTGAATAATATACACAAAATATTAGTATTCGGCTGAAAATGCAGTAAATGGCATACCTGTTCATCTTCATAAATAAAACTTTCAGGACTTTTCCCTCCAAAGAACTCGTTGAAATTAATTTCGTCCGTGCTTGCCGACATAATGCACTTTAAATCTTCGTAACTTTTATACCTATCGTAATTTATTTTGTTAAAATCTTTCACAAAAAACAAAACATTGAAACGTGAACCAATAATAGCTGGCAATGGCCTAAGCTTAAAAAAACTATTGTGAGAAACACGACACTCGCCACGTGAAAAGGAAAATACTTAGGCAATCAATGACTCACGCACGGTCATTGTGAGTTATCTTTTATAGCAAGTCATTTGATATCAGGAAAATAGGTAAAGTAGGTATGTATACTTATACTTTAACTTTGTAAATATAGATTTTATCTTGTGCCGCGCATTTACTTATCAAAATAACATCGCTGTTGTTAAAGAGTACCATATGCTCACGATAGATGGCGCTAAGTCTCTATTAAGTAAGTAGTCAATCTGTTTTTATAAGATATTTTAAAATCAACAGTATCTAGGTTTGTGATTAATTTATATACTTTGCCTACTCAGTGATATTTTTTACTCTCAAAGCTTGTGAGCTTCTTGTCAGTGTTTGATTTTGTTTTATTTGGGATTTTTTCACATTTTGAGAGATGAAGTTAAAAAACTGTTGTTATATAATTTTAGCGAAAGAGATTACTTACACTCAGAGGCACAAATAAATAATAGTAATGTCCTTAAAGGGATAATTGTCCTAAAAATTCTGAAAAAATATTTGTATAATAACTACCACTGAGCATATAAATAACTACGACTGCAACACGCTAGTGTTTATATTCTCTTTGCTGCAACGTCTGCAACTGTCAAACGTAGTGATGTAAATTCTCTTTGCAACTGTCAAATCAATCCGTCAAGTGAAGGTTAAGCTTGGGCCCAACTTGGGCCACAAATTAATAATAGAATAGTAGGTAATGAATGTGCCTATACCATATGAATGTGCCTGGACCATGGCCTGGACCACAAATTAATAAAATAGTAATCCTGGACCTAATAATGTAACACATAGAACAAA
Organism: Aproaerema taeniolella; assembly: GCA_949987775.1. Classification (NCBI taxonomy): domain Eukaryota; kingdom Metazoa; phylum Arthropoda; class Insecta; order Lepidoptera; family Gelechiidae; genus Aproaerema; species Aproaerema taeniolella. The sequence continues at coordinate 3,229,411 of OX465266.1, forward strand.
ACAGCTAAATAACCACTGAATAGCCACAGAAAATAATGATATTATGTCCATGGCTGGGTACTCTGTGATGACTGGCCTCTACAATTTAATCGATTTGTTTAAGTCGTTTAAAAGATCGCATTGAATGCATTGGCGTATCTAGCGTAATTTTCTGGGGGGGGCTCTGGGGGGGGCCGCGAGCCTGGCGAAATTTAAATGTACTCTAGCTTAATACGCTATGTGTATTCAAAAGTAACTAATACTGTATTACAGTATGTAATAATAAGTAAGTGTGTAGATTTCTCAGCTGTAGATTTTTTTAATGATTTTTGTGTGAAGTTATCAGTATTTTGGCATCAATTATAGAATTTCGAATTGGTAGCCCAATATTCTGGGGTGGGCCCTAGACCATACTGGGGTGGGCACGGCCCACCCGGCCCCCCCCCTATATACGCCTATGATTGAATGGGATATCTCTATTATTTTATGTCGTCATTTTGGCTCAAAGATCAAGTAGCCAGCAAGTAGCCAGGCCATTAACTCCATTAAAAAAATAAACTGCCAGCTGGGAGTTTTGAGGTTATTTGTAAAGTTTAGAAAAATATATTTATTTATAGCATTTAATAGACTACAAGTACGTAAAAATGAAGATTTATACAAACGAAAACAATACTTCTACGCTAAAATTGCTCATAGCCGCAAAATTAGCCGGGAAAAACGTGGAAATTAAGAGTGCTACTTTAGGAGGTAGGTTAAATGTTTTCTTTGTATTTTTACCTTTAATATTAACGTATAAGTAACAAAAACTAGTGTAACAATATCTTCGAAGCTTAATTAATGAGTTTATGCTCATTTGTAGCTACATTTATTACGCTTTTAATTTGAAAATCTTGCATCAGAAAATGCTTGATTTGTACTTTTGGGTCGGTACTTGAAGTACTTACATAGCAGGAAATAAGTAAAAATTTGTGACGTGTTGTACAGTAACAGTGTTGTCCACTGAAAAGATACTTGAATTTGATATTACTTACCTGGATAATTTGTTACTTGTCGTTAGAATAATCTGTAAAGAATTTATAAGATAAAAATGTGCCATAATTTTAAAGTTTTGTTCTCTAAAGAAAGCACATTATGTCTTTTACTAAATTTGAATATTGTGAATCAAGAATTATTGTATTTAAAAAAACTTATTTTGTGTTTAAATATTGATTTAGTTAACACCTTAATAATAAGAAAATAACAACCTGTACAATTCTCTTAATGATGTAGTTATAGACCTAGTCAATTAAGTGACTATCTTTTTTTTTTATTTTTTTTATTTTTATTTATTTAATAAAAATTCTAAACATCATCTACAGGTATACACCCAAGTCGACAATGTGAAATTCATTACATATTATAAAATCAATTTACAGTAAAGCATTCATAAAAACAGTTCATAATCTCAAAATAAGTAATCATTAATTAATGTCAATAATAAAAATCATATAAAAAACGTCCAAAATAAAATTAGGTAACAATGTCACAACAATAAAATTATATAAGTTCAAATAAAGTAAAAGTATATAATCTACAATGTCTTCATAATAAAAAATATAAAAATAATATGGTGTGTCATAAAAAATAAAAATACAAGTATAATTCATTCACATAAATAGGTTAGTGCAACATTATTAAATTCTTTTAATGTACAATGAAATATATCAACACGTCTCGAAACTGCATTTAATATCTGCAATGCTACCGTCACTGGTGCGTACTTAAGGATATTAGTCCTACACCTCGGCGTGGCAAACACCTGGGACCGCGGCCCTCCTCGCAATCTAGGGTTTGGCACATACAGTTTAATAGACTCCAGAACTACAGGGTCATCCATTTGTCCGCGGAACACTTTAAACACATAAGTAGCTAGAGCCAGCTTCCTTCTAACTTCCAATTTGTAGTAACCTATCATCCCCAGTAGGAAAAGAGTTGGATAAATTGTTGGAAAAGTCGGATACACTGCAAACTGCTTTTTATACATTGATCTCAAGAATTTGTTTTGAATTTTTTCCAACATTAAGTTGTATTTGCTTTCATGGGTGTTCCATACAATTGACGCAAACTCTAATTGGCTTCTAACTAACCCATTATATAGCGATTTAAGCGCAAGTATATTGTTGAATTCCTTAGTCTGACGCAGCACAAATCCAAGGTTTCTGTATGCCTTTTTGCATATTTTTGTTATATGGTCACGAAATGTAAGATCGTAATTCATTTGCACCCCCAAGTCACGAATCGTTGTAGCCCTTTGTAGTTCCGTTCCGCTGACACAGTAGTTGTAGTGGAATGGTTGTTGCGCACGAGTGAATGAGACCATATTGCATTTCGATACATTAAAGTCCAGCTTGTTTATTTGACTCCACTTAACGATTCTGTTTATATCAGCTTGTAGACGGTCACAGTCCAGTAACTCATTCACTGATCTATATATTTTGAGGTCATCCGCAAACAACAAGCACTTAGACTCTTGTACTACGCTTGGCAGGTCATTGATCATGACTAAAAATTCTAACGGCCCTAAATTACTCCCTTGACTAACGCCTGAGTTTGTAAAGTAAGGTTTCGAAAAGTATCCCACATATTCCACGTACTGTCTACGATCAGCCAAATAACTAGCAAAGAATTTCAGTAACTCTATTGAAAAACCGAATTTCGCAAATTTTTCTAGGAGAATATCGTTATCAACAACATCAAACGCCTTCCGAAAATCAAAATAAGCCACATCCACCTGTCCCCCCACGCGAGCGTCTAGAACAGTAGCAGAATATTGGACGAAGTCAATTAAATTCGTGTGCGTCCCTCTACCGGGGCGAAATCCGTGTTGGGAATCACTGATATTTGGGCTTATTTGACGGAAGATACTTTTGTATAATATGGATTCAAACACTTTTGCAAACGTGGAAGGTATGGCAATTGGCCTATAGTTTGTTAAATCCGACCCAGAGCTACACTTTGGAACCGGTGTTACTCTTGTAATTTTCCATTGCTCCGGATATGTGGCTGAATCCAAGCACAAGTTATATATAAATAGTAAAGGTTGGGCAAATACAGATGAGCAATCTTTTACGATGTAAGGTGGTATTCCATCTGGACCAGCCGACTTCTTCGGTTTCAGTCGCTTCAAAGCCCCAAATACGTCGTTTAATGTGAGGCCGGGTATGCTAACACACTCGGCAGATAGCCCAGCTGTTGCCACCGCTGCCTCTACATCAAGACGCGGGCGGCTTGAATCATAAACTGATCCGAAATATTGGGCAAATGCACTCGCACACTCAGCTTCATTCAATGGATTACCATTTTCCGTGATATGAGACTTACTGCGCTTTGCTCTCTTGCTTTTTACAAAAGTCCAAAAGTCCAAAAGTTCTTATTTGAGTATTTTTAAAACGCACCCGGTTATTAGACAATATTTACGATAAATTTCACCACCATGCCTTCAAGCATGATAGCTGAGTTGCTTAGAGCACCAGGAGATCTAATCCTAGGGTCATATGTTCAAGTCCCATTCCCTAAAAATTCTAAGTGGCCAACTTGACTAACCTTGGTGTCAGCTTTTAATAATACTTGGGATACAGTATGCAGCATGTGAGAGAGGTACCACAAGGGCTAAAATTAACTAACTGAGAAGAGTAGAGATTAGTAACAAATAATAAAACAAAACTGTGAAAGTGTGTTTGTTTCTTGTCCTTCCTTTTGAGTCAAAATGGAACATGTAGAGATAGACAAACAATAGAAAAAAGAACAGTAAAAATCCAACAAGAACAGTAGAGATTGTAACAGTAGAAATTACAACAGCATGAGCAGCTAATCTAACTAACAAACTCTGGGTGGTTGGCACTAAGCTCACATTCTCCCTTCCAGACGACATATTCGCAGGTCCTCGCTGTCTCCCATTCCTGGAGGTAGACGATCAGCTCAGCTTCTTCTCTAGCAATGCTGCTGCACAGTACCTCTTTCCAGTGCTGGACTTATGGGAGAATGGACAGTGGTAAGAAGAGATATCATGCAACTTGTATCTTTTTAAAGTTTAAATTTTGAGTGAATAGGCTTCTTCTGTTTGAGCTTGCTACGTCTTTGAGTATAGCTTGCCCCTGAGTTTGACTGTGGTCAAGAACGAACCCGTTTATCTATACTAATATTATAAAGAGGAAAGATTTGTATTATTGTATGTTTGTATTTTTGTATGTAACGAATAAACTTAAAAACTACTGGACCGATTTCAAAAATTATTTCACCATAAGGATGCTACATTATCCCTGAGTAACAAAGACTACATAATTTTCCTGAATTATCAAGGGAACGAAGTCCCGAGCGGGATGCTAGTTATATTATAAAGAGGAAAGTTTTTTTTTAAACAAATAAACTCTCAAACTTTAAAAAAACTAGGCATTCCCACAGGATCAAAATGCCAGGCGAAAACTTAGTTCATCATAAAAGGAAAGTAGATAATAGATCCAAAATACCAAAAATTTTTAATTTTATTTTGTTTTATTTATTTTATTCAGGGGTTTTTAATATTATAAAGCCTTCCTCAATAAATGGACTATCCAACTCAAAAAAAAAAATTTCAATTCAAACCAGTAGTTCCAGAGATTAGCGCAATATTCCAACAAACAAACTTTAGTTTTATAACATTAGTATAAATTATTACAAGCGTAAAATATCTTCAATTCTTAACATAATATTGGGTGTCTTAGTGCTCCAAAATCAAAATCCTCACCTGCTAGAGGTGCACGTATCCCCAAAGGGTTTCTCTACTTGATATTGGCGACTTCGCCGTTCTATATTTTAATTTTGAATAAAATACTCAGACATTGACAAAATCACGACATCGTGGACGCCTTTCAAAGAAATTGTTTAACACAATATGTGTGTATAAGTGTTTTCTTCTTTTTTTATTTTATTTTTTCTAAATTCTTTAATGCTTTTGAACTAAGGCAATGAGCCTGATAACCCACGACGCAGAAAATCCTAGTGTGGGTACCATGAAGAAATGTTTACTTGTTTTTGTGAATAAATAAATTTTTATGTTATATTTTTTATTTAATTTTTCCTTTGATTAAAACTGTAACCTTCTTTTAGCCAACAAATGCAAGAATGGGAATCGACCCGGCTCCAGCCCGCTGTGAGCGCCGTGCTAACCGCTAAGCAGGCCGCGCCCGATGTGAAGCAGGCTCTACAAGCTATGCTGCAAGCTCTGGATGGTGCACTTCAGAAGCATCAGTATATACTTGGAGTGAGTAGGGGTAGCACTCTCGTAAGATACTTACTCTCGTGAGATACTTACTCTCGTAAAATACTAACTCTCGTAATTTATTTACTCTCGTAAGATACTTACTCTCGTAAGATACTTACTCTCATGAAATACTTACTCTCGTGAGATACTTACTCTCGTGAGATACTTACTCTCGTAAGATACTTACTCTCGTAAGATACTTACTCTCATGAAATACTTACTCTCGTAAGATACTTACTCTCGTGAGATACTTACTCTTGTAAGATACTTACTCTCATGAAATACTTACTCTCGTGAGATACTTACTCTCGTGAGATACTTACTCTCGTGAGATACTTACTCTCGTGAGATACTTACTCTCGTAAGATACTTACTCTCGTAAGATACTTACTCTCATGAAATACTTACTCTCGTGAGATACTTACTCTCGTGAGATACTTACTCTCGTAAGATACTTACTCTCGTGAGATACTTAGGTCCGTATTACAGAATGCGACTCAGCCTCTGATCTATACTTAAGTAGCAGTCGTCATTTTGATGGTGAGAGAAAGAGACAGTCAATGCTTAAGTATAGATCAAGACTTGAGTCTCCTTCTGTAATACGGCCCTTCCTCTCGTGAGATACTTACTCTCGTGATATACTTACTCTCGTAAGATACTTACTCTCGTGAAATACTTACTCTCGTGAGATACTTACTCTCGTGAGATATTTACTCTCGTGAGATACTTACTCTCGTGAGATACTTACTGGGAATCAACCCGGCTCCAGCCCGCTGTGAGCGCCGTTCTCACCGCTAAGCAGGCCGCGCCCGATTTGAGGCAGGCTCTGCAAGCTATGTTACAAGCTCTAGACGCTGCGCTTCACAAGCACCAATATATACTTGGGGTTAGTAGGGGTAGCACTCTCGTAAGATTCTTACTATTGGGTAAAATGGTTCCAAATAAGTGGACTGATCTCCCACCTATACTTACTCTATATAGATAGAAGATACTTTAGTAAGATACTCTCGTAAGATATTTACTGGGAATCGACCCGGCTCCAGCCCGCTGTGAGCGCCGTGCTGACCGCTAAGCAGGCCGCGCCCGATGTGAAGCAGGTTAATTAACTATCTGCACTGAATATTAACACCAACCGCTCTTATTTTTTTTTCCTTTTTATCTGCCCTTGGCCTTTCTGGCCTTTATCAGATGGTTTGATACTAATAAAAAAATATCTTATTTCAGAGCAAGTTGTCGGCAGCAGACGTGTCAATATGGAGCACTCTATACCCCTTGCTTCACAGCCCAGAGCTGAGACAACAGTACCTCACTGAATACGGGAACTTAGCAAGATGGAGCGATCAACTGGGGACAGCTAAAGCTATACAAGTACGTCATGTGTATTAATATGTATAGTATTATTTTTTTTGAAATTTCGATATCTCTTATCGAAATTTCAATAAGAGATATCGAAAAGGAAAAAAAAGTCAAAAATCCAAAAAAACAATCGGTTTTTTCGTCATAACTTTTTTGATTTTTGACATTTTTCAAAATTATTTTTTGCCTAATGTAGCCCTTGCAAATACGCATCTTTTGAGCTCTCATACACTAACCTAGCTATATTATCAACGGAGCTATACGCAGATCACACTTTTCCGTGAAATGAGGCCCTATACCGACACCTCCCAAAAGACATTTCCAATGTCAAAACGGTTTTTATAAATGTATATGTCACCGTAACATTGTCAAACCCGCAATGTATGTTCCAAAATCATGTCTTTCATTGGTAATAATATGGAGTTCCATCAAGAAGCAACAACACGTATTAACTCCCGTAATATTGTAATTTGATTTAGTAAGATTATAAACTCTCGGTATTTTTGGAATTGCTCCATTTTTTTTCACATTGATGGTTTAACCGAACCTAACTTATCCTAAGTTCACGCAGGCGGCCCGTAAAGTTTCTTAAATTTTTAATTTTACTAGGCAAATCGTAATATCGCGGGAGATTTTTGACTTGTGAAATTGTAATTACATTTTTACAATTTTCCGGTGACATATTCTTCTTCTTATAGTGTGGGTATAGTCAAGTGTGTGGCGAGCTTGGCTAATCATGGTGTCAGAGTTTTCAAACCGTCAAAATGGCCTCTGACTTGGTTTTCGATGACATAATACAGGTTGAAAAAGAACCTCCTTTGAAAATCCTGAACCAGTACTGAACACTTTTTATTTTAATTTTTTTTAATTGTAATTTTTCTTATTTTTATTTTTTTCGGGGGGGATATTTTTTTTTCCTAAACGTAGACACCACTCAGGAGCACAGGAGCGCAACCCGTACCCCTCGCGTGCCTGGTGTAGGAGTAATGTCTACGTTTAGGCAAAAAATGAACTTTTCCCATTGAAAAAAAAATTTTTTTTTCATAATGTGTTCTTTGAGTGATACTGGTTCAGGATTTTGAATATAGCTAGGAGGTTCTTTTTCACCCTGTATACATATACATACAAATAGTCCTAAAGGGGTTTGAACATTTTGCATAGTGGTAACCAAAAGTTTTGGAATTTTCCAAAACCACAAAAACGCGACGCATCATGCATGACTATCATACGGGATCTTTATTTATACTTTATTGTACACAAACATTTTACAAAAAAAATTTACAGAGAACAGGATACACAATGGCGAGCTTAACTCAAAGTGAGTTCTCTTCCAGCTAACCTCTTAAGTGAGAGAGAAATAGTATTGGAGCGGGCAAAAGTGTACAACACGGGGAACAATAATAGTGACACGATAATATAAGACCTTATTGGAATACATAGTCAAATAACATAAGCAAATTAATTAAATAAATATCTTACTTACCATACTTATATACTCATATTATATATATATATATATATATATATAAAGTATATATAATAAATATGTCCAATACATACACAATATATCAATACAATATTGAAATATATAAACATACATGCATACACTATACATAAGTTTATACATAACTATACATAAGTTTATACATTATTAAACACTATACATAAGGTTAACATGGATTGTCTCGAAACCTGTACGCTTTAGGACTATATGTCCTAAACATTTTTTTTTTTCGTCTAACTATGTATATATATATATATATATCCTCTATCGGTATACACTGGTTTCATAATCCGTCGGATTTTTTAAACAGTCTCGAAAAATCATGGTCACCACTATGCCAGGCTCCCATACTAAGAGGTTCAATCCCCTATGGAGTACTCTATACCCCTTGCTACACAGAACAGTACCACATTGAATATGGGAACGTAGTGAGATGGAGCGAACAACTTGGGAAAGATAAGGCCGTACAGGTATAGTCTATCCCCTCAATAGGGAATATGCATGATTTTTTTTTAATTAAAAAAAATAATCCTCATTCATGTAATAAACAGTTTAGTAAAACTATTTTTCGAATAACTATGAAATTAAAAAAGATATAAGCCATCGAAGATTTATTTCTATCTCTTTCTAGCAAAACGAAATTTAACACGGAGTTTGTATGGACGTAGTGACATATGACGTCACAGCCCATGTCGGATCTCTGTCTAATAGGTGCGTAATTAATAGTTTTAAATGCGTATATCGGTCATATTTCTTGGCCGATTTTAATTTTATTTTCACTTTTTGTCATCTCAACTACGGTATTTTCATATTTTGTTAATCAATGCGATAAAAAAATTCATGCATATTCTCTATTAAGAATCCACCCATGTTTCTTGCCTGCTGGTGATAAGGTTCAAATTAGAATGAACGTGACTGAATAGAATAAAAAGATCTTTAGACATAGACATAGGTCCGTTTTACGAACGCGTCTCAGATTCTATCTCCTACTTGAGTAGCAGTCGTCTTTGTCATTTTGATAGTGAGAGAAAGATACAATCAATACTTAAGTATAGATCAAGACTTGAGTCTCCTTCTGTAATACGGGCCATAGATAAAGATAACATTTGTTCACTACACAAAACACAATTAAAAGAAACACAATATAGCATAAAGTTAATTAGTTAAAGCATAGCATTATCAACAGTGTTGTGTCAGTGAATGGGTTCTGACGTTGCATATGTTGTTGAGAGTTAACAATGCTGATTTTCTGTGAGCACCTCATTAAATGAAGCGCGAAGCGAGCTTTATTAAGTGGACCATAAGATAACAGTACTATTACACGTTAAAACATTAACTGACTCAGCATTGACACAGCTAAGCTGCCGCGCTGGTTTTCTGTCAGAACCTACTAAAATTAAAAACTAAACCAAAAACTAAAAAATTGTGTCTATTGTGTGTAGTGGTGTGTATTGGTGTGTACATGCGCGGGTGAATGTGTCTGCATGCGTGTATGTAAACACGTGTGTGTAAACACGTGTGTGTGTGTGTATGAGTGTGTTGTGTGATTGTACGGAACTTTATAAATTGCCTCAATTTGTTACACTTCGACTGACTTTTTATAGTTTATCCTAACCGAGCCTTAAGCCTAACCTAACATTACCAAATTTGATGGAGGCAGTGGACAAAGTTTCGTTTATGATTTCATATATCAGGGGTAACTAGTGAAAAACTGCCACAGTTTAATACACACACCGGCAAATTAAGCGGAACAACTTATGTTTTTCATACAATTAAGTCAACTTTAGAGTTTATAAATTGAGATTTTTAATTGATGCTGTTATTAAAAGTTTACGCTTAGTTTAGGCTAAAATGTTTGTCTGTTAAAATCAAATATTAAACATACAAGAAGTTTTCAAGAATGTGCCGCATGGCCAAAAGATAACATTGCAAAAACCTTTTCATACAACTTCGTATGAAAAGTTTAAAGAGTTTTTTTTTTCTATTGACTACATGAGAGATTTAAGGCTTTTTGTCAGTTTTTGTAAAAATAAGAGAGAAGACCATTAAAAAAAAATATTTGCATAAAAAACAGTGCAGTTACGCACGTAAAACGTATATTTTTAGAATTCCCAAGCTAAGTCGATTGTATGAAAAACAGAAGTTGTTCCGCTAAATGTGCCGGTGTGTGTATTATGGATTTTACAATATCCCTGTGACATTTAAAATTATCCAATATTTTCCGGTAATTGTTGTAGGAGGCAGTAAAGCAATGGGGTGGGTCTGCAAATGGTCCTTTCGGTGCCACGGCGGCGCTGGGAGCTCCACTACTTCCCAGCATGGTCTCACCTCTTGGGTAAGTTTTTTTTTCACATTTCACTTTTTTTTTGTTCGCTTATCGTGTAGGTATAGTCAAGTGTGTGGCGAACTTGGCTAACCCTGCTGTGAGAGTTTTCGAACCGCACAATGGCCTCTGACTTGGTTTTAACGACTGTAGTCGACAACACTCGGGACCGGCAGCTTAACGTGGAAACGCTCGTGATAAATTGCCACTTTGGTCACCCATCAGGTTCCTTGCCTTTGTGTAATAAAAAACATCTTAGTGCTCCAAAATCGTCATCCTCGCTTTCTAGCGATGCACCTTGCTGATTAACGGACGAGGGTCTGACGTTCTTCAACCCGTAAAGGTATATTAGCCCATTTCTATATTTTAATCATCATTATATATAAGGTCCTAATTTATTAGTCACTTACCTTCTAAGGTGTTATTGTATTGGTTGATAGTATTCCAAAAAACAACATAAAAATTAATTATCTGAAAATTAAATTTTGAAAAAAAAATAAAAATAAAAATCCATTTAAAGATAAAGGAATGGTTCTCTTTCGATTATAGCCGTCCACTCCCCGCTCGCCCGCTCTACTACTGCCATTATTATTTACGTTTGAATGGATGGGTTTATTCAACATAGTAATGAAAAAATATCATAACAAAATTTTTCAAGACCTTTTAAATTTAATATTATGCTTTTGTTTTTTGACTCAAATTATATATTTTGACCTACACAATAACGTGTTAAAAGGAAAGTGACTAATAAAATAGGACCTTATATATAATAAAACTAAGTTAATAAAATGTGCGTGCCGATAAAACTTAAAAAGGAGTCCCAGCACGATAAAGGGACTTATATAGTGTGATAGCCCTTTATCCCCCCTCGAACAAGAAAGTTCCCGTTTTAACCTAAAGGGCGTGTTTTTAAAGATATAAGACATCAAGTCTGTGGATGCTAATATCTTTATTATAAAAAAAAGATATAAGGGCTTTTCCAACCCTTCAACTTGGAAATTAAGTGTAGTGGCGCCATCTGTTGTCGAGTATTTGAACTTCATTCAGAACAACGATTATTTGGGTTGCATTTCGAAAGGCGCTGCGAGCAATTGCAGCATGTGTAGAAATGGCGTGAAATTTAAAATTATTTGTTAACTATAAGACACTGGACTAACACTTAGGCTACATAATTTTCCCCAAATTCCCACGGGAACGAAGTCCCGGGCGGAATGCTAGTTTTAAATAAAATTAAGATATAAAAATAAAATAAACACAGCCTTTTGATCAACGGGACCTGGGTTCGAATCTTTGTGTAAAAAGCAGTTTTTTGTTCTCAAGTCATGGGTGTTCATGTCTGTCTTTGTGTATGTTCCAAGGGACTCACGACAGAACGGAAAACCTTAGTGTGGGCCTTTGAGTGTATAAACGTTTTTTTTTCTTTTCTTTGAGAGAGAGATAGAAATACATTTGTTCATGACACGGTACATCTACACTAATATAATAAAGATAAAAGATTTATTGTTTGTTTTTTGCATTGAATAGGCTCCGAAACTACTGGACCGATTCGAAAAATTATTTCTACATTACAATCCTACATTATCTCTGATGAACATTGGCTAGATCATTTTCCCGAATTCCCATGGGAACGAGGTCCCGGGTGGAATGCTAATGTAAAATACAACACAACACAAAATAACAATTAACAAAATCGAAAAAAGTACAATAAGTAAATGTACTGTGCCGGTGAATAATCTTTGGCTCAGTTTATAATACTCTTTATTCCACAAAAAAAACATAACATTTAAACAAAAACAAATGTTCATTATGTAGTGTACACTCAAGAGCACATCAAGCTTAACACTTTGGACACAGAATAAATAATAGTACTAACGTACAGAAGTCTCACTCCCTAACAAAAGTTAACTTTAGGCATAAAAATTTGCCTACTATTGCAAGCGGCACAGGCTTGCAAGAGAAATTGAATCTTATAGTCGGCCGCTAGTGTTTATATTCTATTGCGCACCGCCGACTCGATGCCGCGTTCGCGACCAGAGCTCAGGGTTAACACTCGCCGCCGATTTAGAGGTAAAGTTTTATTATTGAAATTAATTAAGTAAGATAATACTGCTTACAAAATCAAAAGTAACTTTAGTTAGGAAGTGTAGTAAGTAAAAACACAAGTTAACATAACCAACCATGTTATTTGATACCTAGCCTATATACTTACCTACTAACTACAGACACCTACAGACTATTGTGATGGCAAAACATGTTTCTGTGTGGTTTTAATATCTAAATACTAGCTTTACGCCCGGGACTTCGGAAAATTATGTAGCCTATGTGTTAATCCAGGGTATCAGCTACCTCCATACCAAATTTGATCAAAATTAGTCCAGCCGATCTTGAGTTATAAGCGAGTTTGTTTTATATCTAAATATTTAAAACAAAGTCGTGTTAGTTACACCACTTATAACTCAAGATCTGTTGTATGCTATTCGGGACGGAGAGAAAATTTGTTGTATTTCTCTCCGTCCCGAATAGCAGAATAACTTAAAAACATTGGAAAGTTGACGGGAAAATTCCCACGGGAACGAAGTCCCGGGCGAAAAGCTAGTTGTTAATAAGTACGTGTACACTTATTATTTTGTTCAACACGCGACCAACGCGGCTCACGCGCGCGCGCCGAATAGCAACCCGCGCTCGCTGGCACACTCAGTATGCCCGCTGCAAGAACATGCTTAAACTGCGGAGTGACACCCCCCTGCTTTGGACTTTGGACCGGCCCTGCATTGTATTGTATGGCGCGCAGTATAAATCAGAGCTCAGCTTAAACTGGTAGTGTAAAGCGTGACCTGCTCTTGACTGTACCAATGCGGCGGCCTTATTGCTATAGAGCAAGTTTAATGTTGTGTCAATGCCACAATGCTGTTAATTCTTTGATCAACAGTGAATTTTTTTTCTCCAGCTCTCCAGATGAAGATGGCGAATCAGGTCCAACCCCAGATGAGATAGCAGCGGCTAAAGAGGGCTGGGCAGAGGGGCTCAGTAGATTACAACCCCCTCTCAAGCAAGAAAAACTTGTGTAAGTTTCCCCCATCAATCCACCCTAGGGGTCGTCCTATGGTCTCATGCAGTGTGGTAGGCTCTGTAAAGGGCCGTCTGGTTCGCGACCACCCTTCTACCGAAGTCCGACGCCAAACAGCTTTCTGTGTTCCGTCGGAGCGTGGGAGTACCAGTGCCATATAAACACGAAATAGGCGATCGCACAGGTTGTAGTTTTTCATCATAATTGGCCTTAATATGTTTCAAAATATTGTTATTTTACTGTTTAACTACTTGTATACAAATATCTCAAAATAATTTTTAAAATGTTCGCTAGGATATAAAACTAAAATAAGTAAATAAATGTTCAAAGTCCGTATTCCAGAACACGACTTAAACTCTGATCTATACTTGAGTAGCAGGCGTCTTTATCATTTTGATAGTGAGAGAAAAAGACAATCAAAACTTTAGTTTAGATCAAGAATTCCGTCTCCTTTACGGTACGTATGTACGTAACACGGACCTTAATTTTAATGCCCATCTCTTTTTAACCGACTTCAAAAAAGGAGGTTTCTCAATTCGACCGTATATATATATATATTATGTATGTCCGCGGATAACTTCGTCGTTTATGAACCGATTTTGATTATTCTTTTTTGTTGGAAAGGGAGTATCCCAAGGGTGGTCCCATGGTAAGGAAACCAGGATCTGATGGTGGAATCCTGAAGAAATTGAGGGAAACTCTCGAAAAAATTTGCTTTTTGGGATTGAAGTCGGTGACTCTTACGTTTTTGACGTGGAAAATTATATAGTTGGTAACATAAATATTTGTTTGTCCAGACTACCAGTGAAAGGCCGTAAGAATATATTAATAACATCAGCGCTGCCGTACGTCAATAATGTTCCACATCTCGGCAACATCATCGGATGCGTGCTCTCCGCCGATGTATTTGCACGGTAAGTGTATGAGTGTGACAACCGTATGAGCGAGTGAAGTAACCTTATAAGTGGGAGAGTGAGATAATCGTATGAGTAAAAGAGACAACCGTGTATGTGAGTCATGCAACCATATTTTAATGTGAGACAATCGTATAAGAGAGTGAGTGAGTAAGACAACCTTATAAGTGAGTGAGTGAGGCAACCGTTTGAGTGAGTGATTTTATTTATTGGTTTTATTCATAAGTATACACATCAATACGGTCTAGGGATATTGCACGATTTTTCATACAAAAGAGGTCTGTTTGAGAAGCTATAAAAGCATACTATAATTTTCAGACGAGCAAGTGCTAAACCTGAATTTTCAATTCTAATCAATAAATTTTGTTTTACTTGAAATTTGTGAAAACGTGACGAAAATGAAAAAAATTGTTGCGTAAATTCGACTATTTTTATACAAAAAGCAGACAAAAAGTGCATTTTCGTTTTCGTTTCCGTCACGCTTTGAGTATTTAACCAGACAGGAGTGGATATAGCGGCTCGCGCCTAAGCAAAAAAGTCTGCCAATAGATGCGGGGGACGAGGTAACACACACTAAATAATTGTTGCCTACAAGCGCATTTCTTTGATCACGTCGCTACACACGCTCACTCTTGCAATAGTCAAAATTTACGAACACTAGCTTACACTGTACGCAAACAATAACAATCGCACACATAACCGTCTATAAAATACGTAAACAACAGTCCAGTATAAATAGACTCTTGTTTTATAGTAAGCTGTATCAAAACAAAGGCCAAGTTATTCTGGTTTTATTTAAATGGAACAGTGCATGACACTATCGATATTCATACTATCGATGAATTTGAATAATCAAAGATAATCCTTGGCTAATCAATCTATTATCTATACTGTTTTACATTGATAAATTGTTGTTTTTAGAATGTAAACTATTTTGAGAATTACATGATTGAATTGGGAATTCCTGTAATGATACAAATACAAATATACTTTATTGCACACCAACATTACAGAACATGAGACAGAGTAAAAGTTACATTATGAACAGTAATAAAGTTAGGGTACAAAAGGCGGCCCCATTGCTAAGAAGCAATATCTTATCGGCAACCTTTGGGTATGGAGAAGATGAAATTACACCATATAAGTGTGGGTGCAAAAATACATACATAAATATACTTACATAAACTACATTACACACATACAATATACCTAATACAAATAAATACATATAATATATATACTATACATAACATACACTTTACGGAAATACACAATAGAAAAGTAATAACATTCTACAGAAAGGAAAAATAATAATAACAAAAAACACATAAGGAATACTATATAGAGACAACCCAGCCGACTATCACTCGACGACAAGGAACTAATAATTGCAAACCAGTTCAAAGTGCCTCCTCAGCAAAGTTATGTATGATAAATAAATTAAATTAAATTATGAACTAGGTTTTTTTTACTTTTTATTTTATAATCAGTAGTTTTATCTATTTTTACATTACAAAAAGTTATTTAAAAAAATTCAACCGACTCTAAACTTAATTGAAAGGAAGAAATAACAATGTCTTGTACAAACCATTTAGTTTTGAGGTCGAAGCCAGCTCTTATTTCGCTTTTCAGTTTTATCTGGCATCGACCTCAAAACAAAATTGTTTTCGTACATAACAACATGACATCGTTATTTCTTCCTTTTCTGTTAAGTTTGAAGTCGGTTTAATTTTTTGAAATTACTTTTGTCGTAGGAAGGCTCGTGCCCCTCGATTGGGACATGTATGGGCTAATGAGTACTTTTATTTCTTCTGCTAAACTGATTTGATGAAACTCACACTATACAACATTACGAGTACCTATACAGGTCGAATTGATAAGCTCCTTTTTTGTTAAGTCGGTTAAAAATTATGCGAGTGTCATCCATCGATGTTATAAATTTGACATTAAAAGGTAAGGGTAAAATATAAATGTAATTGCACATGGTATAATAGTTTATTGCTAAAAAAACATTTATTTAGTTTATTGCTAAATAATTTTAATGTTGGCACTGCATTCGGATTAAATTTTCTTTTATTCTTAGACTGTTCTTTTGAAATAATACATGAAGATTCAAAATGGTCGGAACAAACTGTACTAAGACGTTGAGGTTCCCACATGTTATTATTTTCACAAGCTTCGACCCACGCAGCCCGAATACCCGGTTCTGTTGGAAATCTGTAAAAGTGTACAGTTAGTACTAATATACGTCAAAGTACCGAAATATCGATATCAATTCTATGTTTGTGCCACCCCATCACTAATTTCACCCGGTGTGACCAACAACAATAACTTAAAATTAATACAGTAGAATATACTTAGATATTTAAATTAAAGTTAACTGATTATTATTTATTTTTAAGTAAGTTATTGTATAGAATTTTATAATTTCCTAGACTTAAATATTTATTACGGACAGTATAGACAGATAGATGCTTGGTAGTTATGACGGTTAATTTTAGAAGGTACTAGAATGTAAAAAATCGGTAATTTGTATACTAAAAAAATAGTAAAATAGAACTACCTATATTATTGTACAGCTAAAATAACGATTTGACTATTTGATGCTTGGACATTTTGACAGTTCCTTCGATTATAAGAATATTAAATAGGGTTTTAATGTAAAAAGCGATCAAAATTGTGATGTATGTGATGTATGTATTGTGTATAGTGTATAGTGTGATGTATTGTTATATACTTAGCTGAATGGGGTCCCCTACGTAGTTGCGAATGACGTTGAAGCGACGCACGCTGTAGCGAAAAACTTTTCGCGTGGTACGTTGGAGCGAAAGTTCATTGAAGCGAACGCCACGAAGTCGAACGACACTGAAACGATCACCGTTGAAGCGAAAAATTTTTGAGGTCTTGTACGCGGTATCGAATGACGCTGTAGCGATACACGTTGTAGCGAAAAATGTTGAAGCGAAATCTACGAGGTCGAATGCCACAGCAGCGAGACACATTGAGGCGAAAAACATTCGTAATAAGGAAAATTACTCATTTTCTAAGCGACAAAATAATATCACGTATTGCACCAGACTGGCGACGCCAAAGCCACCTGTGCATAAAAAAAACAAGTCAGGTCCATGAACTTACTTGATATTATTATTAGATTGTAAGAAAGTTAGTTCCGGATGACAGTTGCAAAAATTGAAACAGCCATATCTATGTAAATAATTATCCTAGAGCTTCCGTGTGCGGGCCAAACGATAAGACTCGACGAGATCTTCGTTTCGAATGACAGCTGTCAAAATTAAAACAGCCATATCTATGTAAATAATTATCCTAGAGCTTCCGTGTGCGGGCCAAACGATAGGACTCGACGAGATCTTCGTTTCGAATGACAGCTGTCAAAATTAAAACAGCCATATCTATGTAAATAATTATCCTAGAGCTTCCGTGTGCGGGCCAAACGATAGGACTCGACGAGATCTTCGTTTCGAATGACAGCTGTCAAAATTAAAACAGCCATATCTATGTAAATAATTATCCTAGAGCTTCCGTGTGCGGGCCAAACGATAGGACTCGACGAGATCTTCGTTTCGAATGACAGCTGTCAAAATTAAAACAGCCATATCTATGTAATTAATTATCCTAGAGCTTCCGTGTGCGGGCCAAACGATAGGACTCGACGAGATCTTCGTTTCGAATGACAGCTGTCAAAATTAAAACAGCCATATCTATGTAAATAATTATCCTAGAGCTTCCGTGTGCGGGCCAAACGATAGGACTCGACGAGATCTTCGTTTCGAATGACAGCTGTCAAAATTAAAACAGCCATATCTATGTAATTAATTATCCTAGAGCTTCCGTGTGCGGGCCAAACGATAGGACTCGACGAGATCTTCGTTTCGAATGACAGCTGTCAAAATTAAAACAGCCATATCTATGTAAATAATTATCCTAGAGCTTCCGTGTGCGGGCCAAACGATAGGACTCGACGAGATCTTCGTTTCGAATGACAGCTGTCAAAATTAAAACAGCCATATCTATGTAAATAATTATCCTAGAGCTTCCGTGTGCGGGCCAAACGATAGGACTCGACGAGATCTTCGTTTCGAATGACAGCTGTCAACATTTAACGCATTATTGCCTGTATGTAATCGTGATAAACTTTAAAATTGTAAACGAACCGCTAGCTCGCTAGCTTCAGTGCTGTCAAAGTATATTTATTCGCAATACCGTGTTGCCGCGCTTCCGTGATTCGCTCTTACGTGTTTTTTTTTACGTAGTAAGTTCATGTGAAGAAACGAAAGAATGAATAAAAATAATGTCACCCAAAAAATTGTCTTAAAATTTTAAAACTCATTCATCATCAAAGCAACTATTTTGTTTTGCCATAAAAAGTAAGATTATGTATTAGCAAACTTCTTTTCTGATTTCAATAAGTTTTCTTTATAAACCTTTTGACTTTGATTAATTGCATTGTCACATATTTTATCACCGAGAACAATTCTATGAAAAACCATTTTTGTTGATAGAATTCGATTTGCTTTTACACAGCTATTAGCCCCTGAAGACAATGAATGAAAACAGGTCTTTTCGGCCATTGGTGTCGCGCTACGGAAAAAGTATTTTAGTAATTGATGGGTACATAATGAAACAAAATAAAAATAAAAACAATTTGCAATATTGGTGTTGCTTGAACAAAACTTCACTTTGTAAAAGTACTATGAGTAGTCGGTTAATCGGCGAAGAACACATAATAATAAAAGAAATGTCCATGCACAACCATGCACCAGAACCCGGTAAGTCTTTTAATAAGTATTACATAGTAATAATTATAACTTGGCGGTGATAGCCCAGTTGGTTAAAGAACTAGGGCCAAGACTATAGTGCATGTTCTAGACAGTAGTCTCCACAAGGTCACGAAAAAGGGCTGTTACAACATTTATGATTATCTATCAGAAAAGCAGCAATGGAAATAAACTATTCAGTTCTAAAGTTATTTCAGACTTTGTTAAAATTAAAAAAAAAAAAATTGTAATGAGATTAAAAAGAGTACCCTCGGAGTTTTTTTCCTATTCTTTTTTTTAGGAAAACTGCACCTTTCAGATAGGCGTAAAGTCAAAAGAACGAATATGTATGTATTTAAATCCTTTAATGTAACATGCTGAATGAACTAATATGTTAGTATGTATTTAAATCTTTATTAACTAACATTCTATGAAATAAGCTATTTTGAATTTTAAAATGAAACCCACACGTCTGAAAAGTTAAAGTTTCTAAATCGTCTCGTTCTACTCACCCACACCCGCATTTATTAATGTCTGTACTTGCATTTTAGATCGAGTTGATGAAATCACACTAAGAAATCGTTTAAAAACTGCAGCATCTCAGAGCAATGATGCGCCAGGTAAAATAATAAGAGAAAATTTGTCCCAAATACCTTCCAGTAGCACAAATGCTATTCCAAACAATAATGCCCTACGCCAAATCATTAAAAGAGAAAGAAAAAAGGTGATGCCTAAAGAACCTACAACTTTGACTGATGTGGAAAATATACCAGATGATTTTACGCACATCGACGGTGATCGTTTTCTAGGACGTAATGTTGCGTTTGGAGAAGACACAAGTCGCATGTTGTTATTTGCAACAGAAACTAACCTACGTATGTTAAGGGAATCACCACTCTGGATAGTAGATGGAACTTTCCAAACGTGCCCGACACTGTTCAAACAAATATTTTCGGTGCATGGGATGGTTGGCAACGATAATTGCAGGCGAATCCTACCTTTAGCATACGGGTTTCTCCACAAAAAGACGGAAGAGTGTTATGTTAAATTTTTCACCAACTTAAAGGAATATGCTTTAGAATTGAATATAGAGTTGAACCCGGAACAGATAATGTCTGATTTTGAATTGGCAATTATAAACGCAGTGAAAACTGTATTTCCTGCAACAATTCATTCGGCTTGTCTTTTTCATTTGGGCCAAAGTATTTGGAGAAAAATACAAGAGAAAGGCCTGAGTCAAAAATATGGTTCTGATAGCGAGTTTGCGCTAAAAATGCGATACTATGTAGCGTTGGCCTATTTGTCTCCAGAAGACATACCAAATGTCTTCAACGAATTAAAAGAGACGATTTTTCCAGAAGAAGCTAAATCAGTCACTGACTACTTCGAAAAATACTACGTTTTAGGGCAGTTAAAATCCCGTGAATCAGAAGGCAAAAATATAGTATCACGGTTACAACCCTTGTTTCCGCCTTCTTTGTGGTCTATTGAAAGGAATAATAATTTGCACCTTCCAAGAACGCAAAATAATGTGGAAGCTTGGCATCGCAGGTGGAATTCTTTAATAGACAATAAGAAACTGGGATTGTACGGCTGCATCAAAAAATTAATTGAAGAGCAGAAAACAACTGCGCACAAAATTCAAAGGGTTATGTGTCAAATCCCACAGACGCCACCAAAAAAGAAAATTAAGGTACAAGAAAATGCCATAGCTGCTATCATCAAAAATAAACATCAACTCAGCAGTCTTGATTTCATTCGAGCGATTGCCTTAAGTACCCGACTTTACTAATAAACTAAAACAGAAAAAGAGGAGGTTCTATGTTCAACTGTATGTATCTTTTTTATGTGTGTATACCAAATGAAAAAGACAAGCTAAATGAATTATTGTTGCAGGAAATACAGTTATCACTGCGTTTCTAGGCTATTTCTCCGCTATTTCTGGATCGATTTTCAAAGTTCTTTTTATTTTTTATTATGAGATGGATCAACTCTTGACCTCAATCTTGACCAATCTTATACTCAGTCGAGTATACTCCAGAAGTGCTTATGGTACCAAGCTAGGATCTGATGATGGAATTCCAGGGAAATTGAGGGTAACCCTCGAATATAATGAGCATTCACTATGTTTCTCATGTACTTTATATTTTTTATACTAAAATAGAAGATTAAAGCTAATTTGGCTAACCACTGACTTCAAACAGATCAGTAGAATACTCTGTAGTAGATTATGTTGTCTTGAGTTTTCACTTTTTTGAATTCAATTTTATTTTTTTCTAAAAGTTTAATGATTGTTCCATTTTTAGTGTAAATAATAGATTATTATAATGCATAGTGTTAGCTTTTTAATATGTAGCTATATTTTTCATTGGGCCAGCCTGGTGGACTATGACCATTATTCCCTTCGTGTTTCGAAGGGAGGCTCGTGCCCCTCGGAGGGAACGTAAAGGGGCTGGTAAAAAATAAGTTTTATTTGGAGTACTCTTATTTTTTTAATATTATGGGTTAACTCTTGACCCCGATCTTGACCAAGGTCATAGATAAGGTCAACGATGCCAATTTAGGCACTGGTACACAGCAAACTGTTTGGCGTATAACTCCGGTAGGAGGGTGGTCGCGAACCAGACGGCTCTTTACAGAGCCTACCACACCACATGAGACCATAGGACGCTACCTCAGATTCAAAACAAACTGAGGTGTCGTTGCCTAAGATTGATAACTAGGAGACAGGTCTCATTTGTGTTTCCTTAGTCGCCTCTTACAACAACGGAAAGAGATGGGATGGTGTAATTCTCAACCGGCCACCACACGGTGGCACCACCACACTATTTATATCATACAAAAAAACGATGATGATTTCTATATTGAGGCTTTTGGGCTGATGGTAACCAAATCTTCCTCTAACTAATATTAGTGTAAATAAAGTTTCTCTGTTAATCTCCATGAAATATTATTAAAAAATATATCGGGAACAGAACCTGTCCTTTTAAGAAAGGATGCAATATCAGTTACTGATGTTTAAGAATAATTTAACAAAAATTTAAAAAAGAATAATTTAACTATATCATTCGCATTATGAAAATAGATAAAAGGTAGAATTTTGTTATTTATAGTAATAAGAAAAGATTTTGTGTTACTTTTAATTTCTTTATAAGTGAAAAGTATTTTTTTATTGTTAGGTATTTAGATTAAAGTTACGTTACTCATTTACTGATTGTTGCAAAACAAAGTTAATGTCAATCATTTCATTTACTTATGACAACCATCGTTAAAGTAGGACAAGATTTTGTGTTATTTATTATTTTATGCTTTCTTTTTATTGTAATAATTGTGTAAAGTGTAAACCTTCATTGTGATTTATGTTTTCTTAAAAACATTACAAAGTTGTTGATGATTAAAGGTTTATATTTTTATAATATCAAATTATACGTGTCTTGCATTTGATTCGTCTCCTATAATAGTTTCCTGACTCCATGGACACAAAACAAGCGATTGACGGATTAGAGACTCTTCATAAAACAAATAATAATAGCGGTCAGATTATGCACACTATAAACGGGTTCGTTCTTTCGTTTGTTCAAATAAGTTCGTTTACATTTTTAGGGTTTATAACGATTACGCACTAAAGGCAAACAGTGCGTTTATAAATATTGACAGCTGTCATTCGAAACGAAGATCTCGTCGCGTCCTATCGTTTGGCCCGCACACGGAAGCTCTAGGATAATTATTTACATAGATATGGCTGTTTTAATTTTGACAGCTGTCATTCGAAACGAAGATCTCGTCGAGTCCTATCGTTTGGCCCGCACACGGAAGCTCTAGGATAATTATTTACATAGATATGGCTGTTTTAATTTTGACAGCTGTCATTCGAAACGAAGATCTCGTCGAGTCCTATCGTTTGGCCCGCACACGGAAGCTCTAGGATAATTATTTACATAGATATGGCTGTTTTAATTTTGACAGCTGTCATTCGAAACGAAGATCTCGTCGCGTCCTATCGTTTGGCCCGCACACGGAAGCTCTAGGATAATTATTTACATAGATATGGCTGTTTTAATTTTGACAGCTGTCATTCGAAACGAAGATCTCGTCGAGTCCTATCGTTTGGCCCGCACACGGAAGCTCTAGGATAATTATTTACATAGATATGGCTGTTTTAATTTTGACAGCTGTCATTCGAAACGAAGATCTCGTCGCGTCCTATCGTTTGGCCCGCACACGGAAGCTCTAGGATAATTATTTACATAGATATGGCTGTTTTAATTTTGACAGCTGTCATTCGAAACGAAGATCTCGTCGAGTCCTATCGTTTGGCCCGCACACGGAAGCTCTAGGATAATTATTTACATAGATATGGCTGTTTTAATTTTGACAGCTGTCATTCGAAACGAAGATCTCGTCGCGTCCTATCGTTTGGCCCGCACACGGAAGCTCTAGGATAATTATTTACATAGATATGGCTGTTTTAATTTTGACAGCTGTCATTCGAAACGAAGATCTCGTCGAGTCCTATCGTTTGGCCCGCACACGGAAGCTCTAGGATAATTATTTACATAGATATGGCTGTTTTAATTTTGACAGCTGTCATTCGAAACGAAGATCTCGTCGAGTCTTATCGTTTGGCCCGCACACGGAAGCTCTAGGATAATTATTTACATAGATATGGCTGTTTCAATTTTTGCAACTGTCATCCGGAACTAACTTTCTTACAATCTAATAATAATATCAAGTAAGTTCATGGACCTGACTTGTTTTTTTTATGCACAGGTGGCTTTGGCGTCGCCAGTCTGGTGCAATACGTGATATTATTTTGTCGCTTAGAAAATGAGTAATTTTCCTTATTACGAATGTTTTTCGCCTCAATGTGTCTCGCTGCTGTGGCATTCGACCTCGTAGATTTCGCTTCAACATTTTTCGCTACAACGTGTATCGCTACAGCGTCATTCGATACCGCGTACAAGACCTCAAAAATTTTTCGCTTCAACGGTGATCGTTTCAGTGTCGTTCGACTTCGTGGCGTTCGCTTCAATGAACTTTCGCTCCAACGTACCACGCGGAAAGTTTTTCGCTACAGCGTGCGTCGCTTCAACGTCATTCGCAACTACGTAGGGGACCCGCTGAATGAATGTCGTATTATTAAAATTATAAACTTATTAATATTAATCTCAGGGGTTAGTACACACTTTTAAAAGTCCAAGTAAGAACTTATACGGTTACATGGCAACACTTACTTATTGGAAATATTTTTCGGATTTTTGATAATTTTGCACGTTATTTGGTAATATTTAGATAAAATAATACTGACAAATGGTAAGAAGTACCATCCTTCTGCAGACTTGATGTCTCTGCCCTTTTTTTGCATCGAAAAACACTACAAGTAAGCATTTTCTTTGGAGCTCGTGCCACGCGCAATACTACTCGGCGAATGGCAAAGTCCACGCGGCAACTAGTTTTATATAACGTATACGACCGCCGGTCGTGTGTCCTTGAAAGCACTTGGCAGAGGGGTACGCGCGTAATATCCACTCCTGTCTGGTTAAATACTCAAAGCCGTCACGTTTTCAAGTAAAACAAAATGTATTGACTATAATTGAAAATTCAGGTTTAGTACTTGCTCGTCTAAAAATTATAGCCCTCCATGTATCTCGAGTATGCTTTTGTAGCCTTTCTAACAGACCTCTTTTGTATGAAAAATCGTGCAATATCCCTAGACCGTGTTGATGTGTGTATTTATCCGACAATTATGAATGCTGTCTCTAGGTTTCCTCATTTCTGTGGACAAGAATTTATATTAATTTCTACTGTAATTAAGATTTTTTTTTCAGATATTGTCGAATATGTGACTACAATACGTTATACATATGCGGGACGGACGAATATGGAACGGCCACCGAAACAAAGGTTAGTTGTTCAAAATTAAAATTTATTTTATTTTTAACTAGCATTCCGCTTGGGACTTCGTTCCTGTGGGAATTCGGGAAAATCATGTACCCTATGTCCATCACGGATAATGTAGGATCCTAATGGTGAAAGATTTTTTCAAATCGGTCCAGTAGTTTTGGAGCCTATTCAATACAAACAAACAAACAATCAAATCTTTCCTCTTTATAATATATGTTTAGATATAGATCCTTTACTTACTGAAAACGTAGGAGAAGAAGGCGACAACGAAGCTCAAATATAGCTTGTTTCATCTATTAACTACCTAAATCAATACTAAGTTTTGTTGTAAAATTTTCGCAATAACCGCTTTCAGTAACTAAGTATTCCCAAAATTAGCTTAAAGTTGTCCGTACCATCCCACGAAATTTTACAAAATTTGGTTTTCATATTCTCGAGAAAATTCCAATAATGTTTGAATGGAAAAAGAATTTCCCTAAAGATTATATGGACAACTACACTATCGTATATTAAGACTTAAGAATAAATTTAAGGTTTGGTAACTTCTATCGCAACAATTTCAGAAAATAACTTAGATTTCTATTTCGTAAATGCCTGACCTGAGTACAGCTTGTGCGATTTTTATTATTTAAAGCTGAATTAGTTTCCACGCGAAACTCCCACTTATATGACGTGCGAAGCATCTTCGTGGGCTTGCAGTAAGGTCCCCAGCAGACGGCGTATTTCTACGGCGCTAAAAACGCGCGTTTCAGGTACGCGCGTTTTCAGCGGCGTAGATGCCGATTTTTGCGTTTTCATAGATTTAAACTTGTTTGTATGGCTGTAAACGTGCGTTTCACGATCATCCCGTGTGCTGAGGTTACAAGGTTGCATTCCAATCGCGTTTTCAGCGCCGTAGAAATACGCCGCGTGCCAGGGGTCTAAGCATTGTCACATACAATTGCAAAGCGAAGCTAGACACACGTGCGTATTTTAGCCTCTCTGTGCGTCGCAGTGGGACAGCGGCTTTAGGGTAAATCTACCACGTGACATTGCCTACTTTAATGTATTTATTTAATCTAAGATCGTCAACAGTGCAATAATTTTACAATACCAAGAACATACCTAAATAAAACAGTTGGTAAATGCTCGAATAATAATAAAAAATCAGCATGTTCGAAGATTTCCACGCGAATAAAGTCGCGGGCGTATTGCTAGTAAAATATAGATAGCGTCTCTTCTCTAGGCTCTGGAAGAAGGCGTGACTCCTCGTGAGATTTGCGACAAATACTTCGCCATCCACAACTCGGTGTATCGCTGGTTCAACATCGGATTCGACTACTTCGGCCGGACGAGCACGCCTCAACAGACTGAGTGAGTTATTTCTTGTTGTTGTTTTGTTGTATAAATACTTCGCCATCCACAACTCGGTGTATCGCTGGTTCAACATCGGATTCGACTACTTCGGCCGGACGAGCACGCCTCAACAGACTGAGTGAGTTATTTCTTGTTGTTGTTTTGTTGTATAAATACTTCGCCATCCACAACTCGGTGTATCGCTGGTTCAACATCGGATTCGACTACTTCGGCCGGACGAGCACGCCTCAACAGACTGAGTGAGTTATTTCTTGTTGTTGTTTTGTTGTATAAATACTTCGACATACACAACTCAGTGTATCGCTAGCACCATGATCATAGATTTAAGGATCATGGGAGACAGTCTGTGATCGATCATGGTGCTTACAACGGCGTTGAAATATCGGATCGAAGTCAATAAATTAAAATCTAGTATATTTCGCAAAAGTCATTTAAAATCTATTTATTTGTTTAACTCTATGTCTGTTTACGAAGATGCAGTTTCCCTCCAAAACTTTCACAAAACAACAATTGTTCTAAAAACCTATTGCAACATTGTTTAACACTGGCTTACTTTGAAGCTTTGAAAATTATCAATAAATGTATTATTTTTTTACAGGATAGCCCAAAGACTGTTTCTGAAGCTCAGAGACAACGGTTTCGTGAGCACGCAGTCAGTGGACCAGCTGCTTTGTGAGAAATGTAATAGATTCCTAGCTGACAGGTAAGATAAACTCATTTTTAAGCTATTGCATAGCTTCTATCGCGGGCCTTGAGCGCGGGGACCGAATCCAGAAATTCCGTAACGAAAAAACCTAACGCTCCCCACTCCGACGGGCACGGAGGTGTGGCTTGAAGGCCGTGCATCGTCTAACGTCGTTTCAGTTCGGCAGTCTTCGACAGTTCGACACGGTGTGTGTGTGCGTGCAACAATAATAATAATAATAATAATATTATAATAATTTTATTATTTTATAATAATAATTATTATTATATTTATTATTTTATAATAATTATTATAAGTGGGAGTGGAGAGCCTTAGGTTAGGTTAGGTTATTATTATTATATTATTATTATTATTACTGCATAAATAAAATAAATCAATAATTATAATTGCATAAGTTGATACAAAATGCTATGCAATAGCTTTTTCTTTTTCAAATTATTTTATAAACGCACATACAGGATCTAAGGGACAGTGTAGTTTATACTTTATGTTGTTGCTTCTTGAATCATTCAGAATTTCGGTTTTCCCTAACACCCTTTTTTACTGTAACATTGTAAGTGAGATACGCATACTTATAGAACTTGAATGCTACTTTTTTGTTTAGCCTATTCAGTAAAAGAAAATTCATAGAACATGAGTATTTTTTAAATTATAATTTTTTTCTCCATACAAACTTTGAACGCCTATTTTCTCCCCTTTAGGGGTTGAATTTCGAAAAAATATTTCTTAGTGCTTGTCTACTTTATAAAGACACCTTTTTCTCAAATTTCAGCCTTCTATGTTAAGGGTTTGTGCTGGGTGTAAATAAAAACAGCTAAAGTAAAAACTATTTTTGTTGTATAGTGCATCCTAATTAAATCCGTGCGATTAAATCGCTACTAGTCTCTACCTCATTTCATGCCACTTAAGGCGACTACAGCACCTAAATTACGATTTTATGATGCGTAGATAAGCATGACGCAGTGCATTAAATCGAAGAAAAAAATACTACGGTAATATTCAGGACATAAACTAGATAGGTAGTTTGCTGAAAACATGATTCAGCACTTTTGGTTCGATAGAAAAAGCTTACAAAGTCACCTCTAAATACCCAATATTGTGTATCTTTTAAATTGTAAAAACGATAGTTAAATGCACACAGGAACTTGAATTTGCTATCAAAATGTTCGTGATTGAACACTCTCGATAAGTAGTTAACGCATTTTTCGATTTAAGCTGTTACCTTTCCATAAATCTCATTTTTCTAACTTTCGAACATGTTTTTACGCACGCACGCTTTCATAGTCCGTAAACTTCGTGTATCGACACTGTTCGCACTGCCGGCCCAGGCCTGTTGAGAGACGGAGATGGCACTATTCCTATGTGTGCTGCCTTTATCGGGTGCTGTAGTCGCCTTAATATTAATTGAATTATCTATAACTACTAGGTTCGTAGAAGGCAGCTGCCCCCACCCGGGCTGCGGCTACGAGTCGGCCCGCGGCGACCAGTGCGACAAGTGCGGGAAACTCATCAACGCGACTGAGCTCATACAGCCCAGGTAACTGCACTTGTGTACCAATTACAAAAAAAATAAATCTTACTAGTTTTGAACATAATTAAAATGGGCAAATTTCAGGGACTGATTCTCTCTTCAAGGAATTTATATTTGAAATTTTCAAAAAAAAAACGACTCCCCATGCAAAGGCTAATCAGCTGAGCGCTCAAATTGTATGCAGTAGTGATTTTTTTTATTAGTATAATAACAGAAAGCCATATTTCC
The DNA here is from genome assembly GCA_949987775.1 of Aproaerema taeniolella. Taxonomy (NCBI): domain Eukaryota; kingdom Metazoa; phylum Arthropoda; class Insecta; order Lepidoptera; family Gelechiidae; genus Aproaerema; species Aproaerema taeniolella. The sequence goes on from OX465266.1 coordinate 3,258,332, forward strand.
TCAGAAAAGTGGTTCAGATTCGTGGATTCTCATTGTTCGCTAACAAAGTCTGGGGATATATATTTATGTAAAACCTGTGTTAGGCTATATCAAAACTATGTAAAATGAATCTGTATTGGTTTTCTTAATAAAATAAATGTCAATTCAAAGGAAATCTTAAAAGTGTAGTTTTAGTTTTACTAATCCGTATTAATTATATTATCGCGTCGATGTTGCACTCCTTTTTATATACAGGGCTTTAGGTATCTCTCTTTCAACCTCTCGGGTGGTTAATCAGTCCATGAAACTGAACAACTTCCCCAAGGAACATAGGTCAAAATACGAAAAAAAAACATTTGAGTTCCGATACAAACTTCATCAGCATATAGCGCATTTTATATGGAAGATCAAAATTAACCACCCGAGAGGTTGAAAGAGAGATATCTAAAGCCCTGTATAAATTGTGTTTGATTAGCGCCATCTTTTAACGGCTTATTGCAACTTAATAATTATGTTTAATTAGTCAATTTTCTTTTTCAGATGCAAAGTGTGTAGTACAACGCCAGTTTTAAAACCTAGTGAGCAACTGTTCTTAGAACTTGGACAGGTAAGATCACTTATTCATCTTCATCAGCCCATATACGTCCCCCCTGCTGGGGCACGGGCCTCCCTCAATAACGTGAGGTAAATGCCATACTCACAACGCTCGGCAGACGGGTTGGCGAGGGTTTTGATATAATTGCAGAGTATTCCTTCTCTGTGCACAGATGAACTTGCTTGCATATTTACCTTAGTCGCCTTGTACGACACCTCGGTAAGAAAGAGGGTGGTCCTATTCTACTCTGCCGGGGACTCACACGGCTATGAGTCTTTAAAGCTATGAGTTTTAGATCACTTATTATGAGTCTTTAAAGTCCAGAAAATTAAAGTTGAATTCGATGTTTTTTTTTTGTTTGAAAACTGACTTATCGAGATGGTTTTTAGTTATATTTGCTCAAAATTGGTTCAGCCGTTTAAACGAGTTAATCGCACGCGACAAAATATTTATAGATAATAGATTGACAAAGCATAGATAATAGAATACTTATAGTATTGGAAGTCTACACTATTGTATTAGGTTAAGCCTGTAATAATAGTTGGAAGTATTTTAAATAAATAAATAAATTAATAAATTATTATACTACGAGTAGTAGACAAATTAACAAAATTCACTATGCAGTTCAACTAAAAAACTTAAGTGAACTTTAGTTACGGAATGAGTGGGCGTGGTGGGCGGAAGGCGCTCTTGTTTAAGTTTAATTTTAATATTTTTACAATAAGTATACGATTTATTACTTTTTCTTCACACCCAAAGGTTGCCGATAAGATATTGCTTCTTAGCAATGGGGGCCTTTTGTACCCTATCATGACTGTTTTGTATTAAAATATAACTGTACTTTATTTGAGTTGAGTGCAATAAAGTATATTGTATTGTATAAGTCAACATTATTTGATGGCACGTCTATGTTCTCATTTAACATTTCTTTTAAAAATAGCACGTCAATCCATAAAGGTTCGCCATATCTGTTATTTATAAGCAATCGAATGTCGATGTCGGCAACCCCAAATTTTTTTATAGTTTTTTGTTTTATGTCATTCTCTCCCTTCCTGAACAACCGCTAGAGCGGCTTTGTAAAGTTTTAAATCTTATACAAGGTGTTTCAAAAAAACAAAAAAAAAGAAATTCCAAAAATTTTTAAAAGTGAAATAGTCGCAACTCTAGTAATCAGTTGCACGGTTTGACATCTTTCAAAATGAAAGTTTCATATAATTAATATGACATACTTGTCATATTTGTAATAGAGCTGCACAATAAGCTTTAATTAATTTTGAATTATCTTTTTTTTTGGGTTTTTTTGAAACATCTTGTATATAAAATTGGAGGTCCTGATTCACTGACTCATCAACGCCCAGCCCAAACTCTTAGACCTAGAAAGCTGAAATTTGGCAAAAACGATTTTTCGAAATTCAACCACTAACGGGGTAAAATGGGGGTTCAAAGTTTGTATGGAGAAAAAAAAATTTTTTTGCACATTTTGACTCGAAACTTAGTTAAGATATACCCTGAAGCAAACAAACGGACACGTGTTTCGCGGTTTTTCTAAAATCATCCCCTAAGGGGTCAAGAATGAAATAGGTGACTAAAAGAGTTCTTTGCGCGAGCGAAGCCGCGGAAAAAAGCTAGTTTTTAATGAAACGTGTTCAAGTTCGTTTTGTGTTTTTTTTGGTTGCACTAGTAACATCAACAGTTCATCGGCTCACACGCTTACAGTGGGGAGTGATACAATTTAACTTAAGGCGACTACAGCACCTAAATTACGATTTTATGATGCGTAGATAAGCATGACGCACTGCATTAAATCGAAGAAAAAAATACTACGGTAATATTCAGGACATAAACTAGATAAGTAGTTTGCTGAAAAAATGATTCAGCACTTTTGGTTCGTTAGAAAAAGCTCACAAAGTCACCTCTAAATACCAATATTGTGTATCTTTTAAGCTGTAAAAACGATAGTAAAATGCACACAGGAACTTGAATTTGCTATCAAAATGTTCGTGATTCAACACTCTCAATAAGTAGTTGACGCATTTTTCGAGTTAAGCTGTTACCTTTCCATAAATCTCATTTTTCTAACTTTCGAACATGTTTTTACGCACCCACGCTTTCATAGTCCGTAAACTTCGTGTATCGACACTGTTCCCACTGCCGGCCCGGGCCTGTTGAGAGACGGAGATGGCACTATTCCTATGTGTGCTGCCTTTATCGGGTGCTGTAGTCGCCTTAATATACCTACAATCATTAATGTTAGAAATGAAATGATATCATACTTATATTATATTGTCATGAATTGACGGCCGGTTTGGTCAAGTGGTAGTGACGCTGCCTCTTGATCGGCGGGTCCTGGGTTCGATACCCAGTCAGGGCAAACATTTGTGTAAAAAGCAGATGTTTGTTCTCGGGTCATGGGTGTTTGTGTTTGTCTTTATGTGTGTTCCAAGGGACCCACGACACAAGGGAAAACCTTAGTGTGGGCCTTTGAGTGTGTAGCGTTTATTTATTATTTATTTATTTTATGAATGATTGTGAGCTGCTGATCTCATAGACAAACCGTTTCAACAGTTTTGTGGGAATGTGTTTTTAATATTATTATATATGCAAGTGATTAAATAAATAAATAAATAATAATAATACATTTTTATACCATTCCCCCTCTAAAAAGCTTCATTTTTTCACTGAAAATTGGGGATAAAGAGCTCTTTTAGTCACTGTTTTGGTATTTGAATTTAGAACCCAAAAAGATTCTTTTGCTCCCGCAAAACACGTAAAAAAAGTACTTTTTTGTCAATTTTGGTGTTTGAATTTCGAACACTCCAATGTATAGACATTCGACCTCTATCGCAAAGAATATTCGAAATTCAAACTCCTTGCGCAGATGTCTATTTCTGCTTAAATTTTTCTTTTTCTCGAGGTCATGGTATAAAATGTAATGTGCAACTCTTGAATAAAACTGATTTTCATCGAGGGTTATGAATCCCTCGCGTCATTCAGGATTCAAACACTTTTGAATCCTTCATTTGCTCGTGATCCAACTTTGGCCCTCGCTTAAAGCAGGGGGATGTCACTCCTTTGTTTAGGCATGTTCTTGCGGCGGGCATACTGAGTATGCCAGCGAGCGCGGGCTGCTACTCGCCGCGCGCGCGTGACCCGCGTTGCGCGTTGGTCAAAATAATAAGTGTACCTACTATTGTTAACAATATTAAAATCAGACAGAAACACGTTTTGCCATCACAATAGTCTGTAGGTGTCTGTAGTTAGTAGGTATGTAGGCTAGGTATCAAATAACATGGTTGGTTATGTTAACTTGTGTTTTTACTTATTACACTTTCTAAATAAAGTTACTTTTGATTTTATAAGCAGTGTTATCTTACATAATTAACTTCAATAATAATTTTACCTCTAAATCGGCGGCGAGTGTTAACCCTGAGCTCTCATCGCGAACGCGGTATCGAATCGGCGCGGCGGTGCGCAATAGAATATAAACGCTAGCGGCCGACTATAAGATTCAATTTCTCTTGCAAGCCTGTGCCGCTTACAATAGTAGGCAAATTTTTATGCCTAAAGTTGACTTGTTAGGGAGTGAGACTTCTGTACGTTAGTACTATTATTTATTCTGTGCTTAAAATCCGTCTTTTATTCCCGAGTTGCACAATATACTATTTAATTCCCATTTTTTTCTATCACCTCAGCTGGAGCCCTCCCTCCGTACATGGATATCCACCGCTCAGTCGGGGTGGTCGGCCCCCGCGCGCGCTGTGACCCGCGCGTGGCTGCGGGAGCCGCTGCGGGCGCGGGCCGTCACCAGGGACCTGCAGTGGGGGGTGCCCGTGCCGCTGGACCCCTACCGGGATAAGGTAAACCCATAGAGATCTAGAGAGATGCCAATCAATGCGCTGAGTTCGAAGCCCAGTGTCGCGAGCAGCGGCCGTACGACGCGAGCGACTGTATTCTGTTAGCTTGAATGTGCTCATTATCCATTGCGGTATCGGTACTCAACGTTCGAATAATCTTTAGTACTACGTAAGCATTGTAAACTGTTTACACATATTATCTCGACGGTATCTCAAAAATGAACTACGTGGGATCATTAGCAATGTGTTCTGTTTTTGCGCATATTGCTGCGACACCGACCTCGCCCCTTTTTCATATCTCCCTTTAGTTTCTGTGATCTGTGGGTAAGACCGAGGAACTTTTATTTGTCTAACTGCAATGCTTACGATCACATCAAAAGCGTTCCGAAGAGTAAAGCTATATAAGTGGATGACATCTCTTTGTTACTAATATGTCCATGTAGACACTTCAGATTTTATTATTATTACCACTGACATAACACTGACGTTGTAAGAAAGAGACAAATTCCACCTTTATTGTTGTCCTGCTCGGAATTTAATTGCTTCCACACAACAAACGTGATTTTTTTGCTCGTTTTTTTATTGTGAGATAGATTGATTCTTGACCGAGGTCATAGATGCTGTCGAGGATTAAGCGAGTTAACCCAGAAAATGCTTATTAAGGCACTGGTACTCCTACGCACCGACTGAACATAGCTGTTTGGTGTCGGACTTCAGTTAGAACCAGACGGCCCTTTACTGACCATACCACACCGCATAGGACCAAAAGACGACAACACAGATTTAGAAAAAAATTAAAGTGTCGTTGCCTAGGATCGATTCATAGGAGGCACTTGCCCCGATCGATTCATCGGGGATTATCCAACATTTTTAATTTTAGAGTTATTAATGTTTATTCATCTTCTTATCGTGCAGGTATAGTCAAGTGTGTGGCGAACTTGGCTAACCCTGCTGTCAGAGTTTTCGAACCGCACAATGACCTCTGACTTGGTTTTAACGACTGTAGTCAATCGACAACAGCCGGGACCGACAGCTTAACGTGCCCTCCGTAGCACGGAAACGCGCGTGATAAATTGCCACTTTGGTCACCCATCAGGTTATGCTTCTGTGTACTGCAACGGTGTCTCTTGGGGGCGTTCAATTAAAACAGCTTAATTCCTTTTCAATTACGGGTATAATCAAAAGAACTGTATTCCGTTACAATGTATTTTACTTTCCGTCACATCCACAGCTATAGAGTTAGACACCGCTTATTAAGTGCTATTGCACGCCTACGAACGTATTTACAACTTATTCCGCGAGCTTACTACAATGAATTCACAACCATCCATCAATAAATGGCGCAAGACCAGATCTTCAATCATTTCGAATCTTGACATCGAATACCATTTCAAACCTTTTAAATTGATATTCGAATTATCTTCTTCGAAATGACCGAATGAGAAAGAAGTTGCGTTATGCCCGATCCTCCGTGAAGGTCTGCATACCACAGTACGTTGCTTAATGTTTATTTAAAGACTTCTTCTCAAGTCATTAAATATTTATCAATCCTAGGTGTTCTACGTATGGTTCGACGCGCCCATCGGCTACCTGAGCATCACGCAGTGCCTCACCGAGCGGTACGAGGCCTGGTGGAAACCGGAAAAGGACTATGATGTGAGTTTAATACTAAAACGGGTTCAAATTCAAGTATATATTACTAGCATTCGGCTCGGGACTTTGTTCCCGTGGGAAATCGGGAAAATCATGTAGCCTATGTCCATCCCGGACGTAGACAGAGAAAAGAGCGGCCAAGCGTGTCACCGAAAGGGACAGAAAATATTAGTACTGCCGTAGTCGGTCGTAGTACTGCGCTTTAATGTGCTATAACCCGCACGAATCAACTGTAATAATTAGTACAGGTTACAGCACATTAAAGTGCCGGCCTTGAAAAACCCGGCACGCGCTAAGGGACAAAAAATGCCCAGCATTGTCTCTTTTTTTCACGTGCAATTGATATAATTTTGTCCTTATCTGTGCGACCGAAAAAGAAGATATCCAGCAGTATCCTTTTCTCTGTCTACGATCCCGGATAATGTAGGATTCCAATGGTGAAAGAATTTTTCAAATCGGTCCAGTAGTTTCGGAGCCTATTCAATACAAACAAACAAACAATCAAATCTTTCCTCTTTATAATATGTATAGATGATTTTACCTTCGTTCCCTTTGTTTCGAAGCAATTGCACGCGCCGTGGTCACGGGTAGGTTGTTTTTTTTTGTTTAAATTGTCCTTTTCGGGAAAGGCAAAGGAAACTATGTCCATGCAGCCATGTCTTCAGTGAAAAATCTTTTTTCTTTAACTTAACCTGAGCCCTAAGCTCCTCATGTTCTGCGTAAAGCCGGATAGCGTCTGTTTTACGAAAACTGGCGGCGAGAAGCACAACCGCGAGGATCTTTATCGGTACCAAACGGAGCAGAAACACTGTTGTCACTTGAATATTTCATCACTTCACGAATTTTAGCCAATTTACTGCACGATACACTATCGCCATTATACATTAAAAAACTGTTAAACGCAAAAAAAACAAAAATTCACTTGACAGAGCAACTACCCACGCCGAGTTCCCGCCAAAGACCTCGTAGATTGTTGTTGTTCCAGCAAGATGTCATCGGAGTGGTGAATCTGCCTTCAGCACAATAGGGATGTTGACAGTGTTTGATTTTATTGTATGTGAAACAAAAAGCAATGCTAGAAATATATTAATATCCGAAAACAGCATTAAAATCGGTTTATAAATGAACAAGTTATTAGCATTTATATTAACGTAAGGACTAGCTATCTCGTTTTGTGGGGAGAGCTAGCTATCTCGTTTTTACCTACGCAAACAAATGGCAGTGACGTCACATGCCTGTAAGTGCATCACTTTTTCGTTGTTTGACAGTTTCCCCCTCTATTGAAATTTAATAGCTTGTAACTTTTTTATTTCTCAATAGATTTCAAAAAATATTTTGAATTCAGTTCCTTTTTAGGATAAACAATTTAAAAAAAATAATAGTCAACATCCCTATTAAAATCACTGCCGGTCGAACCTCAAAAACATAAAACAGTTGTGGTTTTATAATCGAGTAACCAGTAGAGGTGCATCCAGGTTCCTTGCTTCTGTGTACGTTGCTTAATTCACTGATCGGTTGAGATCAGTGGGCGCCACTGGGCTACGAGTAATTGTTCGGCGCCGATGATCCGAGACTTATAACGTCGAGGATAAAAATGGTTTTGTGGACGAGTTATAAACTCTGCTTTTCACTTCGATTGCGAGGAAATAATAAAATAACATATAATAACAAATTTTATCTTTAAACTTCTGATTATTTTGGCTGTATGGAGTTTTCTATGCCTTACTATAGACCCATTTATGAGTAGATCACTTTGTGCACTAGAGCACAAAATGCGATTTTGTGCAGCCTATAGTAGATCGTTTTGTGCTCTAGAACACAAAAATCGATTTTGTGCAGCCTATAAGCTGCACAAACAAGCACTTTCCGAGCATGAGTAGTGAAAAAATATTTTCCTCTCTATTTACCATATTCCGCTATGAATGCACCTATTTACTGCTTTACCCGTAGCCACCACATACTCGTGAATATAGCTTTAAAAAATATTTCACCCTTTTTGGAGGCGGGTCGATTTTTTTGTTAAAAATATTTTATTTGTTTAGCCGTTACTGTCCCATTTGCTGGGCAAAGGTCTTGTTCTTAAATTTTTGCCGTGTGGTGATCGGTTGAAAATAACACCACCCCATCTCTTTCCGTGGGTGTCGTAAGAGGCGACTAAGGAAACACAAATGAGTCCTGCCTCCTAGTAATCCATCCCAGGCAACGACACTTAATTTTTTTCTGAATCTGAGGTGTCGTCCTATGGTCTCATGCGGTGTGGTAGGCTCTGTAAAGGGCCGTCTGGTTCGCGACCACCCTCCTACCGAAGTCCGACGCCAAACAGCCTGCTGTGATCCGTCGGTGCTTGGGAGTACCAGTGCCTTTATAGGCATTTTCTGGGTTAACTCGCTCCATCGTCGACCTCATCTTTGACCTTATGGTCAAGATTGAGGTCAAGAGTTAACCCATCTTATAATAAAAAATAAAAAAAATTCTTAGACAATTCACAGTATAATATCTATACTTTTCTGTTGTATACTTTAGCTTATCTAAAGAAAGATTAATGGCACGTCAAAAATGACAACAGTGAACGCGCAGTTGTAGTTTTGTTATAGAATTGGCCTGCAGGTTATCAAACGCGTGTACTCTGTTCCTTTACAATGAGAACGATTTTGCAACCTGATTGCATTTGTATTTTCCACAAGCTTTTCAGTTTGCGTTCCGTTTCAGGTAAAACTGTACCAGTTCATGGCGAAGGATAACGTTCCGTTTCACGTAATCATGTTCCCCGCCACCATATTAGGTATCAACGAGGGTCATAAGTTGGTTGACCATATTTATGCCACTGGTGAGTTGAAACATTACATACATACACTTGTTCACGCCAGGGGGGTGTCACTCCTTTGTTTAGGCATGTTCTTGCGGCGGGCATACTGAGTGTGCAGCGAGCGCGGGCTGACACTCAGCGCGTGAGCCGCGACGTGAGCGTGTTGAACAAAATAATAAGTGTACCTACTTATTAACAATATTAAAACTAGACAGAATCACGTTTTGCCATCACAATAATCTGTAGGTGTCTGTAGTTAGTAGGTATGTAGGCTAGGCATCAAATAACATGGTTGGTTATGTTTACATGTGTTTTTACTAACTACACTTCCTAACTAAAGTTACTCTTGATTTTATAAGCATTGTTATCTTACTTAATTAATTTCAATAATAATTTTACCTAAATCGGCAGCGAGTGTTAACCCTGAGCTCTCGTCGCGAACGCGGCATGGAGTCGGCGGTGCGCAATAGAATATGAACGCTAGCGGCCGACTATAAGTTTCAATTTCTCTTGCAAGCCTGTGCCGCTTGCAATAGTAGGCAAATATTTATGCCTAAAGTTGACTTTTGTTAGGGAGTGAGACTTCTGTACGTTAGTACTATTATTTATTCTGTGTTCACGCCTTTATTTCCTACTAGCATTCCGCTCGGGACTTCGCTCCCGTGGGAATTCGTGAAAATCATGTGCCCTATGTTCATCACGGATAATGTGGCATTCTAATGGTGAAAGAATTTTTCAAATCGGTCCAGTAGTTTCGGAGCCTATTCAATGCAAACAAACAAACAATCAAATCTTTCCTCTTAATAATATTAGTATAGATTGGGGTGGACAAAGCATTGATCTGTCTGTCTAGTCTAGAGTCTAGGACAATATTTTTGTGTTACAACACAGCTACTTTATCTTTTATTGCATCGTAAGTTTTTATTCGAATTAAGTATTTTCTTCAACTAAAAATAAATAATTTTTTTAACTAGCTTCCCGCACAGAAATTCATTCTAGAGGAAATTTTGGAAATTTAATTAATTAATTATACACATAAACCTCCCGCTTGAATTACTATGTCTATTGGTGAAAACGGTATGAAAATCAGTTCAGTAGTTATCGCGTTCAGACAGACACGGTTGGGGACTTTGCTTTATAAAATAGTATGAAGCATGACAGGAATTCGATCGAAATATTGTCTGTTTTTTTAGAACCAAATGTAATTTTATTAGCATTATCTAATAATAATGTGATATTAAAAGTAGTCCATCGTAATGTATAAAAATGCAGGGTCCTGAATTACAGGAACAAAATCCAGGGCATCCTTTAGCTTAGCAATATAACTTAAACAACGTCCAGCGCCATCTGTTGACTACAAAAATTACTTATTACAGAAAACTAGTACCTAATTCAAATATCTATAAAATTAAAAATTGCGTGCGTGGGAGTACCAGTGCCTTTATAGGCATTTTCTGGGTTAACTCGCTTCATCGTCGACCTCATCTTAGACATAAAGGTCATGATTGAGGTCAAGAGTTAACCCATCATACTGGGTGAAAAAGAACCTTCTAGCTATATTCAAAATCCTTAACCAGTATCACTCAAAGAACACATTTATATATATATATATATATTTTATATTTTTTCAATGGGAATAGTTCATTTTTTGCCTAAACGTAGACATTACTCCTACAACAGGCACGCGAGGGGTGCGGGTAGCGCGAGGGGGGTGCTCCCGAGTGGTGTCTACGTTTAGGAAAAAAAAAATCCCCCACCCCAAAAAAAAAAGTGTTCAGTAAGTGATACTGGTTCAGGATTTTCAATAAAGCTAGGAGGTTCTTTTTCAACCTATATAATTAAAAAAAAACCTGTTTATAAGTGTCACTGAAATTAATTTTTTTTTTCAGAATATTTGAACTACGAAGAGGGTAAATTCTCAAAATCTAGAGGCGTCGGTGTATTTGGAACGGATGCTCAGGTATAAATAACACTGTACATCTAAATAAGTTTTATTTTATTTTATTATAAGGTGGGTTAACTCTTGACCTCAATCTTGACCATAAAGGTCAAAAATGAGGTCGACGATGGAGCGAGTTAACCCAGAAAATGCCTATAAAGGCACTGGTACTCCCACGCACCGACGAAACACAGCAAGCTGTTTGGCGTCGGACTTCGGTAGGAGGGTGGTCGCGAACCAGACGGCCCTTTACAGAGCCTACCACACCGCATGAGACCATAGGACGACACCTCAGATTCAGACAAAATGAAGTGTCGTTGCCTGGGATGGATTACTAGGAGGCAGGTCTCATTTGTGTTTCCTTAGTCGCCTCTTACGACACCCACGGAAAGAGATGGGGTGGTGTTATTCTGAGCCGATCACCACACGGCAACGGCAGTAATATAATTTAGGCAGTAATATAATTTAGACTCCCAGCGCTTAGCGTACTATCCGGTTCTCAAAAACGGGACAAATTCTAAAGTTTAGGGTCTAAACTATAACCTTCTTGCTTGTACTCTGCGACAGGATACCGGGATTCCATCAGACGTGTGGAGGTTCTACCTGTGCAGCATCAGGCCTGAGACTTCAGACTCCAGCTTCAGCTGGGTCGAACTGGGGACCAGGTAATTTGAAAAAAAAATACTGGCATGCAAATGTAACTTGTAGAAAATAAACCTGTAATCTAAATATATAAAAGGAGAAACTGACTGACATATCAACGCACAGCCTAAACGGCTAAACGTAGGCACTTGAAATTTGGAAGGGACGTAGCTTAGCTACCGTAGAGGTGCACTAAGAAAGGAATTCCCAAAATTCCCACGGGAACGGGAATTAGCGGGAAAATCCTTTTGTATGAAAAATCTAAACCGCTTAAGTTAGACGCTTGAAATTTGGCATGCAGGTACCTTAGTAAACTTAAGGCTTAGTTGCAACAGGATATTGCAAAATTCCCACGGGAGTAAGCGGGAATAAACTCTTGTATGTAAAAATCTAAATCACGTAAGATAGATGTTTTCAATCTGTGTACTCTGTACAAAAAAAAATTAACACGCAAACGAAGTTGCGGGCATCAGCTAGTACAATATACTTAGATTAGATTGATTTATGTTTGTATGTATGTAAATCCTTTATTGTATAGAGGCCAGCGCATCAGGTTACTCCATTTTCATTGCAAATCCGCTCTTATCGCAACGGCACAGAGTGCACGCTTGTGGTAACCTGATGTGGGCCCTCTGTACAACTAAATTACAAAGCAGACACAGATTAAAAAACATAAAGCGGAATTTATGTACCCAGGTTACTAAAAAGCATACAATGTCGAATCAAATAAATTAGTCTTTTTGCGAGTAAAAATAATAATAAAAATATCTCTATATATCTCTCTTGTTAGGTCTGCTGTAAGAAATTTCTTCCTATAAAATAAATAAATAAACAAATAAACGCTACACACTCAAAGGCCCACACTAAGGTTTTCCCTTATGTCGTGGGTCCCTTGGAACACACATAAAGACAAACACAAACACCCATGACCCGAGAACAAATATCTGCTTTTTACACAAATGTTTGCCCCGACTAGGGATCGAACCCAGGACCCGCCAATCAAGAGGCAGCGTCACTACCACTCGACCAAACCGGCCGTCAAAGAAACCGTCCTAGAAATAAGCAGTGCCTGTTGTGTCGTATTTCTTTTTGTATGTTTCTTTTTATATGTCTATTGTGTACAATAAACAGTAAATAAATAAATAAAAAGACTTTAAAATTTCCTAACCTGTGAATTTCAACCGTATTTTTCAAAAATTGATTTAAAAAGTACTCGAACGTTAATTTGCATCGTTGTGTTTTTATTATTATTTAGTTGTGTTTTATTTTTATATTCATAATTAATTCGTTTATCCCTTTAGAAACAACTCTGAACTACTAAACAACCTGGGCAACTTCTGTCACCGGTCACTCAGCTTCTGCTACAACTCATTCAAGGGGAGGGTACCTGACGTGTCGTTCAGTCAACAAGATTACGAGCTCATTGCGCTCGTCAACAGAGACGTTATTAGTAAGTTGTACACACTGAACTAAAGTAAAAAAAAGCTTTATTACATAAAATATTCAGGATGTTACTTAAAATAAGTCTAAAGTAGTGAATTACATCGGCATTTTTAACTTTGCTCCTATTGGCAAAGGTGTCTTCCTTAGAGAAGAATAGGCCAGAAACTCCGAGGGTTGTTCTTTTAACTCAATCATATAAATTATCTTATTTTTTCTTAAAGGACGATGGGACAAAACGTCCCCTCCCGACCAACAGATTTGAAATGTATCTCAAATGAAAGATATCAATGTAGTGATGACTTTTTACTTTGGCGACATCCCTCAAATGTGTGGGATATTCTGGGAAAATATTACTTTAATGTTAATATTGATAACAAAAGTAACGGTATGTTATTTAATAATTCTTTGATTATTACCATATTCATAATATTTTTATTGTTATATTCATATTTATCATCTCAGGTATACATTTAGAACACATATAAAAATATAAACCGATAGGTATTTTAGCAATCTTTAATTATGTGTTATTTCTAAACCCCATGGATTTTGACATTGAACGTAGCTATTAATCTCTTTAAAAATACGTATGAAACTGACGACATACACAAAAGGTCTGTTGGAGGGTGGGGACGGAGTCCATACATTTTTGCCCATGGTCCTTTTAATTGACTTTATCTGAATAACTCTGGAGCTGAGCAATTTATTCCCATGGTTGCTTGTCAAATAATCAGAAATTGTATATAGTAGCCGTTTTTACAAAGTTTTTGTTTAATTATTGTCTTAATTTTTTTTAAAGGTAAGTTTTGAATACCCATGGAAATCTTATTGTAGAAGCGTATACATTGACCCATAAAAGAGTTTGTTATTTTGTGGAGACGACTGTCTAGTAAATCCAATTTATGTTTGCTTCTAGTATTTATATTGTGCCTATCACAATTTTTCTGGAACAGTTGTTAATTTTTCTTTATATTTTTTTTTTACCAGCCTACATATGTCCCCACCGAGGGGCTCGAGCCTCACTTCAAAACACGAAGGGGATTTAGGAATCCCAATGCGGGTTGGTGGACCGCTCGTCTTTCCAAAATTTTCTTGGACGGGCGGGTTTCATCATGATGTTTTCCTTCACCCTTACGCAAGTGATAATTAGAAACCCGTACATAAATCCGAAAAGACGAATTTAGTAGTACAGGCCCGCACCAGGATTTGAACCCGCAACCTTCCGATTACAAGTCTGGCTCATTACCAACTGGGCTATCACCGTTTTACATATAAAAGATTATTACTAAATGTAACCACCCCCTCTCTTCTAGGCTACGTCCAAGACATGGAGCGAGGTAAGCTCCGCGATGCGTTGCGTCGGGTGCTCAGCATATCGAAGCGAGGGAACCAGCTCATGCAGGCTGAACAACCCTGGGTGCTGCTTAAAGGGAACGACGATGATAAGTTAGTACAGGGTTATTGGCTTATTGCGCATGCAGAGTACAATTCAATTCAAAAATTTATTTGTTTTTTTATTTTTGTCTGATCGCAAAGGTGCGGTCTTTCATCGAGAAGAACTGACACTCGATGGTTACTTTTTAATAATAGTTAATAAAACTACTTTATTTCTTCCAAAATCAAATTTTTACAGCTTATATATACAGGGTGTAACAGACAACTTAGCAAAAACTGAAACTCTGGACTCAGACAACCATTCTGAATGATTTTCCAGTGAAGTTTTTCTCCGGAAAATTTCCAATTTTCTTTCATGTTTTTCAATATTTTCTGCTTATATTTGTTATTATTTAATCGAATAAACTGCTTTTCGCCGTAAAAAACAATCATGACAACGTAAAACACGAAAACCAGCAATGTACATCGCACTCCGACAGCAGCGCGGCGCGGGGGCAACGCGCGCGGGGCGCGGTTTCGCGGTACGTTGCGTAGCGCCAAAGTAGGTAAATAATGAAAACTCCTTAGCATGACGTTTCCGGGAAAAAATAATTACTTATAACTGATCATAGTTATGGGTAGATTCCACAAGTATTTTCTAAGCTGTCCTTTACACCCTGTATAGTTCTTAATTTTTAACATTCATTAGAATTCACTAGTATTCCCTGTGCTATGCTCTCCTGGCCCCCTCTCTCGAATAGTACTGAATGCAACTAGACGACACTTTAAGGCCAGTGTTCACCAAAACTATAACCAAGGGTTAAACAGCGGTTAGAAGCTAATCAGACAAAATGTCAAAAAAAATGTATGAAAATGACATTGTCAAATCTCTGGTTAGCTGCTAATCGTCGGTTAAATATTTGGTGAACACTGGCCTCACTTTGTGTGTATATTTTTTCCGTTTCGCCATAGTTTAGGTCTTTTAGCCAATTGGATTTTTAACTTAGGTCTGTTAGCCAATTGGATTTATACAGGATTTTTTAACTTACAGGTTTATTACTCAATTGAACACGCAGGATTATTAAACATACACATTAAAGGGTTCAACTTACATATACAGAGTGAACGTGCATTTTTATGAGAGTTTCCATGTAATTATAATCAGTTACACTAGAAATTATTTAACAAAACTTGAAACTCTTTAGACATATTTCTGAGATACCTTTTGACCTACTTTTCTATCCACAGAGTCCGCGGATCAACCGTAATCGGTCTATCCTGTCAGTTAGTAGCGCTCCTGTGCACGCTACTAGCGCCGTACATGCCCGAGACTACTCGCCGACTCAGAGAGCAACTCAACATCGACGCTACTGCCTTGAGATTGAACCCCGAGTGAGTATCGTCTACTACCAGCTATTTATGTGCTTCTAATACTAGTAGCGCTACTGTGCACGCTACTAGCACCGTACATACTGGAGATTACTCGCCGACTGCCTTAAAATTGAACCACGAGTGAGTATCGTGAACTGCCAGCTATTAATGTGCTATTAATACCATAGTAGCAACTTCTGCCGGCTAGTAGCCCTCATGTGCACGACTAAGTTTTTCTTTCACTCCCAGCTGTCAACTCTTCCTAGGCTTATTGTAAAAGTCAGTAAAAGGGGCGTGAGGGTGGAAAATAATTAACATTTTTTTAAAACTATTAAGTGGCATTGATAGCCCAGTTGGCAATGAGCCAGACTTGTAACCAAAAGGTTGCGGGTTCAAATCCTGTTGCAGGCCTGTACTACTAAATTCTTCGTTTTGGATTTATGTACGGATTTCTAATTATCACTTCCTCATAATCACTTCCTCAATGTTGAAGGAAAATATCGTGATGAAACCCGCCCGTCTAAGAAAATTCATTTTCGAAAGACGAGTGGTCCACCAACCCACATTGTGCCAGTGTGGTGGACTATGGCCTAAATCCCTTCGTGTTTCGAAGGGAGGCCCGTGCCCCTCGGGGGGGACGTATATGGGCTGGTTAAAAAAATATTAAACAATTTTTTTTTTAAATTACTTAGTTATTATATTATCCCGTCGCGTGCTTGTTTACGCCGCGTGCGATACAAATCTCGTACACCATGTGTTCAAAAAGCTCGCGAAGGTTTAAATACTAGTTTCTCAGGTTTATCAAACTCTCCCCTCAGGAAACCATCTCTCCTCCAATACTTACCCCCTGGCCATGTGATTAACAAGCCGGAGCCGCTGTTTGCCAAGATAGAGTCGGACCGACTTGAGGCCTTGAAGGCCAAGTACGCAGGCACGCAGAGCGAGCGGGCACAGGTAAATAGATTTTTTAAATGGATTTTACATATCTCTTGCTCTGTAAGTAGTCACTTACTTCCCTGAATGCCGGGGTGTATAGATATCATTACAGCATAGGTTTCAAAACCTACCATGTAATGTTAACATTACAGCATAGGTTTTGGAATTTGAAAAAAGAACTGTCATACTCAATACTGCAAGAAGAATATTTTTAAAAAGTTACTTTTTTTTTCTCGGTATCGATTATTTACTCGAATCGGAATCGAGACAATTTATATAAGAATTTATGAAGATTTTATTTTTAATATCGAACTATGTTTCGCAGTCACATCGTATGTTAGTTGAAATCGATTTAAAAATCAAACTGGCCAGCACGATTTGACGCGCTTGCGTGCCATAAAATCGTGAAGAGTAAAAAAGGCAGTCGACTAGCTAGGCGCGAAATTTTAATTAAATACACATGTTTCTCTTTAATAAATGTTCATAGAAACCTGCTTTTTTTTACTTACCTCACAATCGATATGTAAAGCAGAGTGTTTATCTCGGGTGTAAGCATCAATTGCATACTCGGGCTAATTAGCGCCCTCGCTGCGCTCGGGCGCCAAAAACCTCGTATGCAATTGATGTCATACAGCCCTTGGTTAACAATCTACTATTTCTAAAAGAATTTCTGATTTTTAAGCGCTTTTCTTGTCACTTCTTTCTTTTTCTTTTCAATTTATTAACGACACCTCAGTTGTGGTCTCATGCGATATGGTAACCGAACTTTTGGACGGTGTTTTTGTATGGGATTGGATAGCTGATGACGCTGTGGCTATCTACGCAGGGTTTCCCACTCTGAAAGCTTATTTTGTGCCGTGTGGTGATCGGTAACACCCCCCCATCTCTTTCCGTGGGTGTAGGAAGAGGTCACTAGGAAAACACAAATAAAGGCAGGTCCCTTCTATTTTTTTATTATTATAAGATGGGTTAACTCTTGACCTCAATCTTGACCATAAGGTCAAAGATGAGGTCGACGATGGAGCGAGTTAACCCAGAACATGCCTATAAAGGCACTGGTACTCCCACGCACCGACGGAACACAGCAAGCTGTTTGGCGTCGGACTTCGGTAGGTCTATTAATCCATCCTAAGCAACGACAACTCAATTTGCGTCCTATAGTCTCATGCGGTGTGGTAGGCTCTGTATCTGTCCGTCTGGTTCGCGACCACCCTCCTACCGAAGTCCGACGCCAAACAGCTTGCTGTGTTCCGTCGGTGCGTGGTAGTACCAGTGCCTTAATGGTATTTTCTGGGTTAACTCGCTCCATCGTCGACCTCATCTATTACCTTGGTCTAGAGTTATTGTTGTATTTCCAGAACGACAACGGAGCAAAAACTACCGCCAAAGAACTAGAAGCCGCCGTAGCCGCGCAAGTAAGTTATTATAGATTAATCACAAAGCAATGTTAGAATATTCAAAATAATTGTTATTATAACAAGTGATAGCCCAGTTGGTAATGAGCGAGACTTGTAATCCGAAGGTCGCGGGTTCAAATCCTGGTGTGGGCCTGTACCACTAAATTCGTCTTTTCGGATTTATGTACGGATTTCTAATTATCACTTGCTCAACGGTGAAGGAAAACATCGTGATAAAACCCGCCCGTCCAAGAGTATTCGTTTTCAAAAGACGAGCACCAACCCGCATTATGCCAGCGTGGTGGACTATGGCCTAAATCCCTTCGTGTTACAAAGGGAGGCCCGTACTTTGCTGCGACGTCACCGTTTTGTATGTCTCTCTCTGACTCATTTAAAAAATATATAAACTTAACCGTGACAAATAGAAACAAAAACAAAAAAGAATAAGTTTTAGCGAGAGTAACGAACACCAATTCATTTTAATATATTATAAGAAGATAAAAGTGATCTTTCATTTTGAAACATGTCAAACCGTGCAACTGAGTTGCGACTATTTCACTTTTAAAATTAAATTTTGGAATTTCTTTTTTTGGGTTTTTTTGAAACACTGTGTATATTGTATGTCATTGTGTCAATATCAACTAGCTGCTCAATTTGGCACACGTCGCGCTGCAGTACAAAAGTAGTTTTAATGACAGCGTATAGGTTTTTTAAATTGTTTATTTTTTATTTTTCTCAGGGTGAAAAAGTCCGCCAACTAAAGGCGCAAACTAAAGACAAGTCAGTATGGCAGCCGGAAGTGAACAAGCTGTTAGAGCTGAAGAAACAGCTCGCCTCCGCACAAGCGGCACAAGCGACGCAAGCGAATGTTGCTAATAGTGTAGCAGGAACTGGAAATGATGTTGCTAGCTTGGAAAAAGCGGTCGCTGAGCAGGTTAATTAATCTATATTTATTTATACTTTTCGCAAGATTTCCGGAAACACGGTCCTGTAGGAGAAGAATTAAAAACGATTTTTTTGTTTGAACACCAAAAACCTCAAACAATATACAGTAAGCAAATACTTAAATGGTGAAATCTGCCCATAACTACGATCGACTATTGGTAATATTTTTTTCCCGGAAACTTTAAGAGGATCGTCTCAGTGTTTTTTTCCCATACAAACGGCGTCAATGGATTCCATCCCCTAAACGCCAACGGATCCCTGGGAAATTTTTGTATAGTATCAGGAACACCAAAAAATAGGTCTGTACGTTTTGATCTTTGTGATATTTTTAGTAGACAAAAAGATATTTGAGACTAAAAGTCAGCATTTTTCGCCATAAATATTCTCAACAGTTAAGAGGTGACTGTTGAAAAACTAAGAACAATTTTGGAAAAAACAAAACGCACGAACCTCGTTTATACGCTTACAAATCAATAGAGACCAAAAACGTACGATTTCATTAAGTTTTTGGGGTAGGAATTCATTGACGCCTAAACTCATAATTTTGTAAATAAAACTCGGCATTTCGTCGGAAAGCTGCAATTGTCCCTTTCGCACAAGTCTGAGGCGGGTGGTAGACATCGAGACAGCATGAAAAACAACTGAGGCGCTAGTCCAAACTGAGACGCTCCTCCTAAGATAAATTTTTTATATTATTTACCTACTTTGGCGCTACACAATGTACCGCGAATCCACGCGCCGCGCTGGTGAGAGAATACGATGTTCATTGCTAGTTTTCATGTCTTTCGCTGTTATCATTGTTTTTTATTGGAAAATTGAGTATATTACAATATATAATTTAATTTTAAAGCAGAAAATGCGGAAAATTCGTGGATTCAAGTCCCATTCGCGTCGAACATTTTTGTTTCCTTAAATATGATTTGTGAATATATGTCAATATTTATTTTCAGGGTGAAAAAGTCCGTCAACTAAAGGCGCAAACGAAAGACAAGTCAGTATGGCAGCCGGAAGTGAACAAGCTGTTAGAGCTGAAGAAACAGCTCGCTTCCGCACAAGCGGCACAAGCGACGCAAGCGAATGTTGCTAATAATGTAGCAGGAACCGGAAATGATGTTGCTAGCTTAGAAAAGGCGGTTGCTGAACAGGTTAGTTTTTTCTATACTTATTCATACTTTTCGCAAGATTTACAGCCGTGATAACGGTCCTGTAACAGAAAAATTAATATTCTTCTTATCCTAAATCCTACTAATATAAATGCGAAAGTTTGTGAGGATGTATGGATGTTTGTTCCTCTTTTACGATCAAACGGCTAGACCAATTTTGATAGAATTGGGTATGGAGGTAGCTGACACCCTGGATTAACACGTAGGCTCCATTTTTCCAAATTCCCACGGGAACGAAGTCCCGGACAAAAATAAATAATTTAAGAGAAAGAAAAATGTTCGTCGCGAATGGGACATAGGTTTCGCCCTTGTCATAATCAACTTCGAATAAGAAAATCTGTAGTTCTCCGTACGAGACACAGATGGCGCTAACGTACACGCACGACGTAATGTGCTTAGTAAGGTAATAAGAAATTTCGCCGCTTGACTTGAAGGCACGATAGCTCAGTTGATTACAGCACCAGAAGATCTAATCCTGAGGTCGGGGGTTCAAGTCCCATTCGCGCCAAACATTTTTGTTTCCCTGAAAATTATTTGTGAATATCTGTCAATATTTATTTTCAGGGTGAAAAAGTCCGTCAACTAAAGGCGCAAACGAAAGACAAGTCAGTATGGCAGCCGGAAGTGAACAAGCTGTTAGAGCTGAAGAAACAGCTCGCTTCCGCACAAGCGACGCAAGCGAAAGCTGCTAATGTCGCTAATTCTGCTAATGCTGGTGGGGATATTGCGAGCTTAGAGAAAGCCATTACAGAACAGGTGAGAGGTCTTTTATTTTTTTGGTCTTTAACCTTTTGACTGCCAATAAAAAGCCAATTAAAAGACTCACACGCCAACGTCATCGGTAGATGACCAACATTCAACTCGAAAAAATTCCTTCCATAATGGTATTTAATTTGATTCGTTATTATTTATGTATTAAGAATATTTTCTTCATTTTTTTCTCCGCGACGGCGTACAAAGCATAGTGATTTCGTTCATAGTGTGGTGGTCAAAGGGTTAAAGTGAAATAATAAATATATTAAATTCACAATTCTAAATCTCCTAGTAGAGAATCTTCAACAATATATTATATTGTTAAGATATATTGTTTAAGAGATAACAATTAAAAAGCAAAAAATATTATAAAAAAAACTTGAAATTTTCCTGAGAGGAATTCCCCTAGAAAATCATTCAGACCGATGGTCTAAATTCTGAGTTTAATTTTTGCTATGCTGTCAATTACACCTGTAAGTATAAGTAGAATATGTAACTGTGAAAATAGAAAGGTACAACTTTCGTGATAGTCGTTAAGGTTCACAATTAGTGTGATGAGCTCTTGTAAATAGCTCTTATTGACTACCTCGAAAGTTGTACCTTTTACTAAACACAGTCACATATGTTACCTAGCATCCATAATATAAGCCTTGCTGAGGTAGATTACGCTGTGTCAATTGTCCAAGAATATTTATTTATTTATTTTATTACTTGTTTTTTCAGGGTGACAAAGTCCGAAAATTGAAGGCTTCAACAAAAGACAAAGCAGTATGGCAGCCTGAAGTTAATATCCTGCTTGACTTGAAAAAACAACTAGCCGCGTTACAAATCAAATAATTTAAACATAAATAATTTAAATAAATCAAGAACTGAATAGGCTTGGATGAAACCGAAAATAAGATACATAAGTACTGATAATAAGATTTTTTACAGTTAATATTGTTGCGATGATAATCTATCGATAGTATTTCTTCCCTTCCTTATACTTATCGTGTAGGTATAATCAAGTATGTGGCGAACTTGGTTTACCCTGGTGTCAGAGTTTTCAAATGGCCTCTGACTTGGTTTTAACGACTGTAGTCAATCGCCAACAGCTGGGACCGATGGCTTAACGTACCCCCCAAAGCACGGAAACGCTCGTGATAAATAGGGGTGTTGACTAATTTTTTTTATTGTTTATCTTAAAAAGGAACTGAATCCAAAACCCAAAACCGTAATAATTTTTGAAAACTATTGAGAAATAAAAAAGTACAAGCTATTTTTCAATAGAGTGAGAAACTGTCAAACAACGAGACACAGATGCACTTACTGGCACGTGACGTCACCGCCATTTGTTTGCGTAGGTAAAAACGAGATAGCTAGCTCTCCCCACAAAAGGAGATAGCTAGTCCTTACGATAATATAAATGGTAATAACTTGTTCATTTATAAACCAATTTTAATGCTGTTTTCGGATATTAATATATTTCTAGCATTATTTTTTGTTTCACATACATTAATAAAATCAAACACTGTCAACATCCCTATTGCCATTATGGACCATAATTTATGGGCATCTATCAGGTTCCCTGCCTCTGCTACCTACCTATCATGCTAACTTCTATTGAACTAAATTGATAATAATGATCTCTACCTATCCGAATGGGATACACGCATGATCTCATGAGTGATTGAATATATTGATGAGTGATATTATCCCACAGAAACTATACTATCGATAGTTCTACAACAGCAATCTTTTTAAAACATTAGCAGCGCCATCTAGTGATTGTTTCGAAAACTTGAAGTTATTGTTTTTTATGGTTTCATTTAATAAATGCATAAATGTGTTTTTTTTACTCCTGCAGACGTATTATAATTTATTTTTACGATTCATTGAATGCAAGTTTCTTGTCTATTCTTATCGGTGCTGCCTTTGCGAACAGAGTAAAGTAACGATTTTTGTATCTGACGTTAGTCAATTGGCCGCCATTTTGTTACTCAGTCTATCTCAGTTATGCGTGTGGAGTGAAAAGAGATAGATAGACCTATAGACAAAATAGTAGCCGCTACACAAGTGTCAATGAACTGTCAGAAGTGCCAGTGTACTGTATGCTTGTCGTGTTTTATCTGTCATTCTATCTCAATCGTTCGCTCAGTGTAAAAGAAACAGACAAAACACAGAATTATGTAGTAGGAGATATGTTTGTAATGTACGTTTTATTTATTGTTTCGTTTTAATTTATTTTTGTGTCCGTCCCTATTTAATGTGGTGTATAAATTTCCTGGATTTAATCGTAAGTTTGATATGCGGACGAACGTTGTAAATATATGTCTTCCACAAGACTATTCCAAATATTACTTTCACTGTCATTTGTAAAACGCAAAAGAGATGTTTTACTTCCATTTATACAAGAAGATTTTTTTATCACCATCCAAATTTTTCTTTACGTAATCTTTACAAAAATTTAACAGACCCGTATTTTTTTGTTTCTACTTTTCATTTAGATATTTCAAGCTAGACCGTCTGAAGCATGAAAATAATTCAAACTTTTTATATGGAAAAAAAATAACATCGTCCAATTGACTTGAAACTTGGTAAATAGTATTCTTCAACACAATTTGTGACAAAATTCATCCTCTAAGACATTGATTCCCAAAGTGGTCCAGGTGGACTCCCAGGGGTCCACGAGAGGCGCGACGGGGGTCTACGTTGGCATGACAAAAAAATGGGGTCTCACAATTCGTTAGCGGGGGTCCACGTTTATCTGGTTTCGATAATGAAGAACTTAATGTTGGTCTGATTAAACTAAGAATTAATTGGTTCCTTGTGCTGCGAGTAGATGTCAAAAAATTGGATGGTATTACATTTTTGATTGCCCAACTTTACTTTTTTGAGATCCACTCACAGCACAATCAATTAATTAGTTCACCAATCAATTCTCACTTTTTTCCGAAAACTGTTAAGAGGATCGACTACCGCGCCCATGTCCATACAAAAAGGGAAAACGTTTTGCTACCCCTAAATCTTCTCCGATTTTGATAATTTTTCACTATGTTGTTGTCCCTATCAAAAACTATGCCTCTATGTTTTCCTTTTTTGAAAATTTTGTTTAGATAAAAAGTTATAAGGATCTGTAATCTTGCTTTATTGGGTTTGAAAAACATTCATTTTAAATTCATTGTATTTCAGAAATAAAGTAAATTTTCGGAAAAAACAAAAAATAGAGGCATAGATTATATTCTGCTGAAAAGATTGATACCAAAAAGTAGTATATTTAGTACAGTTTAGGGGTTGGGAAACGTTTTCCCCCCAAACGCGATTTTCGACAAAAAAATACCTAGAAACACAGCCGAGCTGCAACTGTCTCTATCGCACGTTTGCGAGCGGGGCCGAGCGCGGTCGCGACAGAGAATGATTCTCCAAATACCTATTTTCCTACGCTCGCGGCGCTATAGAATAGTCTTAATTCGTAGTTATAATTCAGCCGCAAGCCGCAACGCAAAATTCCATCTTCACATTTTTTGTCAAGTTTTGGGAAAATGTTACAAATGTACGCTGGGTCCACCGGAACCAGCAAAATTTTAAAAGTGGTCTATGAGAAAAAAAAGTTTGGGAACCGCTGCTCTAAGACGTTAAAAAGGGGTATCAAAATCAGAAAATTCTGGAAAAAAATAATTTTTTTCCTCCTTATTTACGTTATATCAACGTTACTGACGCCGTAAGAAAAATTTGGATGGTGATAAAAGATCACCTGTATATGTATTATGACTCAGTTGCAGAAATGTTCAAGTTAAAGCCTTAAATGTAATGCCGTCCTTGTTTACGTCAACTAGATGAAAGTGACAGTATGATGGCATTAACTTTAAGTCTACATCTGGGTCTGAGCCTTTCAGAACATCTGTGTCGAATCGAATATAGTTATAATGAAATTAATTAGACTTATTTCAGCTCGTAACACATGTATTTATTTACTACCTGCCTTTACAAATAAATACAAACTTTGCAGATACCATTGTAGTTCTTTTTCATTTATCCAATTAGGACTTAACCCCATCACCGCGTGGGAATAAGCAATGCAAAGGAGGGAGAGAGTACTTAACTCGTTTCATCAAAATTTGTTTAGTGTTTTAGTCTGTCAATTAGTAACCCTTTCCGTTTTGGAAAGAATTCGGAAACTGCTCCATCTATGTAAAATTACTACAGAGGCCTTTGACCCAGCGCAGTGGATTAGGATTTACCTAAATTATGAATGATCGTTTATCAGTTCACCATACGAACTGTGGAGACCATATTCTCAAAAAGTAAAATCGACTTAAGTTTTCAAAGAAGATCGATTGATTGATTGATTAATGATTATCCAGTGTTATCTCATCTCTAGTAGCTTTCGTTCAAAAATTGCATTTGACATTGGCTGTTTGATTTTGCATCTCTTTCTATTTGACTGAGGCAGAATGAGACAAACATATTAATTGTTGTCACAGTACTCACACTGTCACACAATATGTATGTCTATGCGGAATTTTTAGGATTCGAACGGTGACTGACGGCTGCCAAATTGACTCAATTTTTTTGCTATTGAAAATAATTTATTTTCTTTGTGATTTTAGTGCTTCTAGATCGCAATAATAGTCCTAGGTTAGTGCTTTCGCTGTTGTTTTTGTATTTTGACCTATTTGGATTGCTTTGTCTATGAGTGACGACACTAGCAACGATGACCCTGGAGGGGGTCCTAACATCTTCTTACCCCCTCCAGCTGCTGCCCGGTCTTTCCCTCTGTCTTCACATTTAGAATTTGAGGCTTCCTCCCACAACTGCCTAACATTCCATGATGCTAAATCAGAAATCTCTAAGAAAAATAGGCCCCGCCCTAAGAGATCGAAAATATCCGTTAGCGATGTGCGATCAAGATCACCTTCGTCTTCTCGCCCCAGAGTTTCCTCCATCTCGGACACGGAAATAGCCCCCGGTCAAAAAACTCCCGAAACTTCTTTTTCCTCCTATCAGCTGGATTCCTCCCTACTTGATTCAAACCTCCCCCTTGGGCAGTCTTCACAGGTACAACAGTCCCCTCCTCCTCATCTCATCACTGACCCTCCTCTCCAATCTCAATCATCCACTCAGGGCTCTCTCCTTACCCCTGTTGGCAGGGAATTATATGTACCCTCAGATAAAGGCCCTTTTGTGGTCCACGTCCAGAGAGAGGAATCATCTCTCTCCTCCGGAACTACTTTACAACCGGTGTCATTTGGTCTATTCCTACAAAAGAGAGCTAGGGAATTCCCTAGTATCTCTGAAGGTAGTTTAAAAAAAGTAGGTCGAAACCGAATTTCTGTCTCCTTTCACACTGGTGAAGACGCCAATTTGTTTATCAAATCTCCTACTCTATCCTCCCATAATTTTAGGGCCTTTATCCCCTCCTTTAACGTCACCAGGTTAGGCCTAGTTCGCGGTGTCCCTGCTGATTGGTCTCCTGAGTTGATTTTGTCCAACCTCAAGGTCCCAGCTGGTTTATCTGCCAAACCTTTAAAGATAAGAAGACTAAATTATAAAAGTTCCCGTGCCGATGGTACTTATTCCTGGGCTCCTTCGGAGACCATACTAATTACGTTTGATGGGCAGCTACTCCCAAAGAGAGTTTATTTATGTTTCAACTCCCTTGAGGTTGAACAATATCACTATCCTGTTGTCCAATGCCTTCGTTGCTGTCGGTATGGACACACTAAAGTTCAATGTAGATCGGCCCCGCGATGTTTTCGATGTGGTGAGGGTCACATGGGGGACTCCTGCTCTCAGGATGCTGAGCAGGCAGTTTGTTGTGTGTGCCCTCCGAATCTTGCCCGTGGACATTTTGCTAATAGTAAATCATGCCCTGAGTTTAGCAGACAATCTCTTATTAAAAAGTCAATGGCCAACGAGAACATCTCATACATGGAAGCCTCTAAATTACACCCTAAATCTGTGAATAAATCCTATGCTGCTGTACTATCCTCTCCGGCCTCCCAAAGTCATCCAACTGTTTCATATCGCAAAACTGTCTTTTCCCAGCGCAGGGTCTCTCCCTCGCCCCCTAAAGGTTATGACAGAGAGTCACACATGAACATAATCAGAGACCCCAACATAAATTCCACTGGAAACGCCTTTCCGAAGGATAGTGCCCCTCCCATAGGTAATCTGATCTCTGATTTTTTGAATCTTTTATCTAAATTTATAAAAACATTCTTCCCATCCTTCCAGTTTGATAGTTCGTTGTTATCCCACGTAGCGCCTTTTATTTCGTCCTTCTTTTATAATTTTCCTCTAAATGGATCTGGTTCTTCAATGGAATAGCCAGAGCATAAATTCCAAAAAGTCTGATCTTTCCTCCCTAATCAATAAGTATAATCCGTTTATATTGGCGATCTCGGAGATTTGGCTTAAACCGAGTTCCAACTTCAGGATCCCGGGCTTTGTCTCTCTCCTTGACTGTCGTTTAGATGGTTATGCTGGCAGTGCCCTTTTCATAAGGGACCATCTTCCTTTGGTTCCCATTGTTTCTCATAGTCCGTCTTTTCATGTTGTTGCAGCCAGAATCAAAAATATAACGTTTGTTTCGGTGTATATTCCTACTCCATCCAACCTCATTTTGAATGAACTTAGGTCCATTATTCAACCCCTTCCTAAGCCTATGCTTCTTGGTGATTTCAATATCCACCATCCTGTCTGGGGATGTGGCAAGACAGATTCTTTAAGTGATTTGTTTTTTGACATACTTCATTCGCAAAATCTCTGCATTTTAAATTCTGGGTCTCCTACCCTTCGTACCCGTCCTAATGAGGCAGTTAGTGCAGTTGATTTGTCGTTGTGTTCCCCAAGCCTTGCCTCCAGACTGTCCTGGGATTGTCTGGACAGCACTTACGGCAGTAAACATTTTCCCATTATTATAAAGTTTCCTTCTCTGGCTATACACTCCCCTCCGCTGGTCAAACCCTTATTAAAATATATCGTAAACCTGAATACGGACTGGACTCCTTTCAGAAGACAGCTCGAAGGCTTGGTCTCGTCTTTTCCTCCTATCTCCTCTGCTAATATACCTCATTCTGTTCTAGCTGTTAGTTCTGCAATCTCTTCCTGTGCTGATGCCTGTCTTTCTCTTAAAAATTCTGCTTCTGGTAAACAGCGTTCTCCTCCTTGGTGGGATAGAGAGTGCACGGAAGCGGTAAAGAGTAGGAAGAGCGCTGAGGTTGCCTATGCCAGAGATATGTGCTCTCACAATTATCGCATTTTAATGGATACTTCTCTCCGAGTCAAATCTTTACTACATAACAAAAAACTTGACGGCTGGAAAAATTTTTGTACTTCCCTTAGTCCTTTTTCCTCAGCTTCCACAAGCTGGCATAACATCAGAAGATTCCGCGGGTCCTGCAACCCTCCTTCTCGTAACCATCCCATTGCCTCTCAATGGGCCGAAGCATTCATGGACCGGTTAGCTCCCAGTTACTCTCCCTGCGCAGATGAAATTCCTTTACCCCTCTCCTTGCGTTCTCTTCATCCTTTGGACCAGTCTTTCTCCATGACTGAGTTTCGGAATGTCCTTAACTCTATAAGGGACTCTGCCCCAGGACTTGATGGCATTCCCTACTCTTTCATTGTTAATGCCGGGGATGATTTTAAACGGTATCTTCTCTCTTTATATAACTGCATCTTTGCTTCTAGCCTCCCCCCTTCTGATTGGAAATCGCAGTTAATAATTCCCATCCTCAAACCTTCCAAGGATCCTTCTGATCCTGCTTCCTATCGCCCGATTGCTTTATCCTCTGTCTTCATCAAATTATTGGAACACTTGGCCAAAAATAGACTGGATTGGTTTGTTGAGAACTCAGGTCTTCTGGCTGAGTCTCAATATGGATTCCGAAAGGGTCGATCTACTACTGATAGCTTGGCCATCTTCTCCTCTGACATAAGACTGGCCTTTAGTAAGGGAAAATCGGTGGTTGCGGCCTTTTTAGACGTCCAAGCTGCCTATGATAGTGTCCAACTTCCAATACTTAAAAGAAAACTCCAATTACTGAATATCCCTGGGAGACTATCTAACCTTGTGCTCAGCCTCCTGTCTGAGAGAAAGATTATTTTTCATGGTCGTGATCCAAATATCTCTCCCACTAGACTCATTTGGCGCGGTCTGCCTCAGGGTTCTGTATTGAGCCCTCTCCTCTTTAATATCTTCCTCCATGATGCTGAATCTTCTATTTCTGATTGCCAAGTGCTCCAATATGCTGATGATATCTTAATCTACTATTCTCATTCTAACATTGAATTTGCAGCAGACAAGGTCTCTAGATCTCTTTCCTCCCTGAATGAATGGCTTTCTGAGAATGGTCTCACTCTTTCACCTTCTAAGAGTTGTATAGTCCCTTTCACAAGAAAAAGAAGGGTTCCCTCCATTTCTGTAGATATCAATGGTTCTCCAGTCCCTGTACAATCCCATTACAAGTTTTTAGGTGTGATTTTGGATACAAAATTAAACGGAAATTTACATTTTGACTATGTAATTACTAAATGTGAAAAGGGTCTTAACATGCTTAGGTGTTTGTCGGGCGTGTGGTGGGGTGCTCATCCCATGTCCCTCAGACTTCTTTACAATGCGATTGTCCGGAGCATATTAGACTATGGCACTTTTCTTCTTGTCCCAGGCAATAAGGCTGGCCTAAGAAGGCTGGATCTCATTCAGTCCAAGGCTCTCCGGCTTATTGCCGGTGCAATGAGATCTAGTCCCATTATTGCTCTTCAGGTGGAATGCGCTGATCCCCCCCTCTTTTTAAGGAGACAGTTTCTAGCTGACAGTTACTTCTTTCGCTCTCTTCAGTGCTCTTACCATCCCATTCTAGATCGTCTTCTCCAATTGAAATCAGCTCCCTGTTGGCTCTCGAAGGGCCCTCCCTGCTTAGTAAAGAGTCTTCTAAAATTCCTGGCCCTTAAGGATCCTGTCTTCCACTCTCCTAAACTCCCTCTTTATGAGTTTGACTACGAGGTAATAACCCACGTCCCCCATGTCATTCTCGATTTTGGTATTTGTCGGAATGATCCACACGCAGATGAGTTGTTCAGGCAAATTATAAATCGGGAATGGCGTGGATGGAATACTATATACACAGATGCTTCAAAGCTCTCTCCTGTCGGATGTGTGGGGGTGGGTGTATTCCATAAGCAGTATAACATTGTACAGAAGAAAAAGTGCCCCCCAGAATCTTCAGTCTTCACTGGAGAATGCCTGGGGATTCTGGAAGGTATTCGGTATGTCATCCTCTTAAAATTAAAACAGTCTATTATTTTCTCGGACTCTCGCAGTTGTTTAGAGGCCATTCTCTCCAATCCCTTCTCCAGGAAGATGCATAACCCAATCATTTATCAAATAAAAGAGCTCCTTGTTCTCTGCAAAGTTTCTGGCGTCAAGGTAACTTTGGCCTGGATTCCGGGTCACTCTGGTATATGTGGTAATGAAAGAGCAGATACTCTTGCGAGGGAAGCAGTAGTGTGTGGAGATAAAGTGCCCTTTCGCACCTACTCTCATGACCTCATTGCCCTGTCCTCTGCCTCTCTTTACCGCTCCTGGTCCTCTCACTGGGCATCTTCTAGCCGCTCCTGTGGGAAGCATTATGCTTTGATTCAGCCGCAGATAAGGAGAAAGCCCTGGTTTTCCAAACTTCACCTTCCTAAATCAATCACGTCAACTATTATTCGAATGAGACTTGGGCACTGTTGTACCCCTGTTCACCTGCACAAGATCCGTGTCCGAGATTCGTCATTGTGTGAATGTGGTTTTGATGATGGAGATTTAAACCATATTTTTTTTGTCTGTCCTTTATATGATCATTCTGTTTTTTTTTCTCATCTCATCCGTTTCCAAATTTCTCTTCCCACTTCAATTTCCCTTCTTCTCTGTTTTGATAATTCTTACTCCTTTTATGCTCTAGCTTCATTTATCCACGGTAATGACATTAAATTATAAATATTATATTTATCTTTTTAGTTTTTTATTTATCTTTATCTTTGTTTCTTTTTTATTATTCTGCCGTCAGTTGCTTATTAGATGATACTTGAAAATGGCACAAATGGCCTCTCGGCCGATTGCCAATAAAGGAAAAAAAAAAAAAAAAAAAATGTCTATGCACACAATTTCAAAAGGGGTCTTTGGCGGGAACTCGGCGTGAGCGGTTGCTTTGTCAATTGAATTTTCGTTTTCGGCGTGAAAAAGTTGTTTAATGTGTTATAGTGATAGTGTATTATGCAGTAAATTGACTAAAATTCGTGTAGTGATGAAAAATTCAAGTGATAACAGTGTTTCTGTTCCGTTTGGTACCGACAAAGATCCTCGCGGTTGTGCTTCTTGCCGCCAGTTTTCGTAAAACAGACGCTATCCGGTTTTACGCAGAACATGAGGAGCTTAGGGCTTAGGTTAAGTTGAAAAAAGAAGATTTTTCACTGAAGACATGGCTGTATGGACATAGTTTCCTTTGCCTTTCCCGAAAGGGATAAATTTAACAAAAAAAAAAAAAAAACAATTTCAAAACAATTTTGTGACAATTTATTGACGACATTTTAGTACGTGCGGCGTTAATTAATTTTTCGTGTTTTTTTCACTAAAAATCAGTGGAAAATGAATGGAAACCCGTTGGTTGCTGCTATATTCAGCACATTCCAGAATAGACTAGATGAAGAACAGGAAATACGCGAGGTATCGTATGATAATTTATGTCAAACACATACCTTATATTTGTTTTGTTTTTTACTCTCTTTTTACGATTACGGCTCCTAATTTCCTGCAATTACAATAAACTCACTGACTTTCATTACTAACTTACAAGTTTATCGCTTTACCGCCTTAAATATCCTGTGTATTTTACTGACGATATTGGCGTAAAATTTTTAGGTTATTCGCGGCATATGCAAGGAGACCGATCGGATATCCAGGGAAGTCTCAACTGTGATTCAAGTAATCCATCGTAATGAGGAAGAAAGTAAGTCTTTTAATGTATTAAAATATGCCAACTTGATATCACAGCCTATCCAACAAGGTAATTTGGTCTGTGTGTTAGGTGCCTACCTACCAAGGTTTTATCATAGCATGTAACTAAATAATAATAATAATAAAGCCCTTTATTCTGCAATAAGAGTTTACAATTTCCATGTATGTACATTGGTGTTTTAAAGTATATCTCTTAACACAGTGTGCCTCTCGGCATAGGCCTCCTCTAACAACTTCCACTGCTCCCTGTCGTTTGCAACCCTCCTCCAGTTTGGACCGGCAGTAAGTTTAAGGTCATGCTCCCATCTGAAGAGCTGTCTGCCTCTGTTTCTCCTGCCATCTCTGGGATACCAGTTGGTCACCTCTTTGCTCCACTTCCCCTTCGTGTTCCGTAGCATGTGCCCTGTCCATCGCCACTTTTGCTGATCGACGCGTGATATAACATCTGTTACCCCTGTTTTAATTCGCAGGTCAATGTTTCTCACTCTATCCTGTCACTTATGGCCAGTCATGCTCCTCTCCATAGCCCTTTGGCATCTGGCGAGTTTTTCTCGTTGGGACGAAGAGAGCGCCCACGTTTCACAGCCATATGTTAAACATGGCAAAATACACGTGTTAAATGTTTTTCTTTTAATGGCCATGCCCAATTCCCTGGACTTCATTATCTCCTTTTCCAGCCAATGGCGATTCTCGTGTTGATTTCTTTTACCATTTGGTCTCTAAATGAGACAAATTGACTCGGGTAAGTATACTCCTGCACATACTCTAGTTGTTCATTGTCAATGCTGATGCTCATCTCATTGCCATTTGTCTTTCGTTTTCTTGGTGTCCATTTTAAGTCCAATTTTTATACTCTCTTCGTTTAGTTTTGAAACCATGTTTTTTTTTGTTATAAGATGGGTTAACTCTTGACGTCAATCTTGACCATAAGGTCAAATATGAGGTCGATGATGGAGCGAGTTAACCCAGAAAATGCCTATAAAGGCACTGGTACCGACGGAACACAGCAAGCTGTTTGGCGTCGGACTTCGGTAGGAGGGTGGTCGCGAACCAGACGGCCCTTTACAGAGCCTACCACACCGCATGAGACCATAGGAGGACACCTCAGATTCAGAAAAAAATGAAGTGTCGTTGCCTGGGATGGATTACTAGGAGGCAGGTCTCATTTGTGTTTCCTTAGTCGCCTCTTACGACACCCACGGAAAGAGATGGGGTGGTGTTATTCTCAACCGATCACCACACGGTCGATCACCACCACACAAACCATGTGGCTAAGTTTATTTGGATCTTCTTCAAATAGCACTAGGTCATAAATCACAGCCTATCCAACAAGGTTATTTGGTCTGTGTGTTAGGTGCCTACCTACCACTGTTTTATCATAGCTTGTAACTTAATTGGACCATTTTATAATAAATACAGCTTTTTACAATTTTTTATTAGTCTTATCATTAAAAATCTACTTAATGTATACTCGCCACCGAGCTATAAACAATAGAGTTGCAATCTAGGGGGATCAGATTTTGACAACACCTCAGAGATTTTACACAGACATCTGTAAGGTACGCGGTCATGCTACTAGTTCCATCTCTTTTTTGTGACCAAGATAGGATAGGGATCATTCAACAATTACGTGATCACCGGAAGGGGGGGGGGGTCGGGTGCTTGTATATACATCGGATTATTTGGGGGGGGGGGGAAAGAAGCCATGATTACGTCATCATTTTATAACTTTAATTAACGTATAGCGAAATGAAAAACTATCTATTTTATTGATTTAACTTTAAAGTTCTTACCTTTTTGCATTTTGACAAATGACACACCCTCTTCCCTAAGACCCATGGAAACATAACATAGGAGTCAGTGCTAATACAGCAAAAATTTTAAACACGGACGGATTACGTAATCAAGGCGAGGGGGGGGGTTAAAAACAAAAGATTACGCTGTGATTACATAGGGGGGGGGGTTAAAAAAACGGCCAAAAATGATCACGTAATTGTTGAACGATCCCATACGTGTCCCCCCTAACCTCAATTATTGGTGAGAATTTATTTTTAATTTCCATTGAATGCACCTGTACTGGTTACTTACTCGGAGATCTTATATAAGGTATTTCAAAAAACCCAAAAAAAAGAAACTCCAAAATTTAATTTTAAAAGTGAAATAGTCGCAAGTCTAGCAATCAGTTGCACGTTTTGACATCTTTCAATAAGAATATTTCATATAATGATTATTACATACTTGTCATATTTATAATAGAGCTGCGCAATCAGCTAAATTTTAATTAATTTTGAATTATCATTTTGTTTGGGTTTTTTTGAAATACATATATAAAATTGGAGGTCCTGATTCACTGACTCATCAACGCCCAGCCCAAACCCTCAGAACTAGAAAGCTGAAATATGACAAAAGATGTCTTTTATGACATAAGCAAGCAATAAGAAAGTATTTTTAAAAATTCAACCCCTAAGGGGGTGAAATGTCGGTTCAAGGTTTGTATGGAAAATAAAATTTTTTTGGACAATTTGACTCGAATATTCGTCAAAATATACCTTGAAGGAAATACACGTGTTTCGCGATTTTTTGAAAATAATCCCCTAAGGGATCAAGAATGGAATGGGTGACTAAAAGAGTTCTTTGCGGGAGCGAAGCCGCGGGAACAAGCTAGTACTAAATAAATAAGTCCCATCCAATTATACTGTAAATTGCCCCATTCAATATTTGCTTTGTTTTCAGTCATGCCAGCTTGTTTGAAAGCCAGAGAGCTGTTTGCGAAAGCAGCAGAAGGTTATTCAAAGCTGAAAGCTGCGGTGCCGGCTACAGACTATTACAAGTAAGACATAAGTTCCCCTTACGTAAGTAAGGAATTTCCACAGCAATACAACATTCAGAACAAAATCAAATTTTAGGTAAATCGTCCAAAACCAGGTGTCATTCCAGGGCCAAAAAAGCCTTCTTCTTAGTAACTGGTTTTTTTAAATAGTATAAACACTTAAGGTAATAAAAAGTACAAAACTAAACTATGATGATCCAGTGATCATCACTCAGAAATGTTCAAAGAGTATCAAACCATCTGATAAAGGACATAAAGGCCGAGGGCAGATCTTAAAAATGAACAAAATAATGACATTTAATTAAATGTCAAAAATATTTTCATAAATTTTCATACAGATGTGCAAAAACATTTGGATATTTAGAAGCATTATTACCCAAGCTGAACCAGAGATGTTTTGTCCTTAGTCAATTATAATTTTTAAAACAATCAAAATAAATGAAAGTTTAGTAAAAACTAGTCTGGACCTGCAATGGTCTGAACCTGAATAACACCACCCCATCTCTTTCCATGGGTGTCGTAAGAGGCGACTAAGGATACACAAATGAGACCAGCGTCCTATTAATACATCCTAGTAACACCTCAATTTGTTTCAAATTTGAGATGTTATCCTATGGTCCCATTCTGAGTATGGTAGTATGGTGAGCTCTGTATGGAGCTGTCTAGGGAGAACCATTTTCTGGGATGGCTGGCTGCATCGTCGACCTCATTTATGACCTTGGTCGAAGCTAAGGTCAAAAGTTGACCCATCTCATATTAATAAAAAAATAAAAGTAAATTACTACCAAAATTCCAATTTCTGACCTCCTGTACTTTTAACCCCTTAGATACCATGACCACTGGCGCTTCATGACCCAGCGCTACTGCTTCCTGATCTCCCTGGTAGTCTGGCTGGAACAGGGATTCCTCGTGTCCTTGGAAACTGTCGCTGAAATACTTGGCAGTTAGTATTTTGTGCAACATTTATTTTACTAACAAACTATTCATGAGTGTCGGCCATTATTAAAAACATTAGTAAAACTGTTTAAATTATAAAACATTTTTTTTTATTAATATTTGTTGTAATGCCGTAATGTAAAAGCGACATTACAATTTGGCCAGTAAAATTACAATTCCTTGAAATTTGAAGAGCCACCTGCATGATATTAGGATAAGTTAGGTCAGTTTAGGCTTTTTAGGTTTGGTTAGATTAAGTTGCATTAATAATAGATCTTTACCTGTGCAATTGGCGTTTTTTTTCTGAAGCTTTATTTTGTTCATAATTTATTTGATTGAACAGGTATTACAATTTTTTTTTTTAATTTAAAAACTTGGCCATATAAAGGAGATTTTAAGTAAAATAATACATTTTTACTTTGGATTTATTTACTGAAAGTGAATCTTAACTATAGCTTGTTTCACCTGTTGCCCGTTTCATTGCTTATTTTTGCTGTACCTTTGTTACAATTACAACTTTCAATAAACTAAGTATGATGAAAATTAATTTCAAATTTAAATTCGAATAGCTTTTAATGTTGTCCAAACTTTCCCACACAATTTTGTTAAATTTGGATTTCGCATTTCCAAGAAATATCCAAAAACATTGGTATATAAAAATCAGTTTTCCAAAATATTGTATGAAAAACGGCAATTTCATAACGGCAATTTTTATATTATTATAAAAAAGTCCATCAATGCAAAAAAATGAGGTAATTTACAAAGTACTGAGCGATTAAAATCTTACTAAGTAAAATTATAATATTACGGGTTGCCAATGTTATAGTGACATATTCATTTTTGTTTTCATTTTTGTTTCAGTAAGTCCATTAGAACAAAAGGGAGAGTTCCATCTAGACATAGAAGACTATCTAGTGGGGTTATTAAACCTCTGCTCGGAACTGGTAAGTAAGCAGGGTTATTTATAACCAGTGATCCTTCAGTGATCGGAATAGGCTGAATATATTTACCTAAACTTCGAAGAACAGAGTCGAAAAGTGGATACTCCTTATGACAATATTTTTTTTACGGGACATCACTTAAGTACATACAAATGTTAGTACTACAGTAAAACAAATTGAATTTAACCTTTATTTTCGTTCAACACGATCTGTAGGAACAAATAAAAGAACCAATTATTGGTTCAAAAGAACCAATAACCAAATGTCCCGTAAAAAAATATTATCATAAGGAGTCTCCACTTTTTGACTCTGTTCTTCGAAGTATAGTTAAATATATTCAGCCTATTCCGATCACTGTTTATAATTTACGCAAACACTGTTATTACTCTTAGTTAAAAAAAAATATTTTCTTAAATAAAAATTGGCCTTAACATTTCATACTCTACGTGTCAATTTAATGGAATAACCCGTGTTGGATGGCAAGGGAAATATTATTAGCTAAAATAATGTTGTACTCTTAGCTACATTACAAAATTTCAAACCGTCGATACCCTGAGCTGAAATAATATTGCACTCGTAGTCGTAGCTACAATATCTTACTTTAAACTATTGATACAACACTCTTTGCTAAAATAATAAGCTACATTCCAAAATTTAAAATTATTTATACTCTTGAGCTAAAATAATATTGTACCTTCTACATTCCAAAATTTCAAACTATCGATTCTCTTGAGCAAAAATAATATTGCATTCTTAGCTACATTCCAAAACTTCAAACTATCGATTCTCTTGAGCAAAAATAATATTGCACTTTTATCTACATTCCAAAATTTTAAACTATCGACACTCTCAGCTAAATTAATTTTGTATTCTTAGCTACATTCCAAATTTCCAAACTAATAATTAAAGTTAAGTACCTACTGTTAAACTCTGATGTTGTCTCTTTTACTCTTATTGATATAAACAAGGATAGCATGACATTTAATTACTTATTAACTTTAAATGACGTCTCTGAGTACGGCAGTTACCTAGCTAAAATAATGTTGCACTCTTAGCTACATTCCATTACTTCAAACTATTAATACAATACTCTAAGCCAGGGGTTCCCAATCTTTTTCAGTCCGCGGCGCACTTATAACTTCAGAATTAGGTCTCGGCGCCCTAACCTAAGTTGAAATAGATAGATACAGTTAAAAGAAATAGGTGGGTACAATGATACTTGTTAGATAGAGAGGCACAAAACTTTAAACATCCACAATATGAAGTTATTTTTTTTATTTATTCATTAGAATACTCAATTTAAACCTAGTCAAGATGATAAGTTGAGTTTTGTGATCTCCACACGTTTTTCAAAGCGTTGGAGTGTTCATTTTGTACCTGCCAATCCGTAAGTTAAGGTTTCGCATCGGAGTATGGTACAGAGGATCACCTCACGGTGCCCCTCTGTACTGTCTACGGCGCACCAGGGCGCCGCGGCGCACAGTTTGGGAACCCCTGCTCTAAGCTAGAATAATTTTGTACCCTTAGCTACATTCCAAATTTTAAAAACTATTAAACTTCTTAGCTAAAATAATGTTATACTTGTAGCTACATTTCAAAATGTTAAACTATTAATACTCTTAGCTGATCTGTTGGCCTTTATTTAAATGTATATGTTTTTTTACTAAACAGTCCCGCCTGGCTGTGAACTCAGTAACTCTAGGCGACTACCAGAAGCCGCTGCGGATATCCAAGTTCGTGTTGGAACTGAACGCAGGATTCAGGTAAAAAATAAAACATTGTTATTTATATGTGAAATGTTACAGAACGCGACTCTATACTTGAGTAGCAGTCGTCTTTGTCATTTTGATAGTGAGAGAAAGAGACAATCAATACTTACGTATAGATCAAGACTTGAATCTACTTCCGTAATACTTGAATCTACTTCCGTAATACTTGAATCTACTTCCGTAATTCCGTAATACCAAGTGTTCTCCCTTCCAGATTATTAAACCTGAAAAACGACCATCTCCGTAAGCGCTTCGATGCTCTCAAGTACGACGTGAAAAAAGTCGAAGAGGTGGTCTATGACCTCACTTTACGCGGCCTCTTGCCAAACAATCCTGCGCCGGTCGGAGCAGTCGCTGAATAATTTAATTATATTTTTTTAATTTATGATAAGTACTCATTTTTATCGAGTTGTACAAGATGCCCTTTTAAATAAATATAATAAATAAATACACGCTACACACTCAGAGGCCCACGCTAAGGTTTTCCCTTGTGTAGTGAGTCCTTTGGAACATACATAAAAGCACACAAACACCCATGACCCCAGAACAAACATTTGCTTTTACAGTTGTTATGGGACTATGGGGTGACGTTATATTAGTTAGCAAAATTTCAGGGCCGGTGATAATTACTGTGAAATTGAACAACTTTCTTAAGAAATTCTCAAAAAAAATCTTTAGTTGTATGGACAGAGGAATTTTTTTTAATATGTCAACCTATGATGTGCGTTTCTCCACTGGGACCATTCGCCAAATAATTATGTGTTCTATACTAAAATTCAAAGCAAAAATTCAGCAATTCTGATATTCAGTCTTAGAAATTACAGCATTAAAACTTTCGATGCTGCGCCCTGAACTCAAAAACTGTTTTTTTAAATTATAAGATGGGTTAACTCTTGACCTCAATATTGACCATAAAGGTCAAAGATGAGGTCGACGATGGAGCGAGTTAACCCAGAAAATGCCTAAATAGAAAAGGCACTGGTAGCGTCGGACTTCGGTAGGAAGGTGGTCGCGAACCAGATGGTACAGAGCCTACCACACCACATGAGACCATAGGACGACACCTCAGATTCAGAAAAAATGAAGTGTCGTTTCATGGGATGGATTACTAGGAGGCAAGTCTCATTTGAGTATCCTTAGTCGCCTCTTACGACACCCACGGAAAGAGATGCGGTGGTGTTATTCTCAACCGATCACCACACGGCAAAAAAACTGATGTTTCTTAGGGAAAGTTTTTCAGTTTC
Source organism: Aproaerema taeniolella (assembly GCA_949987775.1). Lineage (NCBI taxonomy): Eukaryota > Metazoa > Arthropoda > Insecta > Lepidoptera > Gelechiidae > Aproaerema > Aproaerema taeniolella. The sequence continues at coordinate 3,297,886 of OX465266.1, forward strand.
ACGGTTCAGAATCACCTGTTAAAGTTTCGCTAACTTATTTAAGGTAACTCAAAAAAAGGGCACTATTTTTTAATCACTCGCTTGTTTCGAGCGATATCTTTCGTTGATTTGCTCCTATGCTATTGATTTTTAGGGTTCCGTAGTAATCTACGAACCCTTATAGTTTCGCCATGTCCATCTGTCCGTCTGTCCGCGGGTTTCCTAAGAAACCCTTGGTACTACAGAGCTGAAATTTGGCATGGTCATACATATAAACTATGCCGCCAGAACTGTAGAGTAAAACCTTAGAAAAAAATTTTTTTTCGGGTGTCTCCCATAGACGTGAAAGGGTGATGAATTTTTTTTTGTCTCGCCTATATCATCAAATGGGATGTCATAGGACAGCTTTTTAAAAGACAAAAGGGGTTTACTACGAACGTTTTTCGATTCAGCACTCCGTTTGCGAAAAAATAATTTTTAAAGTGAAAATTTTTGACAAACACAAGTGTCCCCCCCCCTCTACCAGCTAAATGGTTGTTTCTAAAAATGTGGAAAAAATCACAGTGGTAGTATATACAACGAAATTAAAAGGAAAACTATCACACATAAGATGGCTCTTCAAGTTTGCGAGTAATAGTCGACCAAGTGCCAAACTCAGTTAGGATTCTGCTCGTAGAATTAAGAAGCCAGCTGCATATTTGAACCATGTTGCTACGGAACCCTACAATGCGCGTGGCCCGACACGCTCTTGGCCGGTTTTTTTGAATTTTTTAACTACTAAATTCCATGAGTGCTAAGACCCTTTCTCTGAAGTGTAGTGATCAAAAAGTTCGGAAATCAATAGAATCCGCGCAAATAAATAAAAGATATCGTTCGACACGAGGGGAGCGATTCAAAAATCGTGCGCAAGGTCGGTTGCACGTTCATTTAAGGTTACCTGCAGTCCAATTCTACTACAAAACTGTAACTGCGCGTTTGCGGCTATCATTGACGTGACTAACGCTCCTTTAAATGTAATGCCGTCCTTGTTTACGCCAACAAGACTGAAAGTGACAGTATGATATTTAAAGTAGCACTAACTTGGAAGTTAGATCAGAGACAATGACTTAAGTGGCAGTTGTCTTTGTCATTTTGACAATGAGAGAAACAGACAATCAATACTTAGTATAGATCAAGATTTGAGTCCCTTTTTGTAATACGGATCGGATCTGAGTTTTAGTCGTGGATATTAATAAGGTATATAAGGTCCTAATTTATTAGTCACTTTCCTTTTAACACGTTATCATTATAAGTTAAAATATATTAATTAATAATATGATTACATGTCAAAAAATTTAAAAATAAACATGTGTTAAAATAACACATTTTGTCGAGACCCCCTCTCGCTCGTGGCTACTCGCCCAAAGGTCCCCATTACGCTGGCGGCGTTTCCTCGCTGTATCGCCAGCGATATCCTTTGAGCGAGATAATATCCCGCCCGAGGATCCCCACCATTCGCCTGCAGACGGCGACCGATTTCGCGGACGAAGATTTTTGCGTCTGCTCCCCATGTTCCCATTGTTTCGACCGCAAACGGTACAAACTCATACGCTGGTTCCAGGCTGGCGTATTTCACTCGTTTTCTCTGGGCTACTGTCTCCGCAGCTGCACCCGCTGTCCTTTGAGTACCTGGAAGGTGTGACTGTGCAAAGGTGCAGGCACACGTAGCATCCCAGATGAGGCTACGACCTTTCTGCCATGGAACCAGTGTGAGACCATCGGGCCTTTTGCCGTCGTTTAGGGAAAGGCCGGGGGGCTCCAGAACACAGGGGACGTTTGCCGCTGTTATAGCCCTTTTAATCACATCGTTGATGGCGTGATGCCGGGGTCGCCTGCCAGCACATAGTCTACAGCTAAGACCATGGCGCCCATCCACCCCCACCATCACGCCACAAACGCAACGATGAGGCTCACAAACAGTACTTCCTATCCTGAGAGCCACAGCCACTCTAAGAGAGTCGTTATCTAATTGCGTGCCCATGTGTGGAGAAGGCAAGGCATGCAACCAGACACCCGACTCAGTAGCAGATACGGCTCGCAGGCGGGCTAATTCTGCCCCGGTGGCACTATCCAGTAAACCAGTATAAGTTGTTTTCGATGCTACTTCATCCCAACTTTTTTGGCATTCTGGTTTACTAGGTACAGCACCTCCTGGACACATCCCCTTCCAAATGTTCATGGCCTCGGACGCAAAACGTATGCGGACGTTTTCCCCGTCGAGTTTGAGGATACGAGAAACTAACCCCACTACACCATGAGACGAAGCCAAGAACGCTATCGGGCCTACATCGCATAACCGACGTACACCCAAACCGCCATAACACACCGGCAGGCCAGCCTGACACCACTGGTTGTCATCGAGACTGATGTTCAGAATTTCCTCAAGAGTCTGTCTCAGAGTGTTATCGAAGCGTGAGACCTCTTGAGGAAATAGCCACGTCGGGGCTGTCCTTACCGTGTATGTTAGTTTCGGCATCGCAAAACAGTTTCTTAAAAGGGTGAGTGAAACATGCGCTGACAGATTTTTGAAGTGGCCCGACAGTTCCGACAGCGTATCGGTCTTCGTTCCGAGGTCGGTCGCTACACCTTCCTGAAATATGGGAGCACCCAGTAGAGTAAAGGACCCCCTGTCTAGCATTCTGAGACCTGGAATCAGGGTCTCAAAACGATCCTCCTGATCGCGGGTTAACGGACTAAGGGGAAAAAGCTCACATTTCGTAGTGTTGACTTCTAAGCCTAAGCTCTTGAACGCTGGAATAAGCCTTTCAATGTCTCTGGCCACCACACCTGGATTACCGCCGATAGTTCCGTCATCCAAATACCACACATTGAGAGGCGACTCTAAGGTGGATATAATCTTTTGGATGCCGAGACTAAAAACAAGGGGGCCTAATGGGTCCCCTTGCTGTGCGCCCACCTGTGAAGAGATAGAAATGTCACTGTAGAATAAGTTAGAAGACGAAGAGTAACATTGAAAGAGAAACGGGTATAGATTTGGTATTTGGTCCCTGACCTCCTCGAGTAAAATGTCTCTCTCTAGGCTGTTGAAGGCGTTTTTGATGTCTACCTTGACAATGATGACATTGTCAGAGTCTCCGCCAGGTGTGGCAAACGCTCGAATAGCGTGAATAGCAGCCTCACAGCCAAGCGCGGTCCCGAACCCTATCTGGTACGGCTGAAGATAAGAAGCCATTTGGGGTTTCACTGCTCGACATCCGGTCAAAATATATCATTTGAGTCAAAAAACAAAGGCATAATATTAAATTGAAAAGGTCTTGAAAAATTTTGTTATGATATTTTTTCATTACTATGATGAATAAACCCATCCATTCAAACGTAAATAATAATGGCAGTAGTAGAGAGCGGGCGAGTGGGGAGTGGCCGGCTTCAAGTGATAGAGAACCATTCCTTTATCTTTAAATGGAATTTTTTTTATATTTTTTTTGCTAAATTTTATTTTAAGATAATTAAATTTTATGTTGTTTTTTTGGAATACTATTAACCTATACAATAACGTCTTTGAAGGAAAGTCACTAATAAATTAGGACCTTATATAATAATATCCAGGTTCCTAAGGAACGTATTACAGAAGGAGACTCAAGTCTTGATCAATTCTTAAGTATTGATTGTCTGTTTCTCTCACTATCAAAATGACGAAAACGACTGCTACATAAGTATAGATCAGAGTCTGAGTCGCGTTCTGTAATATAGACCTTAGTGTACACTCAAGAGCACATCAAGCTTGACACTTTGGACCGGCCCTGCGCGCTGTATAAATCAGAGCTCAGCTTAAACTGGTAGTGTAAAGCGTGACCTGCTCTTGACTGTACAGTAAGTTCAATTTTCCGAGACACTTTTAAAGCGTTGACAATTTACTTTCATTTAAAAATCCATGTTCTAGAGTTAAGTGATAATAATAAGTTAACTATTTATAAAATACAATTTAACAAAGATCGAACATAATTCAAGATGGCGGTAATATTTTTTTCGAAAGTCGGCACCAATGACTCAAAAAATAATTGACTTTGGCAAAAAACTGAGTCTTTTATTAATTACATTGTGGTGTGAATAACTTTTATATAAATGAGAAAAATAAAATGTGTCGTACAAAATAATGCATTTGTTTTATTGAGAAAAAGAGTAATAGGGACATTAAGGTTTTATAATTTCTCCTATTTTAGAATAGAATAGAATAACCCACAATAATTCCTTATCGTAAAATCTCTTACGTTATGAGCGAATAGTATGAGCAATGAGAATTTACTTACTCTCATGACATGACAGTTGATTGCAAAGGAAAACATAACCTTAAACATATGACAAGGAGGTTGAATTTCTTTTGCATTAAATCGACATTGACACATGACCTTGAATGGCTAAAACGACGTATGTCCAAATCAAAACGCAAGAGAAATTAAAACTTCTCGATATCCTAATAGGGTCTACTTTTCTAATGTTGTTACGGAAGTCTACTCTACAACCTCACAAACTCTATCACACATTTGCTCCTTCACCAATAGACCAAGATCCCAGGGCCGCCAGATCTTACTTATTTTCTCATTAACCAAAAGTGTGGGTTAATGAGAAAATAAGTAAATGTACTATAAACATATGAATACCAGCTAGTCTGGGCCGTCGGCCAATTTTCAACTACCAGGTTCTGAAGGTACTTCCAAAAATTACTCGTCTTGAAGTCTGGGTGCTATAAAAAGTATTGTTATAGTTCCCTGAACATCATATAAAAAAATCAGACGACTGACCCATGGTAACACTGACTGGTTACACTGATGTAACTACTGAGCATACTTATGACCAATAGTTACACTGATGTGACAACGGAGTATATCTATGATCGGTGGTTACACTGAAACTTATAATACCGGCTCAGATTGTAAGTACAATGGCATAATTTACTTGCGAACTGTCAAGCCTCTGGCAGAAATTACAGCTGACAGTGTCTGGCGATGTTGATAATTAATTTTCATATTTAATTAATTATATTCTACAAGACATCAGCACCCAGACTTCAAGACAAGTGAGTAATTTTTGGAAGTACCTTCAGAACCTGGTAGCTGAAAATTTGCTGTCGGCCCAGGCTAGCTAGTATTCATATGTTAATGGTACATATTAGCACTACTCTTTCCCGCACTTTTGGTTAATGAGAAAATAAATAAGGTCTGGCGGCCTTGGGATCTCAGTCTACAAATTGTGGTCAAGAACGAACTTTTTTTTTAATTTAGGTCTAATTTAGCATGAGTAAAAAAAAGAAAGGCCTTTGCTTTGCCTTTGGGATTTTGTAAGCTAGATTAAAAAAAAAAACACTGACTTAAAACTTTAGGGAAGGAATTAAAAATAAAATGCATTTATCGTGTGAATCGCCTTTTACTTACACTTGAAAAAGTAAAAGTATAGTCGCTGCTTACACAAAATGTTGAATATCACAAAATCATAATCTTATAATTATCTCAATCGTTTTTATTACAAAAAACGCTTCATTTGAGAAAATATAAACACCAGTACTAAAGAAAAAAGTACTTCAGGAATATTATAAAGGGAAAGATTTGTATTTTTGTATGTAACGAATAAACTTAAAAACTACTGGACCGATTTCAAAAATTCTTTCACCATTAGGATGCTGATTATCCCTGAGTAACATAGGCTATGTAATTTTTCCGAATACCCACGGGAACGAAGTCCCGAGCGGAATGCTAGTGATAAATAATTGTGGAGAAAATATCCCTTACTACTTCCGAAGCTTAGTAATGAGCGGTTGGGTTGATTAGCTAACCTAACAATTTAAAGAAAATAACCCTAAAAAGACATTCAACATTCGATTACAGATCTCACATTGGTTTTTTGACAAATGACAACCATATTCAATATGGCGCACGGAAAATTGACCAATGAGAGCACGGCAACCATGATGAATGCATTATTTTATGGGATGACTTGAAATGAGCATATAAGAACATGAAATATATAAAAAAAACTTTTTTATATAAATCCATATTAAGAAATTTAAGAAAAAAATATATCCATACAGCAGTATAGATAAAGCGAATTTTTTGTTCAACTTGGTTTGCTCAGGTTATTGAAATACATATTTTTTATTATGCAATTTAAAAATTCCAAAATGTAACTCTTTAAAATACCTAATCTCTTTTATTGCATGTGATAATCAAAATATATATTTTTAAATGAGCTATAAATCTATATGACAGCTGCAAGTATACTGACATTAAAAAAAAACAATTTTTATTTACTTAAAAACAAAAATCAACAAAAAATAAACTTCTAAAGTCTGTCAGACAACGCTTACAGGTTAACACAACATTTTGGTTCCCCTAAAGACTATTTTACGATAATTATTGAATTTATCCTAATACCTAAAACAGTCAAGATAATTTAGTATGAGTAACTTTGAATTTCCATCATAAACACAAATAAATAATTAAGATCTTAAAATTGTTAGTAAAATTCAATTTCACATTCCCAATTTTATTTTTTTCAAAATGGATATTCAAAATTACTGCGTTTCTAAACTGTACTTATATCTTAGTTTCAATATTTGAGGAATGTAATATTTAAGGAACATTACTTTGGTGATGTACTGGCAATATATCAATATCACTAGAGAAAATATCACTCGAGCCACGCGTCCGATCGCTCCGGTGGCTAGTTTACAACTAATCCCCACTCCGCACACGAGAGACAATATATTGCCTTCTCTTTCACACTTACATTACTACAGGTATGTCTGTCTATTGAAGTATTTTTATCTTGTAGTTTTATGATCATGACGATTAAAAGAGTAATCATCCCGGTCAATTTAGCCGTTGGTTATAATTATAGATATTATTTAATTAGAAAAATAGACTAAACATGTCTTTTGTTTTTCCAAAACAGTCCTAAATATAAACTATATTTTACTTAATTTTACAATACACTGTTTGTTCCTTACATCTTCTCTGCAATTGTTTTTTGAGGTATGTAACCTACGATGATAATAATTACGGATTCTGATGCAAAAATCAACTGGACTATGAATGAGCAAAGATATTTGTTATTATTAAAATAACCGACTAATTTAATAGTGTAAATCGTCATTTAAAATTAATGACCAAATATTTAAAAAAAATATCACCCGCTCTTTCAAAATTACAGGTCTACAACAAATGTTGCCAACAGTTATTCAAAACGGCTATACTAATAACTACTATCAAAAAATAAAATTATATAAACTTGCCGATCAACCACACTTTATTTATAACTTAAGTTTATTACAATGTTCAGTCCCAACAAATACTGAATCGGATTTTATCCACGCCAGCGTTTAAGGAAAAGGAATTACTTCTTATGAAATTTAATGAATTTTCGTCAACGTTTACTGTAAGAACTACGCAATCTTCGTCAATTTTCTCGTTTAACACTACCCAATCCATGGTATTTAATCCAAAATTATACTTCTCTAGTAAATCAAAAAGTTTTTTGTAATTTAATGGTATGAAACTGTTAACCTTCAAAATAATTTTATGAACAGTATATTCATGTTCGTAATCAATGGTAGAAAATTCAATAACATCAGTGGCAACACTGAGAACTTTTTGCAGCCATTCAAAACTTTTTTCGTTCTGGCAACTGTAAATCAAGCCGCCATTTTTAATGCCGTAGCATTCCAAACATGGCAAATTTTCGGAATTACAATCACTTATATTTTCTGAGATCATTGTTTGTACTTGTTTTACAAGTTTTATAGTGATATCTTTATTGTTTTGAGACGTTATTTTAACATATTTTTCCATTTGTTTGTATTTCTTTGAATTTAAATTCAGATCTGAGCTACTTAACGATCGTTTATGCAAATTTAAACCGTTAGCAATTGCTTTCTCAATATTTATAATATCCAAACCAATATCAACAGAGTCAATCATATCATCAAAGATAAAACTGTTATTATTTACTTCAGGTTTCTCACTTATTTCTTTGGGATCATTTTCATGTTTTTCGGAAGTCGCTGCTAGTTTTCCATTTGTTTCTTTCGGACAATTAGCATGTTTTTCGGAAGACATTTCCAGTATTCCATTTGTTTCTTTCGAACTATTAACATGTTTTTCGGAAGACACTTCCAGTATTCTATTTGTTTCTTTCGAACTATTAACATGTTTTTCGGAAGACACTTCCAGTATTCCATTTGTTTCTTTCGAACTATTAACATGTTTTTCGGAAGACACTTCTAGTTTTCCATATGTTTCTTCCAGACTATTAACATTTTTTTCGAAAGACGCTTCTATTTTTTCGTTGACAACTTTATCTTGTTCCAAAAGATCGAGTATGGAATCGTCATCACTTAAGTCTATAGATTCTAGATCAGTGTCGACTAGATCTTCGTTATCTGAGAGACAATTGTTTTCGATCTTATCATCAGCGCTGTTGTTATCTTTACTGTCATTGTATGTATCAAGACTCATAGGTACGTTGTTTACGTAAATTATTGTGTTTTTAACGTCAGTAGATTTCGGTGGTGGCAACTCCAAAGCAGAGTTGATGAATCGCTTTTGGTAGTACTTCTTCTGTAGTGTGAAGGACCTGAAATATGAAAAGATATGAAGAAAATTAATGTCTTATCAAGCCTATTCGCTCAAAGGAGAATGGGCAAAAATGTATGGAGCTTGGTCTATGTTTTATGCATCAAGCGGCAGTCTCAGGACTAAGCATTACGCATTAATATGCAATTAAAAAAAACAATTGTGTGAATACACCGGTTAGTTTAGGAAATATATAATATTTTATTTTATACTTTAATGACTTTTAAAATGCTCTTGTATGACAAAAACTAATGATGTTGACTGTGAATAACAATAGTTTTAGTTAAAAACCGGCCAAGAGCGTGTCGGGCCACGCGAATTGTAGGGTTCCGTAGCAGCATGGTTCAAATATGCAGCTGGCTTCTTAATTCTACAAGCATATTGTCATAGTTGATGTTAAAATCCCCAAATACTATACTTAGTATCATAAACAAATGTATTAAAAAGTTTGGCCTAAATAGAATGGAAGTGGTTAATGCGCGAGCGAAGCGAGCGCGATTTTTTTTTTTTTTTGCGACAATTTTATTGTAAGGAATAATATAATAATATCAAGCTAAGCAGGTGTATATTTTTAATGTCTTTTTCGTAATTAGCACCCACAAAAACCTATTAAACGACACCGGAAATGTCAATATGTTACAGCTTGGCTTTCGGCTCGCCTCACTTTTAGCGTGGAACCTTATATGGCAGCCATTTTGGATAAGGGTACACTTCATCATAAATGCTACCCTCGTGAATTATTCCACATTTTTTTTCATTATAAAAATTAATGTTTCCCAAACGGATTGCTGAATTAGTGAATTGGTAGTTTTGGCCTAAATATAACAGAATGGAAATATTTAATGTGCGAGCAAAGCGAGCGCGAATTTTTTTTTTTGCGATAATATTAATTTTAGGAATAATATCGAGCTGCTGCTAAAGCAGGTCGCGTGGTAATCGTGTATAATTTTGATGTAATTTTCGTAATAAGCACCCCCAAAAACCTATTTAACGACACCTAAAATGTCAATATGTTACAGTTTGGCTTTCGACCTCCCCTCACTTTTAGCGTGGAACCTTGTAAACATGTTCTTATTAATCCCAAAAACGTTTGGTCGACTATTACTCGCAAACTTGAAGGGCCAACTTATGTGTGATAGTTTTTCTTTTAATTTCGTTGTATATTCTATAACCGTGAATTTTTTCACATTTTTAGAAACAACCGTTTAGCTGGTAGTGTCCCCCCCGGAAACTTGTTTTTAATAAAAAATTTCACTTTAAAAATATTTTTTTCTCAAACGGAGTGCTGAATCGAAAAACGTTCTTAGTAAACCCCTTTATATTTTAAAAATCTATCCTACTCGTATGACATTCAATTCGATGGTATCGGCGAGAAAAAAAAAACCATCGCCCTTTCACGTGTATGGGAAACACCCGAAAAAATGTTTTTTCCAAAATTTTATATTTTAGATCTGTCGGCGCAATCAATATCTATGACCATGACAAATTTCAGCTCTGTAGTACCAAGGATCTTATATTAGTAAATATATTCTTATTAATCCCAACAGTGTTTGGCACTTGGTCGACTATTACTCGCAAACTTGAAGGACCAAGTTATGTGTGATAGTTTTACTTTTAATTTCGTTATATATTCTATCAAGGTGAATTTTTCCACATTTTAAGAAACAACCGTTTAGCAGGTAGAGGGGGGGGGACACTTGTGTTTGACAAAAATTTTCACTTTAAAAATTTATATTTCGCAAACGGAGTGCTGAATCGAAAAACGTTCTTAGTAAACCCCTTCTATCTTTTAATATGCTATCCTAAAATAGCATATTAAAATATTAATTTATATTAATTTAATATGCTAATCAAAAAAAAATCATCGCCCTTTCACGTCTATGGGAGACACCCGAAAAAAATTTTTTTTCTAAGATTTTACTCTACAGTTCTATCGGCGTGATTCATATGTATAATCATGCCAAGTTTCAGCTCTGTAGTACCAAGGGTTTCTTAGGAAACCCGCGGACAGACGGACATGGCGAAACTATAAGGGTTCGTAGATTACTACGGAACCCTAAAAATGGGTCAAACATTGATCTTGTTCTGGTCTTTACGAATACTTTTTGTTTTTCTTCTATAAACAATGATCATAGATCTAACAACACTATTGAAAAGTGTAAAAGCTATTTGCTTAATGTCACAATTCAAACTAGGAACACGAGGAAAAGTGTTGACAATGTCACTCTAACGAATGACAAAAAAAGCAATGGCAAACAGTCAAAATATTATGCAAGCGAAAATCAACCTTTTTGTTTTCTAATGTTCTATGGGAAATTGAACCTTAAGGTGGTAAACCAATTTTTGGCCGGCGGAGGGACCGGGCGCGGCCCGTGGTTTCGCGATATATTGCGTAGCGCCTAAGTAGGTAATAGTAGATTGTGTGACAAGGGAGCAAAGTAGTATTTTTACGGAGCGAGGGATTCAAAGTACATTGCCCGAGGTAAAAATAATTTGCTCTCAAGTCGTATACTCTACTTTTCATCCCCTTTCTATGAGAAAATAAATTACAAGAACAGAGACTTCATTCGCGTTTTTTTTTAATTAGCGCGGGGGCCGCCGCCGTGCTGCCAGCACGTACCAGCCAGTATTCAATTGCATACAATTTGCGTTCGATTTCTATGAATGACACATGTTCTAAATTCAAATCGCATATACGCCCGCTAAAAAGTTCTTAACAGAAAAGAGCTCTTTTACTCCCGCTGATAGAGGAACAAAGCGACACTTTTCGAATAGAAGGGATGAAAATAACATTTACGTACTAATATTAGTAAAATTACTTACTTGGCAAAGAAGACAACAGTCACATAGCAATCTCCAGCAATTTCTTTAATCTCCTTAAGCAAATCATTCTCCAACTTATTGAACTTCATTGCTATTGCCCCTTTCTTATTAATATCATTTACTACTTTCTGTACATAGCATTTCTGTTTGCTGTTGATAATTATGTCAAACTTATATTCGGCGTCGCCATTTTGGTTCGTTATAAAGTCTTTTATTTTTTCTAAAAATAACAGCTTGTATGCTAGCTTTTTGGCCCTTTTTGCCGATAGATGCGAAGCTTCTAAACTAAGTCTTGTGTGTAATGATAGTAGTTCTTCTGGGGGTACTGTTTCTTTTGTTTCGGGGTTGGTTAGGGGAGCTACTGTAGGAGTTATTTCGGTGTTAGATTTGTTTTTCTTTTTAATATTTTTTGTCAGTTTGATTGCCGCCGGATCACCTTTTGCCTTCGCGAGATAGAGTTCTCTGAAAAATTATAATAGATCTAACAATCACATGCCCCCGATTGTGGAAAGTTTGAGCGTGTTTGCCAAAGCTTAACCACTCAAGTTTCCTTAGTATTCAGCCAATGGAATGGAAATTGAATTCAATGGGAACGTGAGAGTTTTAACTTTGGTTAACACGTTCAAACTAACCGCGATCGGTGGGAAAGTTAGGCTAAGTAAGTCTTTATAATTAGGCAGTTTGGGTTAGGCCTTACAATTACACGGTTAGTCCTTACAGTTAGTTATAAACAACTAGCTTTCCGCCCGGGACTTCGTTCCCGTGGGAATTTAGGAAAATTATGTAGCCTATGTGTTAATCCAGGGTGTCAGCTACCTGGATACCAAATTTTATCAAAATTGGTCCAGCCGATTGAGCGTGAAAGGGTAACAAACATCCATACATCCTCACAAAGTTTCACATTTATAATATTAGTAGGACGTGTGGTTCCAAAACCATTGATGATGATGCTTTGGGATTATAGGCCTGAGCTTATGTATGTGTAAGTAAGACAGACCTGTATCGAGATAGACGAAAAGAGCGCTTCAAACTGTATGAGAACCTAGCGTGTCGAATTTTTCGTATCTAAAATGACGTCAAGAGCGGGATTTAGTGATGGGAAATCAAGACCGCGCGGAAACGATTCAAAGGCGCTTAATTAAGTAAAACAATAATTTAAATCCGATTAATAGTAGATTTTACAACAAGTGCACAAAACGAGTCTGTGGACGAGTTATAAACTCTGCTTTTCACTTCGATTGCGAGGAAATAATAAAATAACATATAATAACAAATTTTATCTTTAAACTTCTGATTATTTTGGCTGTATGGAGTTTTCTATGCCTTACTATAGACCCATTTATGAGTAGATCACTTTGTGCACTAGAGCACAAAATGCGATTTTGTGCAGCCTATAGTAGATCTTTTTGTGCTCTAGAACACAAAAATCGATTTTGTGCAGCCTACGAGTTTGTGCAGCCTATAGTAGATCGTTTTGTGCTCTAGAACACAAAAATCGATTTTGTGCAGCCTACGATTTTGTGCAGCCTATAGTAGATCGTTTTGTGCTCTAGAACACAAAAATCGATTTTGTGCAGCCTACGATTTTGTGCAGCCTATAGTAGATCGTTTTGTGCTCTAGAACACAAAAATCGATTTTGTGCAGCCTATAAGCTGCACAAACATGCGCTTTCTGAGCATGAGTAGTGAAAAATCAATTTTCATTTCCGGCATAGGTCTCAAGCGGACTGACCTAAGTCCGACACACTTTTTACACGCAAGGTAGGTAAACTTTTACCGTCTATCTCGATATATGTCAGTGGTAAGTAACTTATTAATAAAATAAGGGATGTAAGTGATACTAACTTTTTGTCGGCACTAAGTTGGCATGCAATCTGCAGCGAGAGATCTTTCCGCATTTCTTCAGATATCGCATTTACCAGTGCTATCTCCTCGGGCGTGCTCAAACCTTTATAAAAACAAACAACTTTATGTAATAACATGCCGGGTTTCTAAATTCAAGGTGTAAGGGACAGGTTAGGGGGCGTCCATTAATTACGTGAGGTGTTTTTGGCGATTTTTCGACCCCCCCATCCCCTCTAGTGAGATGTCGTGAGATTTGGCTCGACACCCCCCGTCCCCCTTTTATCTCACGTGAGTTTTATGAAAATGCTTAGTTTTAGTGTAAATATGTTAATTGGTAATTTATTTAGAAAACTTACATAATTTGCCTAATTATTTTTTAACTTTTAATAATCGAACAATAAAAAACAGCTATGATTTACCAATTTAAATTTGAAAAAAAAAGATTGTTCTAATTCAGTCCACGGAAACTCAGAGTGGCGACTGGAAGAACATGGTTTAGTTGGTTTAACTTAGCTTTCCCACAATTTAACACTATTTCTTTTGGGGGAAAATATTACGTGATATTTGTAGAGACCCCCCCTGTCCCCCACGTGAGATTGAGTGAGATCCGGCCCGACCCCCTCCCCCCCCAAAACGCCTCACGTAATTAATGGACGCCCCCTTAGCAAAAACTGAAACCCTGAATGCAGAACATCATTCTCAATGATATTCTCCAGTAATATTTCGAAAATTTTTCGTGTTACATGAGTCGTATAGAATCAAAGGTTGCAATCTGACGTTTATAGTAAAAATGAGCTGTTGAATGTGGCAACACTCCGGATGTTAAATACTTTCTATCATTATTCACAGTTCGTATCAAAGAGTTTTTTTTTAATTTATTAATGAAGGGTTCGCTCTTGACCACAATCTAGCCCAAGGGCAAAGATGCGGTCGAGGATGTAGCAAGCTCACCCAGAAGGAGCCTATTCACTCGAACTTTAAAGAGATTCGGGTTATATGAACTCGGAAATACAGACGCAGGCAGGGAATTCCATTCCCTAGCAGTGCGCAATACGAAAGATGATGAAAAGCGCTCAGTACGTATCCGTGGGATATCAACAAGATAGGGATGGTACCCCGCGGTGCGTCTGGACGTCCGGTAGAAGAATGGGGCAGGCGGAATGAGTGAGTGCAGCTCCTGATGGCTATTTCCTATAGATAAACCACTTCAAAGTATGACATCAGTTTCAAATGCTGCAATCTGTAAAATTTAAACTCAGTAAAAAAACCTGTTGTCTAAAATAAAACATTATTGCATAATGTATATTAGTGTGTCCTACTTAATTAACTAAAAGTAATAATGTTTACAATACCTACATATTTATGATAAATAATTCGTAAGTTAAAATCTGTATGGAATACTTCTTTTGACATTTGCCAATAATCACCCATATGTCAGATTGCCGCCTTTGATTCTATACGAATCACATATTTAAAATATTTTCTGCTTTGAAATTAATTTATTTATTGTAAAACACTCAGTATTCTTATAAAAACAATGATAACAGCGTAAAACACGATAGCCAGCAATGTACATCGCATTCTGACAGCTGCGCTGTGCGGAAAACGTCAAGTTAAGAAGTTTTCGTCTCCCGCCCCGCTGTTAAAATGCGACATACATTGCTAGTTTTCTCAGCTAATTGCCTTAGTATGAAAAGTCTAGCTTGTTTTAAGAAAAGTTCATTGGGAACTCCTGTTCAGTTTCTTATGAAGAATCACTCGGCTGTTAAAGATTAAAAGACGATTATAGACAAGACAAAATAAAAGGAAAATATAGTTTCATCATAACCTTTGTTAAGGTAATCGAGGCTTTGTGGCAATGGTCGAACTATATTTCTACCAGTGAATACTAAGATCCGTATTACAGAACGCGACTCAGACTCTGATCTACACTTAAGTAGTGAGAGAAAGAGAGAATCAATAATTAAGTATAGAATATAAATCAAGACTTAACCTATTGGTGTATCTGTACTAGATACACCAATTATTTAGCAGAGCGCATTAGATAAGTAAAAATGCAGTGGTAAATTCCAGAGGATGATAAACTAATAATGATAAAATATGTATACTGGGTGAAAAAGAACCTCCTAGCTATATTCAAAATCCTGAACCAGTATCACTCAAAGAAAAAAAAATTAAAAATAGTTTTTCAATATGAATAGTTCATTTTTTGCCTAAACGTAGTCATTACTCCTACACCAGGCACGCGAGGGGTGCGGGTAGCGCGAGGGGGGTGCGCCCGAGTGGTGTCTACGTTTAGGAAAAAAAAATCCCCCACCCCAAAAAAAAAGTGTTCAGTAAGTGGTACGGGTTCAGAATTTTCAATAAAGCTAGGAGGTTCTTTTTCAACCTGTATAAAAGGGATGACAATAATATACACAAGATTTTCGATCACAAAAATTCAAAACGTAAACATTACAATGAACATTCTCTTGTTCTTATTTTTTTATGTCTGCCACACTGACAATTTGATTTACTTTCATGAATAGAGCTTAAAAGCAAAACTCTTTGCTTTAACACTCCTTAAGCTGTAATGCGGTCAGTAAATATTCTTTTTTTTTATTTCAGACCAAAGATCCATACTTCACAAACACAATATCACAAAAGTATACGCATATACATAAAACAGATTGAGTTATGTATTCCAATAAATAAGATAACATTTCTAACCTAAAAAAGCATAAAACTCTGAAGCTTGCGCGTAGAAGTACACCTTGAAGACTATTCACCTCGTTATATTTTTCGTCTTCTTTTCTCCCGATCACTGTCACCCTACAGAAAGAGATAGAGAACATAGCACCCGATAGCATGTCAACTATTTAGTTCCATGTCATAAATTGAAACTTCAGTTAAAAGTACACAGGGCTACTTCTTTAATAAGTAGCATTGGCAATATTCGTTGATACGACTGGCTGCTCATAAGGACTCTAGGAAGAAGAGGCAACAAGAGACAACTAGTGATGAACAAGAGTTAACTGGTGGTGAGCTAAAAGAGGCAACTGGTGATATACCACAAGGGGTAACTGGAGATGAGCTGCTAGGGGCAACTGTTGATAAGCTACAAGAGGCAACTGGTGATAAACAATAAGATGCAACTGGTGATAAACCACAAGGGGCAACTGGTGATGAGCTGCAAGGGGCAACTGTTGATGAGCTGCAAGGGGCAACTGGTGATAAGCTACAATGGGCAACTGGTGATGAGCTGCAAGGGGCAACTGTTGATGAGCTGTAAGGGTCAACTGGTGATGAGCTATAAGGGGCAACTGATGATTAACAACAAGAGGCAACGGATGATGAACAAAAAGAGGCTACAAGTGATTAACAACAAGAGATGATTGGTAATAAACAACAAGATATACTGGTGATAAGCAAAAATAAAATAAATAAATAAAAGAATTTCAGAAACTATATTCAGTGAAACTTTAGTGGTAAACGGCCGCTTAATCTCACATTCTTAATTTTGATAGCAGCTTTTGCACAATAAAAAACAGCCTCCGTGCAAATAATTTTAGGGAAATAAAAACGAAAAATGGAACCACGATGTAGCTTAGTAAGGGAATGAGAAATTTCACGCGGGTAAGCGTTTTTAAAATGCTAAATTAAGGCGACTACAGCACCTAAATTACGATTTTATGATGCGTAGATAAGTATGACGCACTGCATTAAATCGAAGAAAAAATACTACGGTAATATTCAGGACATAAACTAGATAAGTAGTTTGCTGAAAACATGATTCAGCACTTTTGGTTCGATAGAAAAAGCTCACAAAGTCACCTCTAAATACCCAATATTGTGTATCTTTTAAGCTGTAAAAACGATAGTGAAATGCACACAGGAACTTGAATTTGCTATCAAAATGTTTGTGATTGAACACTCTCGATAAGTAGCTAACGCATTTTTCGATTTATGCTGTTACCTTTCCATAAATCTCATTTTTCTAACTTTCGAACATGTTTTTACGCACGCACGCTTTCATAGTCCGTAAACTTCGTGTATCGACACTGTTCGCACTGCCGGCCCAGGCCTGTTGAGAGACGGAGATGGCACTATTCCTATGTGTGCTGCCTTTATCGGGTGCTGTAGTCGCCTTAAAGCCAGGGTATGTCAAAGATTTTTTAGGGAAATAAAAATGATGGACGCGAATGACTTGACTTGAAGATACTATAGCAGGTATTATAGCTCAGTTGGTAAGAGCACCAGCAGATCTAATCTTGTAGGGTCGTGGGTTCAAGTCCTATTCGCGCCGAACATTTTTCTGCCGAGTTATTTGTGGATATCCCTAAATACTAAATTACAAAAACTAAAGTAATACGCATTGATAAACAACTAGACTTTCAACTGCGGTCATAAAGTGTCCGCGGCAAATGAATGGCAAAAAAGAAAAATAGTAGATTTTACAACAAGTGCACAAAACGAGTCGGCTCGGCTCGGGCTGCTATAAGTCTCGGATAAAAATGGTTTTGTGGACGAGTTATAAACTCTGCTTTTCACTTCGATTGCGAGGAAATAATAAAATAACATATAATAAAAAAATTATCTTTAAGCTTCTGATTATTTTGGCTGTATGGAGTTTTCTATGCCTTACTATAGACCCATTTATGAGTAGATCACTTTGTGCACTAGAGAACAAAATGCGATTTTGTGCAGCCTATAGTAGATCGTTTTGTGCTCTAGAACACAACAATCGATTTTGTGCAGCCTACGATTTTGTGCAGCCTATAGTAGATCGTTTTGTGCTCTAGAACACAACAATCGATTTTGTGCAGCCTACGATTTTGTGCAGCCTATAGTAGATCGTTTTGTGCTCTAGAACACAAAAATCGATTTTGTGCAGCGTATAAGCTGCACAAACAAGCACTTTCCGAGCATGAGTAGTGAAAAAGAATGTTCAAATGAACGGCGTGATAGCCATTCATTTGAACATTATTTTTTGCTACGAAAGCTCGGACAGTTTTTCGTTGATGTTTCTTTGAGATTGGGTATCTACACTACAGGGTGAAATTGAAAACATTCGACTTTGAGGAATGAATCTACCCGATTACGAACAACTTTTTCTATGGGACCAACTTTCCTACTAAAAAAAATAGACGTATGGCACTCGGGGACTGCCGCGGTAAAGCTATTGCATAGCATTTTGTATCAACTTATGCAATTATAATTATTTATTTATTTTATTTATGCAGTAATAATAATAATAATGCCCGTAAATATTGTTGAATGCCAGCCGTAGGCTGAGATAAAATAAAATTAGAACAATAATTATAATATAATAATAATAATAATTATTATTATTATTGTTGCACGCACACAAACACACAAACTAACGACGTTAGACGATGCCCGGCCTTCAAGCCACACCTCCGTGCCCGTCGGAGTGGGGAGCGTTAGGTTTTTTCGTTACGGAATTTCTGGACTCGGTCCCCGCGCTCAAGGCCCGCGATAGAAGCTATGCAATAGCTTAAAAATGTGCATGGACAAAAGTTCAATATCTACTCAACCAAAATGTATGGAACAACAATTTTTTTTAGTAGGGAAGTTGGTCCCATACAAAAAGTTGTTCGTAATCATGGGTAGATTCATCCCTCAAACTTTGTCGAATGTTTTCAATTTAACCCTGTAGTTGTTTTATTGTATATGTTAACGGAAATGTATGAAATCCGTCATTGTATACAATTCCTAGGAAATGTATATAATTCCTAAATAACAATCGGAAATGTAAAAAATGCTTGATTTTGTCTGTTTATTGGAATTCTTTGTCTGTTTATTGGAAACGTGGAACATGACAGTGAGGTTGGCCCACCGTTTGACGTCGCTCAGCGAGCAATGGAGCGCTCCATGCTCGGGATCTCGCTAAGGGATAGAATCCGAAACGAGGTCATCCGACAGAAAACCGGAGTGATGGATATTATCCAAAAGTGTAGCAAGCTGAAGTGGCAGTGGGCTGGCCATGTCTGTCGCAGAACCGACGAGCGTTGGAGTAGACAGGTTCTCGAATGGAGACCACGTCTTGGCAAACGTAGTGTAGGACGCCCCCCAGCCAGATGGTCAGATGACCTAAAGAAGATAGCGGGTAGTGGCTGGATGAACACAGCGGAGGATCGTGCAAAGTGGCGCACCTTGGGGGAGGCCTATGTTCAGCAGTGGACTGCAACAGGCTGATATGATATGATGTTCGATTGCGATTTGCGGTAGACGGAACTGCGACAAGTAGGTTTGTTAGTAGCCCTCAACGGGTTGGTTGGGTTAGGTTAGAACTGCCAGATACGACTGTGGTTGCGTTAAGCGGTTGTCGCGTTTCCGATCAGCTGAGCTACTTCATGATGTGGTCAATAGACTGTGCAACATGTGACCATTTCATGAAATTCTCTACCATTTCATGAAGTGAGAAAATCTACAATAGGAACAAGACAAATCCACTTCGCTTATTCAGGTTAACTTGTCTCATTTATTTTATACACAGAAAGCATTAGTTTTATACATTTCCTAGAGCAATTTCGGAATTTTATACCAGTGGCGTGCATAGACATTTTAGACAGGGTAGGCAGTGAACTTTTAGTGATGAAAATTATTAAGATTTTAGAATGTTAGTTAAAACAACTTAAGGTTATTCAAATCAAAATAACCTGTGCTTCCAAACTTTTATATAACAGTTTAAAAACAAAGTATTAAAATGTCTTACTGCGGTACCTTTTTTTTCGTCAACGCACGCATCGGCCTTTTGCGATAATGTTTACTTTTTCTTGAAAAGGTAAACTTGAAAATTTACGCAGTTTCGGTTATGTCGAATAATCACTATAAACTAATAAAACAATAATTTGCAAAAGTTTTCGTTCGTAGTTGTAAAAGAAAAACAATCCAATAAGAAAAAAAATGCCGCAAAATTAAAAATTCATAACAGCCCTTCCAAACTTACCAAATATTGACACTTCTCAATTTGGTAGCATCGCTTTATAGGCAGAGCTTTTTTCGCCATACAATTAGTTCGTTAATTTTTAGCGGGGAAGGCGAAACAGCCAATCAGAAGCCAGCATTTTTCAACAAAAAAGGCATTTCAAACGAGTGCTTATAAGCTTCGCCATCTAGCGGCGGGGGCAAGCGGCACTAGTAACTAGTTTAGATGGCGCTGTTTTGAAAAAGTTTAAATTCGGTAAATCGTTTCACAAATTTTGATTTTGTGATCGTTAGTGTACATTATATATTTAATTTTTGTTTTATTTTCGTTGAATACCCTAGGGTAGGCACTGCTTTTCTGCTTGTATGGAATGCACGCCACTGTTTTATACAATTCTTAGGAAATGTATACAGTAGGAAATGTATGTGTGTATTAGAAAATCTTTGAAACAATATTTTATACATTTCCTAGATAGCCTCGGAATTGTATACAATTCCTAAATTTCATACATTTCCGGTAACATATAATATAAATACTAATACGTTTTGAAAACACTAAACTAAATCTTCCTAACAAAGTACTTACCAACATTACTCCTATTATTGAACGCCTTCACAGTAGGTTTTATAAACCGGTTCTGCTTCTTGTCTAGCGGGTGTGGGAAGAGGACGACAGTATCTTTATCAGACGAGCGCAAGAAGGACAGCATGTCGTTAAGCAGTGACGTTCGGAATTCAGGGGCGGCGATGGTGGGGGCGGGGGGGAGGGGCTGCTTTTTTTGGTTCACGTGACCTAAGCCCGCGCCGGGGGCCTACGAGAAAAATAAAAAAAAAATAAACGCTACACACTCAAAGGCCCACACTAAGGTTTTCCCTTGTGTCGTGGGTCCCTTGGATCATACATAAAGACAAACACAAACACCTATGACCCGAGAACAAACATCTGCTTTTACACAAATATTTGCCCCGACCGGGATTGAACCCAGGACCCGCAGATCAAGAGGCAGCGTCACTACCATTCGACCAAACGGGCCGTCAAAAGAAATAACTTTAGAGATATGGTAAAATTTACTGCTTCTTAGCAATAAGTAATATTATATAATGTTCTTATATCATATCAGCCTATTGCAGTCCACTGCTGAACACAGGCCTCCCCCAAGGTGCCCACTCTGCACGATCCTCCGCTGTGTTCATCCAGCCACTACCCGCTATCTTCTTTAGGTCATCTGACCATCTGGCTGGGGGGCGTCTTATATAATTAAAACATTACAAAATATATGCTGTAGGAAGAAGCAAATAGGACACAGAACTCAGCATAAAATAAAAGAATTCAATATTAAAAACAGTGCATGTAATTATGGCTATAGAACAACCCTTTAGTCATTTTTACCTCCAAATAGTTGGTAGTCCGTAGCAAAACATATTTTTTTATTATTATTATAAAATGAGTTAACTCTTGACGTCAATCTTGACCATAAAGGTCAAAGATGAGGTCGACGATTGAGCGAGATAACCCAGAAAATGCCTATAAAGGCACTGGTACTCCCACGCACCTACGAGGGTGGTCGCGAACCAGACGGCCAAAGGGCAAAGACAGAGCCTACCACACCGCATGAGACCATAGGACGACACCTCAGATTCAGAAAAAAATGAAGTGTCGTTGCCTGGGATGGATTACTAAGAGGCAGATCTCTTTTGTGTTTCCTTAGTCGCCTCTTACGACACCCACGGAAAGAGAAGCGGTGGTGTTATTCTCAACCGATCACCACACGGCAGATATTTTGTAAAATAGACCCCCAATACGAAACATTTAAGAACCACTGATGATCTCACCTGGTCAGTGAGTTTAAGCAACGTACACAGAGGCAGGGAACCTGATGGGTGACCAAAGTGGCAATTTATCACGAGCGTTTCCGAGGGCACATTAAGCCGTCGGTCCCGGCTGTTGTCGATCGACTCATAACCAAGTCAGAGGCCATTGTGCGGTTTGAAAACTCTGACCAGGGTTAGCCAAGTTCGCCACACACTTGACTATACCTACACGATAAGAAGAAGAAGCTGATTGGCCTTTGTACGGGCAGCCAAAATTTTACTGTGACAATTTCAATGGGTTCAAGGCAAAATTGTTTAATGAACAGAAGTTTTACTGCCGTACTCAGAGACGTCAATTAAAGTTTAAAAAAAAAAAAAACGCTACACACTCAAAGGCTCACACCAAGGTTTTCCCTTGTGTCGTGGGTCCCTCGGAACATACATAAAGACAAACACAAACATCTGCTTTTTACACAAATGTTTGCCCCGACTGGGGATCAAACCCAGGACCCGCTGATAAAGAGGCAGCGTCACTACCACTCGACCAAGCCAGCCGTCAAAAAAGTATTTAAATGTCATGCTATACTTCTTTATATTAACAAGAGTGAAAGAGATAACATCAAGAGTTTAATAGTACTTAACTTTAATTGGCGTCTCTGAGTACGGTAGTAAGCCCACATTAGTTGAAGCTAGATATCGACTTACCAAATGTAATACCGGCATGAGAGGTTCCGTGATTCCATCCCCCCGCACCCCGAGAGCACCCCCGTCCCATCCCATCATACGCATCATTCTGAAATAAAGTCATTTGTCTTTAATATCACTAATACACACATCAACGCGGTCTAGGGATATTCCACGATTTTTTATACAAAAGAGGTCTGTTAGAGAAGCTAAAAAAGCATACTCGAGATACATAGAGAGCTATAATTTGCAGACGAGCAAGTGATAAACTTGAATTTTCAATTCTAATCAATAAATTTTGTTTTACTTGAAATTTGTCAATACGTGACGGAAAAGAAAACGAAAATGCACTTTTTGCCTGCTTTTGTACGAAAATGGTCGAACTTACGCAATTTTTTTTTCTTTTTCGTCACGTTTTCACAAATTTCAAGTAAAACAAAATTTATTGAATTAGAATTGAAAATTCAGGTTTAGCACTTGCTCGTCTGAAAATTGTAGCCCTCCATGTATCTCGAGTATGCTTTTATAGCTTCTTAAACAGACCTCTTTTGTATGAAAAATCGTGCAATATCCCTAGACCGTGTTGATGTGTGTATTATAAACGCGAAAATTTGTATACAGGGTGGCCCAGCGGGTGACATCCAAACGAAAAATTTGGATGCTCCGTGTCAGGGGGCATTCAAATCACCCCCATGTATGTTTCGCGATTTTTTGTAGTTAAGAAGTTATTACACATTTAATTACTTTTTAGAAATTCATCAGCCAGCATCGATTTTTTTAAAATCTCTTTCTGGTAACGATTATTTTAAAAAAATATTGGTGGTCGATAATAAGAGACATATCAGCTACCATTTTAAAAAAATAGATGTCCCTCGTCATTATGTTTATTATATGGTTTAAATTTAACTTAAAAGTTAAAATTGGTACTTCAGTAAAATCTTTTCAAAACTTCAAGTTGGTAAAAAAAATAATTGAGATGGACCTGCAGGTTTCAAACAGCTTTTAAAAACTTCGGAAAATATTCAGCTTTACGAAACATACCCAAAAATAGCACTTAACAGGGCTTTTTAACGAGTAATTCGCGTTCGTCGTTAAGGAGGGACCATCGTAAGCGGTTTCCTAGTAGTAACTACATAGAACATTTTGTTTCTGAAAATACCACAGACATGCCCATAAAGTTGTTAACACGCTTGTAAATGAACCTTAGACAAGTTATAACGATTACTCAATCTTCACGCTATATCCCTTGTGGGGTGGGGGGCACAGCTCTTGCTTTTTCTTCCAGTCATTGATCGTTCCTAGCCCCACAAGTAATAACAATAAAATTACCTCTCAGCGCGGTCGCTCTCCAAAGGCGTCGACATGGCCGCCAGAAGTTTCCCCACCCGCCCGTATTGAGTCCATTTCGGGACCTCCTTGACCTCCCCCCTGACCTTCGGCGCCGGCTCTGCGTCCTTGACCTCTGACCCCGCGCTTTGGAAGGTTATAGTATAGGTGCGGGATCTGGAATTAAGTGAAAGTAGCTGGTGACCAGTGGCGTAGCTAGGTAGCCAAAAAATAAATTAGAGCCCCAACTAAACTATTTAAAATCGTTTGTTCCGTATTCGTCGTGTTCCGAATGCGACGTACTCCAGATTTGTCGTAAGGTCGTACTCTTGTGAAACTAGAATAAGAATACAGGGGAGTTCCCCTCAATTTTCAAAAAAAGATGTTTGAGACTTGTTGGGAATTCCCCTGATTTTATTCACATAAGTTGCCATTATTAAAGTAGCGTTCCTGTAATACATACACATACATACATACGCTCACGCCCATAATCCCTAACGGGGTTGGCAGAGCATCAGTGGTCCTAGAACCACTAGATGCCACGTTTGACACAAATTATGAGGGTTATCAGATGAAACAACTTGCATAATGGTGAGAGATGGTCAGCCTTTTGCCCATTGCAATACAGCTAAACCCTCGCATCCCACTTACAGACTTTTACTGTATACCTGGGAACAGTAGTTAGCTGGCCCATTCTATGTTTTGCTTTCACTCCCACTCCAGCATGGAAGTTCCTGGAATCTGGTTTATGGTAGCTACGCCACTGCTGGTGACCGAGTTTTGCTCTCTCTTGTGCAAAAGGCGACATCTTACATCGATTTGAGAAACTAATTATTGATATCCCTTCACTTATATGGCAAATCTAAACCATCCATAGTTAATTTGCCATTAACTATGGATGGTTTAGATTTGACTGGAATTTTTTTGGCTAAAATACCACGCCTAGTCAAAATCAAAGTCAGAAATATTTATTTCATAGAACATACAATGTGCTGCTTAAAAATACATAAGCAAAATCAATATAAATCATTGACCAAAATAATGAATTACATTAGCATTTTTGACTTTGCGCCTATTCGCAAAGGTGCAGTCTTCCTCAGGAGAAGAATAGGCAAGATTTATTACAGGTTAAATACCTATAATAAATCGTCTTTTTGACCCATAACTCTTCTAACCTGTGAATTTCATCAAAATATTTAGAGCAGTTTCCGAGAAACCGATAATTTTGACAAGAGTTTTAGTAAAAGACGAAATTTTGAAACTTCATACAATTGTTCCTCAGTTTAAGGCCCGTATTACAGAAGTAGACTCAAGTCTTGATCTATACTTAAGTATCGATTCTCACTTTCTCTCACTATCAAAATGACAAAGACGACTGCTACTCAAGTAGATCAGAGTCAGAGTCGCGTTCTGTATTACGGAGCTAAAAGTTCCACCAACTAATATAAAGTCACCATATGTGACTGTGAAAATGGAAAGGTACAACTTTCGTGATAGTCGTTAAGGTTCACAATTAGTGTGGTGAGCTATTGCAAATAGCTCTTATTGACTACCACTAAAGCTGTACCTTTTACTAAACACAGTCACATATATCCCAAAACTAGATTAGTACTTACTTTGGTTCTTTTGTGACAGATCTCTGATTGGAGGATTCATTTTCGGCCGAGTTAACCGTTCTGTGAATCAAAATTAAAAAGCTTTTCACTAACTTAAAACCGAGCCCCGAGCATTTAACCATTAGATGTGTATCGAACGTAAATGACCTATAGAAATAAATTTTACAAATGTCTGTGCAAAATCACTAAGGAGTTATTAGAAACTGATCGCCCTAATCACGTGCTCGGTGTGTTAGTTTTCAATCCGCTGACTTGGATTAACAAATACAGGGACCGATCGTTAACGTGCCCTTCGAAGCACGGAAACGCTCGTGATAAAGGATGATGGGTACATTAGTATGGAACTTGGTACCGGCACCAATTGAAATGAATGATACATCGTTAAAAAGGTAATTTTCTGTAGAATAAGAATAACCGAAGCGCTAGTCCTGATTCATTGTCTAATAGAGTAATCCTGCCTTGAAAGTTATTTATTTTTCATCATTTATTAATTTTTTCTGCGACATTATTCTTCATTTTGGCATAGTATTATTTTTTATTATGTTAATTAAAAATGATCATCATTAATTATTATCATGGCTTGTTTATCTATATATATAAAAATGGAACCCGATTTTCGTTGTCACGGCATCACGCGTGAACGGCTGGACCGATTTGGATGATTCTTTTTTTGTTGTGTTCCTTATTGTCAGGAGAAGGTTCTTATGAAAGAAAAAACTAAAAAAGTGCCACGGGAACGAAATCCCGGGCGGAAAGCTAGTTCATAATATAAATAAAACAAGTTGAAAGGTGGTTTTTCATTTTATGATAATAACTAATGATAATCATTTATAATTAATATCTATATCTATACTAATATTATAAAAAAGAAAGATTTGTATTGTTGTATGTAACGAATAGGCTCCGAAACTACTGGACCGATTTCAAAAAATTTCACCATTAGGATGCTACATTATCTCTGAGTAACATAGGCTTCATAATTTTCCCGAATTCCCACGGGAACGAAGTCCCGAGCGAGATGCTAGTAATAAATAAAAATACTATGCGAAAATGAATAAAAGTGACGTAGAAAAAATGAATAAATGATGAAAAATAAATAACTTCCAAGGCAAGATTACTCTGATTGGAAAATGAATCAGGATTAGCGCTTCGGTTATTCTTATTCTACAGATAATTACCTTTTCAACTATGTATACTTTATTTCGGACTTCGGTAGGAGGGTGGTCGCGAACCAGACGGCCCTTTACAGAGCCTACCACACCGCATGAGACCATAGGACGACACCTCAGATTCAGATAAAAATGAAGTGTCGTTGCCTGGGATGGATTACTAGGAGGCAGGTCTCATTTGTGTTTCCTTAGTCGCCTCTTACGACACCCACGGAAAGAGATGGGGTGGTGTTACTCTCAACCGATCACCACACGGCCTGTATCAGTGGCTCTACTCTGAAGTATCTACGATCGACGGACGGCTGATAATTGACACTACCTGACACTGTCATATTGTATAGAACAAGACAGAGATGTACTGATATTCGAGGCTTCTAAATTTCGGTCGTAGATAGTACAGAGTAGAGCCTCTGGTTCCCTGTCCACTTATTAGCTAACTAGCATCCCATGGGAATTCATTCCCGTGGGAATTCGGGAAAATCATTTACCCTATGTCCATCCCGGATAATGTAGGATTCTAATGGTGAAATAATTTTTCAAATCGGTCCAGTAGTCTCGGAGCCTATTCGATGCAAACAAACAAACAAACAATCAAATCTTTCCTCTTTATAGATTCGTTCCCGTGAGAATTCGGAAAAATTATGTAGCCTATGTTACTTAGGGATAATGTAGCATCCTAATGGTGAAAGAATTTTTTAAATCGGCCCAGTACTTTTTGAGCCTATTCATTACAAACATACAAACATACAAAAATAGGTACAAATCTTTCCTCTTTATAATATTAGTGTAGATAGACTACTTGGTGGTGCAAAAGTCACGACGGGGCAATAGGTTACAACTTTTTATTTATTTTAAATTCCTTAATTATTACGAGATAATAAAAATAACACTCATGGAGACTTTTTGAGTTAGGTTTTACGAGATTTCCAACATTTAACTCGTTTCCCTGATTTAACAACGCCAGATTATTTTCTCTGGGGTAGTTCAAAAGATAAAGTGTTATTAATAAACCTAGGACAATCGAGCAGCTAAAGGTCAACTTCCAAGCTGAAATACGGTTGCTTACTCCTCATGTTCTGAGGAAAGTAATGAGAAATGCTTTCGAAAGAGACCGTCTTTGTGAGGCCAAAAAGACGCTTTTAAAAATTTACGTGATGTAATTATTAAAAGCGGCTTTTTGGGTGGCACTGTTATAATTGTTGTGTTTAATTTTAAGTTAGATTTAAGAAAAATTCCGGTGTCTCCCAAATAAAGTTTCATTAATTCTTCATTCATTCGTTCATCCATGAGTGTTATTTTTATTATCTCATAATTAAAGAAAATACAGTTGTAATTGTAACCTATTGCAATCCTGTCATGACTTTTGCGCCACCCTGTATAAATGAAAAAGTGCTTTTTTTCGATACGATTTACTTGCACATGGTTGGAATGTAGTTTATACTGTGTATTGTCGCTTCTTGATAGTACTCCATATTATAACCAATTAAAGATATGATTTTTACACTAGTTCCACTTTTTTATTTAATATTTTTATGCGACCGGTTTTGATTACGTAATCGAAACCGGTCGCATAAAAAAATATTAAATAAAAAAGTAAATCATGTCTTTAATTGGAAGGCCGGAGATTGACGTAGGCCAGGGGTTCCCAAACTGGGCGCCGTAGACAGCACAGAGGGGCGCCGTGAGGCGATTCTCTGTACCATATTCCGATCCGAAACCTTAACTTAAGGATTGACGGGTACAAAATAAACACTCCAACGCTTCGATAAACGTGTGGAGATCACAAAACTCAACCTATCACATTGACTAGGTAGCTGTTTTTGTTTTAATTGAGTATTCTAATGAATAAATAAAAAACTCAGCTTCATATTGTGGATGTTTAATTTTTTTTGCCTATCTACCTAACAAGCATCATTGTACCTACCTATTTCTTTCAAATGTATCTAACTATTTCGACTGTCTGGCTAGGTTAGGGCGCCGAGACCAAATTCTGAAGTTATAAGTGCGCCGCGGACTGAAAAAGATTGGGAGCCCCTGTTCTAGTCTATACTAATATACACATCAACACGGTCTAGGGATATTGCACGATTTTTCATACAAAAGAGGTCTGTTTGAGAAGCTACAAAAGCATACTCGAGATACATGGAGGGCTATAATTTTCAGACGAGCAAGTGTTAAACCTAAATTTTCAATTCTAATCAATAAATTTTGTTTTACTTGGAATTTGTGAAAACGTGACGAAAATGAAAAAAAAATTTTGCGTAAATTCGACTATTTTCATACAAAAAGCAGGCAAAAAGTGCATTTTCGTTTTCGTTTCCGTCACGTTTTCACAAATTTCAAGTAAAACAAAATTTATTGACTAGAATTGAAAATTCAGGTTTAGCACTTGCTTGTCTGAAAATTATAGCCCTTCAGGTATCTCGAGTATGCTATTATAGCTTCTTAAACAGACCTCTTTTGTATGAAAAATCATGCAATATCCCTAGACCGCGTTGATGTGTGTATAATAAAAAGGAAAGATTTGTTTGTTTGTTTGTTTGCATTGAATAGGCTCCTAAACTACTGGACCGATTTGAAAAATTCTTTCACCATTAGATCCGATAGCCCATAGTATGTGAAAAACATGACATTTTTTATTATTGTATTTAATTTTTTTTTTTTTGTTATTGTATTTAATTTTCAAACTTGACATTTAATATAAATAAAAATAAACGCTACACACTCAAAGGCCCACACTAAGGTTTTCCCTTGTGTCGTGGGTCCCTTGGAACACACATAAAGACAAACACAAACACCCATGACCCGAGAACAAACATCTGCTTTTTGTACAAATGTTTGCCCCGACTGGGGATCGAACCCAGGACCCGCCGATCAAGAGGCAGCGTCACTACCACTCGACCAAGCCGGCCGCCATATAATAACAATAATGGAATTGACAATAATAATCTAATGTAATAACTGATCTAACACCTAGTTTTAAGTACATAATACTAACAAAAATGGATTATGAATTAACTGAATAAATAATTTATCAATTTCAATTTTTCAATTAGAAAGCTACATTATCCCAAATGGACACAGGCTACATAATTTTCCCGAATTCCCACGGGAACGAAGTCCCGGGCGGAATGCTAGAATTTAATAAATACTTACTTTCGTTCTTTGCTCATAGATCGCCATCTGGATTCATTTTCAGCTGGACTTTTTGTTCTGTAAAATTGAAATAAAAAATGAAAGTAAAAAAAAATATAATAGGTAAATATAAATAAAACTACTTTTTTTAATTACATTTAATTGTGCATACACAGATTTGATATTCGTGCCCTTATATTACATTGAATATTGTTATTACTTATTTATCATTATTAAAAAAATGAGTTTACAATTCATACATAAAAATACATTTACTTAATTAGAAATATAATTTTATATTTCATAGATAATTGGATAGATGACTGATATTGAATATCATATATCTTTTAAGATAATATATTAAAATACATAATATGTTAACAGAATTCGTAATCATAATATTTGAAAATGATCGAAAAATAAAAAACCTAATGCCTTTCAAACATTTTTGTCTATCTCTATCTTACAAAACGAAATTTTGTATCAAATTTATATGGCGGTACTAAACTATGACGTCATCTTTTGGTGTTTCCCTCTGTCTGAGAGATTTAAACGTTCATATCTTTCTTATTTTTAAAGATATTAAAAACTATTTACACCAGGATATTTATAAGGAAGTTTCAATTTAAACAATCAAAAAAATTATCGTATGAATGGGGTACTCAAAAAATGAATGTGGTACCTATTCATACATTACAATATACTTCATAAAATAGAAATATAATTCTATATTTAATGAGGAAGGTGACATTTTTTATTTTATTTTTTAAATGTATAACCATTTGTTAATTCTTAGATCTTAAATTTTTAGCAGCCCATATACGTCCCCACCTCAGGCCTCGGGCCTCCCTTCGAATCACGAAGGGGATTTAGGCCATAGTCCACCACGCTGGCACAATGCGGGTTGGTGGACCGCTCGTCTTTAGAAAATGAATTTTCTTGGACGGGCGGGTTTCATCACGTTGTGACCTTAAATATATATATATATATATATATATATATATATATACAACGTCGTGTTAGTTACACCACTTATAACTCAAGATCGGCTGGACCGATTTCCATGGTTTGTGATTTGTTGTATTTCTCTCCGTCCCGAATAGCAGCATAACTATTAAAACATTGGAAAATTGACGGGAAAATTCCCACGGGAACGAAGTCCCGGGCGAAAAGCTAGTTATTAAATAAAAATGAAAAAGAAGTCACCTTCCCCATTGAGAGATTAATTATTAAAAAAAACTATTAAAACGTATCTAAAGTAAAGTCATACTTGCGGTCTTTGCTGTCATATTGTTGACACGACTCAGTTTTGACCGGACTGATTGTTCTGTAAATAAAAATATAACTTACTAACGTTCCCGTGGGAATTCTGGAAAATTATACAGCCCATGTTACTCAGAGATAACGTAGCATTAATATTATAATGAGAAAAGATTCGATTCTTTGTTTGTTTGCATTGAAAGGTTCCGAAACTATTGGACAGATTTGAAAAATTCTTTCACCATTAGAATCCTACATTATCCGTGAGTAACATAGACTACATAATTTTCCCGAATTCCCACGGGAACGAAGTCCCGGGCGGAAAGCTAGTTGCTTATAAACAGCGCCCTAGTGTAGTGCTTATCCACATTTCACAGTACTAACCTTTTAATTTCTGCAGGTTTTATCTCAGGAAAATCTGGAACTTTCTCGAACAAGATTTTGTTTTTTGATCTGCAATAAAAAAAACGAATGTTAGTTTGATTTGGCATTGTGTCTATACTTCGGACCGGATAAAAAAGCGAGCGTTGGCTATTATAATCCTCTAGCTTTCCGCCCGGGACTTCGTTCCCGTGGGAATTTGGTGAAATGCTGTATCCTGTGAGATAATCCAGGCTGTCAGCTAGCTCCATACCAAATTTTATCAAAATTGGTCCAGCCGTTTGAGCATAAAGAAGTAACAAACACATACTCACAAAATTCCGCCTTTATAATATTAGTGTAACGTGATGTGATTCCAAACCAACTTTCCTAAGATTACTAACCAAAAATGCTGTTGAAAAAATTTGTTTACCATCTTCGTCCCATAGAAAATGATTCACATTAACTGCAATAATAAGTTTGTAAAACCAACTCGTTTTTGCGGGCCGTTCAGTAAAAATTAGTGTAAAATTGTAAGCAGTACTAGTTTCGTGTTTACAAAATAACTTTGTATTCGTTGGGCAGTTGGTTTCAAATGACATTACCTACTCTACGGTTTCACTATCACTCAAGCATGCACACAGCTCTACCCGTATCACAGAACGCGACTCAGACTCTGATCTATACTTGAGTAGCAGTCTTTGTCATTTTGATAATGAGAGAAAAACACAATCCATACGTAAGTATAGATCAAGACTCGAGTCTCCTTCTTTAGTACGGGCTTAATAGACTTGAGACGTCACAGTTTTACGGCCTATTGAGATTGAAAAGCTAATAATATTATATCTAATTTAATTTAATACTGAAACGAGTCTAAGTTCCCGTATATACATATTACGTTTTTACTTTTGTTCCCGACGTTAAATTATGTTTAAAGTGTGACATACTATCTGTAAAACCCGTAATATTGTAAATAACTTAGTTTTATTTATCTTTTCCTCTTTGTTCTTTTTATATTCTGCCGTCAGTTGCTTATTAGTCTAAAATTCTACTTGAAAATGGCACAAATGGCATCTCGGCCGATTGTCAATATAAAAAAAAGATTATGAATTTTTGGTACTTTTTGAACTGTCCCTTTTTATAAAGCTACTAGCTGTCCGTCCGCGACTTCGTTCCCGTGTGAATTGTCCCGGTGGATTTCCATTTTTTTTAAATGTGAAAAATAGATGTTGGCCGATTCTCAGACCTACCCGATATGCATACAAAATTTTATAAAAATCGGTCCAGCCGTTTCGGAGGAGTTTGGCGACAAACACCGCGACACGAGAATTTTATATATTAGATTTTGGACTCTACTACAAAAAGGCAACATTACTTCATCTTGATCCCCTGGTTTCCGAAGAAGACGTCCAGTTTGAAGCCGCGTGGTCTCCCGATCCTGGTGAGGAGGTCTCCGCACTCGTAGTCGAAGAACTGGTGGTACTCCCGGTCCACACTCATCACTGGAACCAGCTCCAGGAAACTGGGGAATACAGTTAATAGTTAATAATGTCGTGTTAAGACATTTCGTGACATATTTGTCCAAACATAGGCACAGTTCTTGGCTCGTGATTGGTAAAGGTGGCACTTCACTTGGCGTTGCGTGTTCGCGTATTTGCTGTATTTGGCCAAATACTACCATGTGTGGAGTATTTATTTGTCTATATTTGCCATATTTGCACTAATATGACAAACACACAAATATGCAAATACGCCGATCCGTTCGCTTGTCGGTCACACATCAAAGGATGCAATATGATTATAAGACCATTTTAGACCTTATTTGCTGTCGGCATGCCAAGTGAAGACGTCGTGTTTGTGGTGTTTGGACTACGTACGAATATTTGGACAAATACAGCGAATACACGCAACGCCAAGTGAAGTGCCACCTTAAAATGTACGTGTGAATACGCTTCTCCCGGGTGAGCTCGCTACATCTTCGACCACATCTTTGCCCTGAGCTAGATTGTGGTCAATAGCGAACCCATTCTTAATAAAAAAAAAACCTCGACCAACCACATGCTACGAACGCCATTTAGAAGGGAGTAACAAGTTATGTATTTAGAAGGGGATACATAATTTGTTTTATTTTAAGGATTTAAAATAAATAAATTGTGCAGCATTATCACTTCGAATCATCCTTTCATGTGATAAATCAACTATGCCACAGTCTTCATTAAAGGTTACCAAAAAACGGTCGAAAGTGAAAATTTTTGATTTGCGATGAACGGAGGATAATTTTCAAAAAAAAATACTAAATAGCTGTTTCATAGGTTCAAACTCATTTTAAAAACTTCAGTGATTCCTTAGCTTACCAAATAATTATAAAAAAGATTGGTCTTAATGGGCGATTTTTCGAAAAAATCGGCGTTTTAACTTAGGTGAAAATGCGCTTAGAAAATTTTGTGTTCGAAAAAATTGTTTTAGCTTGTTGATCAGTGAGCTAAAATGTGTCCCTGATCGTTCAATTCGATATTATTTTAATGTTCTTGAATATGCCTCACTAATGCCACCTATAAAAATGAAAAAATAAGCTAAAACAATTTTTTCTAAGATAAAATTTTCTAAGTTCATTTTCACCAAACTAACTTCAAACGCCGATTTCATCAAAAAATCACCTATTAAGACCAATATTTTTTTTAAATTTGGTAAGCTGAGGAATCACTGAAGTTTTTAAAATAAGTTTCAACCTATGAAACATCCATTTAGTTTTATTAAGAGATTTTTGAAAATTATCCTCCGTTCATCGCAAACCAAGTTTTCAATTTCGACCATTTTTTTGATTACTTATAATGAAGAATGTTACATAGTCGACTTATCACATGAAAGGGTGATTCAAGGTGATCATGCTGCACAAAAACAATTGGAAAATTCTTACTATTAAACAAGTTATGATGTTTTAAAGTAGAAAATTCGAAAAATCTTTCAAAAAATCATAACTTCTAAACTACAAAAAATCGCGGAACATACATGGCGTATTTTCGGATTCACCCAGAGGTGAAGAATCTAAAAAAAAATTCTTGACGTCACCTTTTGGACCACCCTGTACATATATTTTAATCTGTCTGTGGCTATGGCATCGGAGCTCCCAAACGAACGGACCAATTTTGATGCGGGATTTTTTGTTTGAAAGCTGAAGTGATCGAGATGCATTCGATCAAAATTGGTTCGGCCGCTTAAGATTTATAAGCGATAAATGTCAGAGATGATTTTTTTTTATATTAGAGTAATAAGTTCTGCTAAAAGTTAGTGAGTAAGGACCTTCAATTTTATAATATACTAGCTTTCCGCGCGGGACTTCGTTCCCGTGGGAATTCGGGAAAATCATGTACCCTATGTCCATCCCGGATAATGTAGGATTCTAATGGTGAAATAATTTTTCAAATCGGTCCAGTAGTTTCGGAGCCTATTCGATGCAAACAAACAAACAAACAAACAATCAACCAAATATAATCAAACAAACAAACAAATATAACCATTCTATAACCATTCTGAAACTTTTGTTGAGTATGTTAGAGCTTATTCTAAAACTTTTAAGCGTGTATGTAGAGCAGCAAAAGCTATGTTTGTTAGAAATAAAATTAAAAATAGTAATAATATCATTAAGACTTCATGGAAAATTATTAATAGTGAGACGGGAAGGGTTAAGTCTCGCAATTTTGATTTTAAGCTCATTATAAATGACAAAATTTTAACTACCGATGTTGCTGTTGCTGCAGAGTTTGAAAGATTTTTTGCTGACATTCCCGTCTCTACTACTCAGTCACTAGACTCATCTCCCGCTCTCGCTGAATCATTGCTTAAACAGAATGTAGACGAAAGCAAGGTTCCTTTCAGTTTTTCACATGTGAGAAGTGTCGACATTCTTAAAACTTTTAAGATGTTAAATATAAAAAAGACTGCGGACCTTGATGGTCTTTCAGTAAAGGTGATTAATTCCATAATAGATTGTATTGCTCCACACCTAGCGTTTATTTTTAATAATTGTGTTGATGATGGTGTGTTTCCTGATCTGATGAAACATAGTAAAGTAATTCCTCTATTTAAAGCTGGTAGTACATCAGACCCCACCAACTTTAGACCAATTTCAATACTACCAACCCTTAGCAATATATTTGAAAAAATTATCCTTAATCAAATAACCACTCATTTCTACGCTAACAACCTTATGAATATAAATCAATTTGGATTCACACGGGGTCGCTCTACAACCGATGCTGGTGTTGAGCTCATTCGTCATATTTTTGCGGCCTGGGAGGACTCGCAGGATGCTCTTGGAGTCTTCTGTGATTTGTCCAAGGCTTTCGATTGTGTTCATTATGAAACTCTGATCAGAAAATTACATCATTATGGCATAAGAGGATTCGCACTTAGGCTTCTGGAATCTTACCTGAGTAATAGGATCCAGAAGGTTGAGGTTAACGGCACTAGGTCACCTGGGTCCACAGTCTGTATGGGCGTCCCACAGGGTTCAATCCTAGGACCATTCCTGTTTCTCGTTTATATTAATGACTTACCTTCTCTTGTTAAAGACGCCCATGAGATCGTATTATTTGCAGATGACACATCACTCATATTTAAAGTGAAGAGGTACGACTCTGATTATGACGATGTGAATACTGCGATCTCAAAGGTAGTTGAATGGTTTACTGTAAATAACCTTCTTTTGAACGAGAAAAAAACCAAATGTGTTAAATTTACCTTGCCCAATGTTAAACAGGTTAATACAAATGTACAGGTTAGGAATGAAAAACTGGACATTGTGGAATCTACTGTATTCTTAGGTATAACTCTTGATGCAAAGCTTCAATGGGGTCCTCATATTGATAAGTTAGCGAGCAGACTCAGTTCAGCAGCCTACGCAGTTAAAAAAATCCGTCAATTATCGGACGTTGAAACCGCGAGAACCGTATATTTCAGTTACTTCCACAGCCTAATGTCATATGGCATTTTACTGTGGGGTAATGCTGCGGATATCAATAAGATTTTTGTCCTGCAGAAAAGGGCTGTTCGCGCGATTTATCAAATGAGACCTAGAATGTCTCTTAGAGAAATATTCAAAGAAATAGATATTCTGACTTTTGCATCCCAATATATATGTGACAATCTTTTATATGTGAAGAAAAATGAACATTTGTTTAAGAAAAATAGCGATAGGCACAATATAAATACTAGGACCAAGCATAAACTGGATGTACTAGACAGTCGTCTCCACAAGGTCACGAACTCTTTTATGGGTCAATGTATACGTTTCTACAATAAGATTCCCATGTGTATTCAAAATTTACCTTTGGATAAATTTAAGACAGTAATTAAACAAAAACTTTGCAAAAAGGGCTATTACAAAATTTCTGATTACATAACTGACAAGCAGCCATGGGAATGAACTGCTCAGCTCTAGAGTTATTTCAGACTTAGTTAAAATTAGAAAATAAGAAAATTTGTAATGCGTTTAAAAAGAGCACCCTCAGAGTTTCTTGCCTGTTCTTCTCTGGGGAAGACTGCACCTTTGCGAATAGGCGTAGAGTCAGTAGGGTCAATGGCACGAATGCGTATGTATGTATTTAAATCCTTTAATGTTTGTTTGTATGTATTTCATGTAATCTTGACTTGTTTTAAGTGGCATCCTGAATGTCCTATAAAATAAAGATTTTTTCTATTCTATTCTATTCTATTCTAATCAAATCTTTCCTCTTTATAATATGTATAGACAACATTTTACCTAGCTTGTTTCTTGGTCAACATGTTCATCTCTAAAGAAGCTCGTTGGGGGTCCTTCACAAACTTCGCGATCTGATTCAAGCTATCTGTCACCCAGTGAGGCGACACATTGACTATAAGTCTTTTGGTATACTCCAACGAGTCTTCACGCTCACTTGTGTGTGTGCTAAGGGTAGGCAGATAGTATTTTGGCTATGATATTCAATATCAGTCATCTACCCACCTAGATACATAGTGCCAGTCTTTCACAGATCGAAGATTCTCAGCAGCCAGAGGTTCACATCATTGATTAAAGTTAAAGCTTCTTTAAATCTAATGCCATCCTTGTTTACGTCAACGAGACGGAGAGTGACAGTATAATGTTTAAAGTGGAATTAATGGACGTTTCTGCAACTAGGTGTTAGACCTTTTATTGAATTTAAGAAATGACGGCCGGTTTGGTCGAGTGGTAGTGGCGCTGCGTCTTGATCGACGGGTCCTGGATTCGAATACCAGTCGGGGCAAATATTTGTGTAAAAATCAGATGTTTGTTCTCGGGTCATGGGTGTTTGTCTCTGTCTTTGTGTGTTAAGAGGGACCCACGACACAAGGGAAAACCTTAGTGTGGGCCTTTGAGAGTATAGCGTTTTATTTTTATTTTATTTAATAATTAATTATTATATTATTACTATTTTTATGGGACTACAAATGTTATATTGTTATGTGCCTGAAATAAATATTATTATATTTAAAATCTTACCTAGCTTGTTTCTTGGTCAACATGTTCATCTCTAAAGAAGCTCGTTGGGGATCCTCCACAAACTTCGCGATCCGATTCAAGCTATCTGTCACCCAGTGAGGCGACACACTG
This sequence comes from Aproaerema taeniolella, assembly GCA_949987775.1. Classification (NCBI taxonomy): domain Eukaryota; kingdom Metazoa; phylum Arthropoda; class Insecta; order Lepidoptera; family Gelechiidae; genus Aproaerema; species Aproaerema taeniolella. Next base: position 3,336,059 of record OX465266.1, read on the forward strand.
ACTACAAGTCTTTTGGTTTGCTCCAAAGAGTCTTCACGCTCGCTTGTATGTCTGCTGAGGGTAGGCAGAGAGTATTTTGGCAAGCTTTGATTGGTGTCGACACTGAAAAAAAAATGTTTTCTTTTAATTTAGTATTTTTAAAACGCTTACCCGCGTCACAAATGATTTTATGGCAAAAAAATGGGAGTGGGAGTTGAACCCAGGACTCTAGGATTAGATATTCTGGTGCTCTAATTAACTGAGTTATCTTGCCTTGTGGGAATAATATAAACTGAGTTATGTTATTCCCTTACTAAGCACATTACGAGAATCAGCCTACGAATCTGAACAACTTTCCCCAAGGAACATAGGTCGAAAGGTAAAAAAAAAATTGCCTCTCCATACAACTTGAGCGATCAACAGATTGGCTTAGTTTGAAGTGTGTCCAATAGCGATGTTGACTAAGTTTTTTTATTATTTATCTTAAAAAGGAACTGAATCCAAAACCCAAAACCGAAATAATTTTTGAAAAAAGAAATAAAAAAGTTACAAGCTATTAAATTTCAATAGAGGGGGAAACTGTCAAACAACGAAAAAGAGATGCACTTACTGGCACGTGACGTCACCGCCATTTGTTTGCGCAGGTAAAAACGAGATAGCTAGCTCTCCCCACAAAACGAGATAGCTAGTCCTTACGTTAATATAAATGCTAATAACTTGTTCATTTATAAACCAATTTTAATGCTGTTTTTTTTTTTTAAGAATTGGTTCGCTCTTGACCACAATCTAGCTCAGGGCAAAGATGCGGTCGAGGATGTAGCGAGCTCACCCAGAAGAAGACTATTCACTCGTACTTTAAAGATATTCGGGTTGTATGAGCTCGGAAATACAGACGCCGGCAGAGAATTCCACTCCTTGGCAGTGCGCAATACAAAAGATGAAGAAAAGCGCTCAGTACGTATCCGAGGGATCTCGACAAGATAAGGGTGGTACCCCGCAGTGCGTCTGGACGTCCGATGGAAGAAAGGGGCAGGCGGAATGAGTGAATACTGAGCACACTCTCCGAAGTACATCTTATAAAAAACACGGATATTAATATATTTCTAGAATTATTTTTTGTTTCACATACAATAATTCATAAAATCAAATACCACTTGATGTGTTTACTGTGGGCGATGCACGAAGAAAAGTCTCTGACTCTGACCGAGCTACAGCTGGTTTTATTGGGTTGACGATTGAGGCGCCATCTATTAGAAGTTGCTCGGAACTAATATAGTAGACAGGCACATGAGCATGTTGAAAGTTTACTTACATTTATTGGAAATAGTTCAGTTGAGGGCTAATAGATGGCGCCTTTACAGATTTAACAAAGTGTCAACAGTTTTTTGAGAATTTCTTGTAGGTTCCTTGGGGAAAGTTGTTCAGTTTCATGAGGGAAATCACCCCGTAAAGTTTCGCTAACTTATTTTAAGTCACCCTTTACTCAGGCTAAGCAAAAACTGAAACCCTGAATTCAGATCATCGTTCTGAATGATTTTCCAGTGGAATTTTGCTCAAGGAAATGTTCAAAATTATTTCATATATTTGATATGGGTTGTCTGTGATACAAAGCATTTTGTTATGAATAAAGAACTTGAATTTGATACTTACCTATCTTTCTGGTTCAAGTCATTTTGAATGCCATCTTTTTTCGGTTTTTTTCGAAGTAGTATTTGACTGTAACATAAAAAATAAAACATATATTGAAGTAAACCGGTAAGTAGGTATGTGTTTATTTTTTAGGCGCCAATTTAAGAATATAAATTTAGAATATTGTACACAGAGCGTTGGGCTAATAGTAGATTACCCCGAAATATACAGGGCTTTAGGTATCTCTCTTTCAACCTCACGGGTGGATACCTAAAGCCCTGTATAAAACAGTAAGTAGGTATAATATGTAGGCAAGTCTAATGTAAAATCAGTTTACTCAGTGAGCATATTTGAAATTACATGCAAAATTTTATGACAGTAGTCAATCGACAAAAGCCGGAAGGACCGACGTACCCTCCAAAGCACGGAAACGCTCGTGATAAATTTCCACTTTGGTCACCCAACAGGTTCCCTGCCTCTGTGTAAGTTTTAAGATACGTGCTTTTTAACCACCATACAAATTAAAATTACTAGAAAAACTTACAATTAGTGAATGATTTCAAGGAGCAATTTGGTAGCGATACAAAAAAAGTAATTTAAAACTGAATAAATTAATAAAAATTGAAGATAAATAAATAAAAAGTGTTTAGTGCTATTTCGAAAGCTTTGTTAAAAGCGGCGTCTACAGAACGAGCCACGCGGCTTCACGTGTGCCAGTCTAATTAAAAAAAAACAAATAAAACCTTTTTGCATGTGAGGACTTTAAGTCCTCAGATAATATTTGTGACCAAAAAATCAGCGGCAATCTGTGGTCTCTGCCTACCCCACTGCAACAAAGGCGTGGACAGAGCTTATGTATGCATAAGCGGGGGTAGGTCTAAGTCATCTAGCACCGCTTTGCTTTGCACCGCTTTGCTTCATTTCATATGCATGAGTTAGACGTACACCCATTCACGTCATCTGTCCGGTGGCGTGTCTGGCAAACGGCCTTGGGAGTAGCGCTAGTTTCGCCACGATCCCCAAGGCAAGGCTGTAGGCTTTCCTTCTCGCGGTTGCCGCCTGTTCTTGGTCTGTTTCCTCAGAAACAGACGTAACAGAAACCTATGCCGACCCTCACCCTCTTCCACCTTCCTAATCCGCACTACCCACCCATCCTCATATCCTAATTTCCCACTTTCTCTCCATAGTTCCATAACCTTTCCCATATCACTTCCAGCTCATTGTGCTTGCACGCCCCTATCAAAAACCATGGACTCAGCGAAATAAAAAGAGTATTTACCCCAGGAGGGTACCACCCGTCAGGGTGGAGAATCCCTCCCCGTGTCTCCAAGGAGCACGGGCTGCCCCTCGTATTCTGGGGGGGGCAATCCTTCGCAACCAAATCCAAACCCGCAACCAAACCCAAACACGCAACCAAACCCAAGCTCACAAACAAACCCAAACTCTTTAATGGACCTAAGCGTTCTCGCTCAGGCCATGCCCAACAACCCACGACCAACGTGGCCAGACACTGTTTGTCGTGAGGTTATGTCGCGCCGGAGTAAACAGCGAGCCAAAAAACTTGCTGCCCAAGCTGAAATGGCGCAAGCACAACTCCCTAGGGGAAGTCGCCCACTTGGGCCCACAAACCCGGGGGGTAAATTTTCACGGTTTCCAACCATGAGCAGTGTTGCCTCAAAAAGGCACACTGGTACGGGCGGACTCCGTAAATCACAAAACCCTGCTAGTGCCAACGGTAACCCCTTGGGGCGCGAAGGCACAGGTAGCGTTTCCACACAACCTATAATCGGTGTTAGCGGTAACCTTCCAAGGGGCACTAACACCGAAATCAGACAGCAGCGGAATGAACCTCGATGGAGCGTAAGCGATGCAGTGCGCAAAGCCCACCTGGGCAAAGCGGAAACTAGCAATCCAACGGTAACACGAGAGACATCCCAGCCCCCCAACACCTTCCTCCTGCCTGGAAGTTCTACCTCCGAGACGGTATCGGCTCCCGGTCCCCCGGAAGCGCCGAGCGTCACCCGAGCGAGGAGACCTTTCCACCGCATCAGGAAGGAACAAAACAACGTGCCAACCGCTGCCGCCGCAGGCCCAACCCAGTCGTCCGTAAAGGCAAAACGGGCTCGCTTGGATGACACCACGTCTCCTCGAGGTGAAACGAAGAAGGCACGTAAAAACAGGGTGCCTGATTAAAGCTACGCAGACGCAGCACAAGCTCGACTGAGAGTAGCCATTATCACAGCGCCCCCACACGAACTCACAGCCGAGGAGCTGGAGAGAATCGACGGCAGCATTCGAGCCCGAATTCTCGAAGCCTTCGATGCTCCCTCCTCCTCTGACTCCGACCTTCCATATCTTCCCGCGTTTAAGGGCAAACCGTTTTGCGGCGATGGAGTCCTTAAGTTGTGGTGCGAGGATCAAAGTCTCTGGAGTGGCTGCGAATGACGACGAAGGTCAGGGAATCACCGCGTCCAGGAAGCACACTAGTCGTGATCAACCAGGCGGATATTATCCGCCGGGTGAAAGCCGGCGTCCTGCTACCCCTGAGACCGCATGAGCTCGAAAAGGTGAAAGTGGATAGAATCCACAAGATCCTCTCTGCTCAAAATCCATGGGCTTCAGCTGACGGGTGGTCTCTGTACGAAGCCCAAAAACAGACGGACAAAGGGCTGTTCCTAACAGTGGGCATCCCAGAACCGTCCCTGCCACCCCTTCTACAACGTGAGAGGCGTATGGCGTTTGTCACTGGAAGTGTGTACGTCCGCTTCTTCACGCCAGATGGGCTCAGTGACACGCCATACCTGCCACCAACTGTGGACGTGGAAGAAGCAACAGACGTCAGCAACAATAAAACTGACAGTTCCGGCGACACCACACAGCCTGGCTCGGTAGAAGACGACCGCGCACCCACTGCCGCGACCTCTTCTGCTGGTGCACCTCCTGCCAGTGCTACCAACATCGATGAGGAGATTGAGGATCTTTTAAATGTCTTCCTCAAACCCTCCCCACCTCTTTGAGGTGATCCAAACAAACCTCCAGCACAAGCAGATTGCGGCGGCCACCTTACGCAGAGTGCTGGAGGTCAACGCCTCGACCATCGCCCTAATCTAGGAGCCGTGGATCAGGGGCGATAGAATATGTGGTCTTGGCAACATCGGGGGTAAGCTTTTTCTAGACACTTCCGTTCAACAACCAAGGACATGCATATACATGCCTAAACACATAACAGCAATGCTTTTAACACAATTCTGTTCTAGGGACCTTACTGCTGTAAGAATCCAAGGCGACCCTCAACAGAACCAACCAACTCTTGTACTAGCCTCTGTTTATATGGCCGGGGATGACGAGATTCCACCGCAAGAAATGATAAACTTAGTCAGCCACTGCGAACAACACAACTGGGAGATCATTATCTCGGCTGACAGCAACGCACATCACTCTCTGTGGGGTAGTAAAGATACAAACAAAAGGGGTGAGTGCTTAACAGAATATCTCTTCTCAACAAACCTTGGAATCATGAACGTCGGTTCGGAACCGACTTTTGTGACATCAAGGTACGAAACGGTGGTGGACATCACACTAGCGTCGGACGGAGCAACAGGACTTGTAACCGATTGGCACGTGTCCGACAATCCCTCCTTCGCCGACCACAGACGTATTCACTACAAAATAACAGTGCCGAGTCATAGGTTAGAGCCTCGTCGCAACCCCCGCAAAACTGACGTTCCCAAATACACCAAAGCTCTAAGCCAAACCATCTCTGAACATGCGTTCAAACCCATGACTGAGAGCACTACTAACATCGAACACAATGTGCAAACACTAACAAATTGCATTAACAACTGCTATAATCAAGCATGTCCATTACAACCTATTAGATTAACAAACCCTAACAACTGGTGGGGGCCAGAACTGGAAAGGTTAAGACAAAATCTCAGAGCACTATTTAATAGGGCTAAAAACATGAGAACGGAAAAAGACTGGGAAATTTACAAACAAGCCCAATACTATTACAAGAAACGTATCAGGTACCGGAGAACCGAAGGCTGGCGGAACTTCTGCGACAGTATCAACACCACCAACGAGGCTGCCAGAGTGAAAAAGATCCTGTCGAAAAACGACAATCACAACCTCGGCACTCTCAAAAAACCGGACGGCACTTACGCTAACTCAGCAACAGAGATAAGCGAAGTACTACTGGAAACACACTTCCCAGGATGCTCTATTAACAATGACACGGCATGGGCAGACGAAACAACCACACAAACCACACCCGCAGACTGGGACATAGCAAACGAGATCGTTACTGAAGCCAAAGTCTGCTGGGCAGTTAACAGCTTTTCGCCATACAAATCACCAGGACTAGATGGTGTCTTCCCAGGGCTATTACAATGGGGTCTAAAACATCTTGTGCCACAACTTTCTGACATCTTCAAAGCTTGTCTAGCACATAGATACATACCGCTCAAATGGAGGGAAGTTAAAGTCATCTTTCTCCCCAAACCAGGAAGAAGCGACTACACATTAGCAAAATCATACAGACCTATCAGCTTGACCTCCTTTCTACTGAAAACCTTAGAAAGGCTTACAGATAGGTATCTAAGAGATAGTGCCCTGAAACAATCACCACTGCACCCCCAACAACATGCCTACAGACAAGGCAAATCAACAGAATCAGCCCTCCACACAGTGGTGCAGAATATTGAAAAGGCTTTTTCATGTAAAAACTCGACTCTAGGAGCCTTCATTGATATTGAAGGAGCCTTCGACAAAACAACATTCAGCAGCATAAACCGAGCTTTACAAAAGATATGGCGTAAAAGACACGGTCTGCGAATGGATACACAATCTACTCAGATATAGAGCCATCCAAGTAACAGTCAACTCAACCACTAGATGTATTGTGGCAAGAGGGTGCCCCCAAGGAGGAGTTCTATCACCCCTCCTTTGGAACATGGTAGTGGACGACCTGATCAGGCGTCTAAATGAAAGAAACCACTGTACTGTTGGCTACGCGGATGATCTAACAATTCTAGTTAGCGGTCCCTTTGAGAACATTTTATGTGACCTTATGCGCACAGCTACTAGAATAATTGAAGACTGGTGCACTGAAAACGAACTATCAGTAAACCCCAAGAAGACGGAACTAGTACTATTCACAAACAAGAGGAAACTTCCAAAACTTAAACTGTCAAAACTATTTGGCACCGAACTTTCTCTATCAACTGAAGTCAAATATCTGGGCATCATTCTAGACAGCAAGTTGAACTGAGGAAAGCATTTAGACACGAAACTTAACAAAGCTTGCATCACCTTTTGGCAATGCAAAAGACTAATAGGGAAAAAATGGGACTTGAACCCAAAAATAACCCTATGGCTATACAAAGCCGTAATAAGGCCAACCATAACATACGGCTCTCTAGTGTGGTGGCCCAGAACCCAACTAAGCACCGTAACGGACAAACTAAGAAAACTACAGCGACTGGCGTGCGTAGCCACTACAGGTTGCATGAGAACAACTCCAACGGTGACGCTAGAAGTACTACTTGATCTACAACCTCTTCACCTAGTTGTACAACAAGAAGCGGCAGCTGCCGCAATAAGACTCAAGGCGGCCAACGAATGGAGGAAATACCCTACAGTTCCTCACACACGCATCCTAGAGGAAGCTCTTAGAGACTTCTCTATTATGGATGCCCCTTGTGACAGGATACCGAAAACGTATGTCTTTGAACGACATTACAGCATAGAACTTCTAGCAGAAGAAAAAGACTATTCGGACATAAACGAGGTCAGAATATGCACAGATGGCTCAAAGACGGAAACCGGTACAGGAGCAGGAGCCTTCTCACAAGAACTACACATTAACATTGCAACCACCCTGGGTGCACACAATACAATATTCCAAGCGGAATGTGTGGGCATAACCAGAGCTGCCGATGCGATAAAGTTAAGGAACATACATGGCCAAAAAATACGTGTCATATCCGACAGTGCCTCAGTACTTCAGGCACTAAAGAGCAACAGCATCAGCTCGGGTCTAATCCTAGAATGCCACAATCTGCTGGAGGACATCGCAGCGGAAAACAAAATTACCCTGCAATGGATAAAGGGTCACAGTGGTTCCCTAGGTAATGATGCTGCTGACGAACTTGCAAGGAGAGGTTCCAGCACCTTACTAGCTGGACCAGAACCAATCATGCCTCTACCTTACAAACAATTTACATCCTGGCTGAGAGATAGAACCAGGAGACGACATAATGAGGAATGGACAGTGGTAAAAGGATGCCGGCAATCCAAGGAAGCCGTGCCAACACTAAACAAACGCCTAACACGAAGTTTGTTGCTCCTGCCCAGGAAACACCTAAGAAGAGTGGTAGGAATAATGACAGGCCACTGTCCGCTAAACAGGCACATGTTTAACATGGGCATCACAGACAGTCCCCTATGCCGCGGTTGCATGGAGGCAGAAGAGACTCCAGCGCATGTCGTGATGGAATGCCACAGCGTGGAGGCACAGCGAGTACAGATCCTGCATAACCCGGGATCCCTATCAGAGGCATGCAGGAACGTGAGAAGTCTTGCGTGCTTCTGGGAGGACATTGGCTGGCTGGAATAGCTAGTCCAAACAATATCACGCACAATGGCCCGATTGAGAGGCTAAGTGCGGCAAACGCCCGACAAACATAACATAACATGTATGCATGTGTTCGGACAATGTGCAATAAAAAAAAAGGGATGACAACTACATAAAAAAATGGCATTCTGTTTAGTCCGTCCGTTAGTTCGTGCAAAATACGGGACACGTATTTTTCGCTTGATCAAATTAATAAAAAAATACAAAGATAAAGAGCATCAAAGCTCCGGAGTGGGGGCTTGTGACGTCACTTCTAAGTAAAAATTGTACTTAGGCGTGACGGCACGCGAAACTTTAACGCACTGTATCGTCGTCATTTTTCGTTTAAGAGAAAAAAGAAAAAATACGTGTCCAAATTTTTTTTATAATCTAACTAATGGACTAAATAGTTTTTTTCAGTCGTCTAGCCTATTGAATTCAATCTCGTAATGCAATCATATGCAATCAATCTAAGCTAAATAAATAAATAACACAATCGTTAATTTATCATTACGACTTGTTCACATACCGTGCGGCTCACACGAAGACGCCAGTGGGATCATGGGCGTACCCAGGGGGGGGGGGGTACGGGGTGGCCCCTCCCTGGATTTTGTTTACGTTTCTACTATCTACTTTTGTCGATAAAAGTTAAGAAAAAGAATTTTTTGATTATTTTTTGCCCTACAATATACAACTTGTATCTACTCGCTAGCCGCGCTGCAACCAAAAATGCCGCCCTGTTAACTTTACAGGCGATTCTTTCACGTAAGACGTCATAAACAGTTTTGCTAAAGACCCTCGAAAGTTACTTTTAAAATAGCTATTTTATAATTTTAATTGTAAAAACTGTAAAAATGTAAAAAATCTTTATTTAACTGTAAGTTATGTAATAATACAATGAATTCTGAAGCCTGTGGTAGTAAAAAACTGTGCTACAGTCTTCAGAAACTTCCCAACTATTGTTATACAGATTAATAATTTACGAAAAATATAAACGAATTATACTAAATAAACTAAAGAATGTAAATAAAAAATCCCTATTTTAATATTTGTTTATTTATTTGACTAGGTGTTTATAAAAAATCTGATTTGCCCACCCCTAGCCAGAACCTGGGTACGCCCATGTGGGATATTAGCATATTAGATCCTAAAGGCATGCTGGGAAAATAATTTAGTAGCCAAACTTACGCCGTTTGAAGGTTTCTAGTTTCAATAAACGAAACCTCAAATTCAAAGCTTTTTCTCGCTTCTTTTATAGCTTCATGCAACGGTGCGTTTACTGATTTGAAGCCAAAACCAACAGTGCTATCTACCGCCTCATGAGAAAGCTGATGGTAAAGTAGAGAGTATACATATTGTGCCTGAGATATAAGAAGCTCGGGGTATTTCAAATCTAGCTGTGTTACATCTTTAATGAATTTCATGGTGATGTTTAGAATGTACGTTTTGAACAATGGATCGTTTTCTTGCCTTTCGGAGGTTATTGACAAATCTTCTAAGCTCGAAGCGAGTGATACTGCTGAAGGTGTTGCCGTACTAAAATTATTTCAAAAAAATATTAGCGTTAGTCAGTGAGCTACCACCTAAGCGAAACTGATGCTGGGTGAACGAATGGAATGTTGGCAATAGGGATGTTGACTAATTTTTTTTATTGTTTATCTTAAAAAGGAACTGAATCCAAAACCCAAAACCGAAATAATTTTTGAAAACTATTGAGAAATAAAAAAGTTACAAACTATTAAATTTCAATAGAGGGAGAAACTGTCAAACAACGAAAGAGACGCACTTACTGGCACGTGACGTCACCGCCATTTGTTTGCGTAGGTAAAAACGAGATAGCTTGCTCTCCCCACAAAACGAGATAGCTAGTCCTTACGATAATATAAATGCTAATAACTGGTTCATTTATAAACCAATTTTGATGCTGTTTTTGGATATTACTATATTTCTAGCATTATTTTTTTGTTTCACAAACAATAATTCATAAAATCAAACACTGTCAACATCCCTATTGCTTCTTCATAAGGAGACCTTTCGCCCGATCGCGGTAAGTTTGAACGTGTTTACAAAAGCTAAACCGCTCACATTTCCTTTGTATTCAGCCCAATAGAAATGTTGAATACAATAGAAATGTGAGCGGTTTAGCTTTGGTAAACACTTTCAAACTTACCGCGATCGGGGGGCTTGATTAACGACATGAACTAAACACGACAATGTACATTATTCCATTCGTTCATCATTCGTTCAATCAGCATCAGCTTTGCTTAGGTGGTAGAGCAATTCCAGATGGTGAAGTCGACTAAGATAGATTTTAAGATCGTCATACATTGCCTCTTTACCAAGTGATTTTGTTTTAGTAAAGCAAACTAACGCTCAGTTGCAGAAACTTCCATTAAAGTTAAAGCTTCCACTTACACTTACGCTTACGCTTACACTTTTGATTGTAAGTATGCAATCAAGTATTTATCTATCTATCTTCCTTTAATATACCCGAATCCGAAGAGCATGTATGAAGCGAATTATGAATGTAGAGGAAACGAAATATGTTTGGATCGTACTAAGTGGCAATCTGTGGTCTCTGCCTATCCCGATGGGACAAAAGCATAAGTTTATGTATATTCTTTAAATTTAAAGCCGTCCTTCACAGACCTTTATCGAGATAGACGGTAAAAGTTTACCTACCTTGCGTGTAAAAAGTGTGAGGTTTTGTCACAGTTTTGTCCGACGTAAGCCAGTCCGTTTGAGACCTATGCCGTAAATGATAATCGATTTTAATCGGATTTAAAATTTTGTTTTACTTAATTAAGCGCCTTTGAATCGTTTCCGCGCGGTCTTGATTTCCCATCACTAAATCTCGCTCGTGACGACATTTTAGGTACGAAAAATTTGACACGCTAGGTTCTCATACAGTTTGAAGCGCTCTTTTCGTCTATCTCGATATAGGTCTGTGTCGTCCTTGTTTACGTCAACAAGAAAGAAAGTGACAGTAAGATATTTACAGTGGTATTAACTTTAATGGACGTTTCTGCAAGTGGGTGTCAAGTATGGGTGCGTTCAAGTATTACGTAAGCAAATTTATTATTTACCCTCCCGCCCCCTCCCCCTTATCAGCTTTCACCCCCCCTCCGTTCGCCCTTCCCATGCTTAAGTAAACATGTTTTTTTCTTTTAAGAGGTCATCCACGTATTACGTCACAGCGTATGGGGGAGGGGGGGGGGTCATACCAAACGTGACAGTACACGTTAAAGGTATACCAAAAAAGCGTGACATACGGGGGGAGGGGTTTAAAAAGTCGAAATTTTGCGTGCGTAATATGTGGACGGCCCCTAATGTATTCTGGTTTATAGGCTTAGAATAGAGGACTTTAACGCACATAATATTTATTTAAACAAACTTTAGAAGTAGGAGTAATTCCCCTACTCGGTTCTAAGCGAGTAACTAACAGTATCCATTTTTGTGGGAATCCCCGAAATTGCGATTCGTTTTCAAGTATAGACAATGTGTGGTTTGCCATTTGTGTAAAAAAACTACTGCTGATGTATGAATGAATTGAATAAATTCTTTATCGCACACGTAAACAAAACAAAAACCAGAAATAATAACACAAGTGCAAAAGGCAGTCTTACCACTAAAAGTGATCTCTTCCTCTTCCAGACAGCCCTTTGGCTGAAAGGAACAATACTAAAAGGACTGATGTAATCACCATCTAGACCCCTCCACCCCATGTTATGAAAAATAATCAAAGAAAAGTCCCCCAGCCCCCCTATACTGCTTACGTAATACTTGAATGGCCCACCCCAGAATATTGGGCTACCAATTCGAAATTCTATAAATGATGCCAAAATACTGATAACTTCACACAAAAAGCATAAAAAAATATATCTACAGCTGAGAAATCTACATACTTACTTATTATTACATACTATATTACAGTATAGTTACTTTTGAATACACAGCGTATTAAGCTAGAGTACATTTAATTTTCGCCAGGCCCGCGGCCCTCCCTAGAAAATAACCCTAGATACGCCAATGGGTGAGGATGATGATTTTAGAGCACTAAGATGTTATAAACCAACACCACACCAAAGGAAACCATTAATGTTTTGTCAAAAGTTAAATTAATTACAGTATTTCAGTTATTTGCTGAAATACAAGGTGATAAAAAACCTCCTAGCTATATTCAAAACTCTGAACCAGTATCACTCAAAGAACACATGAAAAAAAAATTTTTTTTAATATTTTTTCAATGGGAATAGTTCATTTTTTGCCTAAACGTAGACATTACTCCTACATCAGGCACGCACCCGGGTAGCGCTCGGAAGGTGCACCTGAGTGGTGTCTACGTTTAAGAAAAAAAAATTCCCACGGAAAAAAAAATGAAAATTGTTCTGTAAGTGATACTGGTTCGGGATTTTGAATATAGCTAGGAGGTTTTTTTCACCCTGTAGAACACGTCCAACTAGTAAGATATTCATTTCAGTTGTATGGTCATCTGAAGAGATACCTGACCGGATAAAAGTGAAGTTATCTATGTAAAAACGTTTAGAATTGTGAATAAGCGTGATTGTTAAGATGGAAAGCCTGTATTAGTATAAAAAATTGTGGGAAACAATTGCCCTAGATTGCAACACTACTGGTTAAGTGCTCCATGCAGTAGTAAAATTTAATGAGTTGTATATGTAACCAGAGACTTGTAAAAACCATAATATTACAATAATAATTTCACTAGTGGAACTAATAACACCCCTCTTTTTTGGCGAGGGTTACAAAGCTATAGCTACCCCCTTGCAATACCAAAAAATTATAAAAATAGGTTTGAAAAATACTCACTCCAGTTGATTTTTGTTGTCTTCATTTTGTGATTTACCAAAATACAGCTTTTTGTAGACCAAAACACTGGAAACAGAAAATAATATCTTACAAGCACTTTGTTCTATTACATAATACTACTAGACTTCGTTCCCGTGGGAATTTGTGAACCAAAATTATGTAACTTATAAGTTAATCCAGGGTGTCTGCTACCTCCATACAAAATTTTATCAAAATTGGTCCAACCGTTCCAGCGTGAAAGAGTAAGAAACATCCACACATCCTCACAAACTTTCTCATTTATAATATTAGTAGGATTACTTCTGAAAGAAGTCAACTAAATAAACTCATGCGCTGTTATGAGGAATTTGGTGAAATGGTCTCAAATAAGTGAAATGATCACTCTAAAGTGTTAAGAGAAAATCAATCAACAACACAATTGGAACAACACTACCAGTCGACGTGGTGTGGCACAACACTAAACGTGACTTTGACAGATTGTTTTCGTGCGTAGATCGGTGTTCATGTGTTTTTACATTGTAATTTGTAAAATTTAGAATTAAAATTACTGTTTAATGACTAAAAGGTGTTTTAGTCCAACAAAAGATAGATAGATATAATCCCTGTCGGGGTAGGCAGAGCATCTTGAGCCACACGTTGCCACATTCTGAGACTCATAGATAGAACATGAGTGTAGCAGTGATAGGTTGTCAGCCTTTCGCCCACGATAAAGCAAAACCCTTGCATCTCACTTACTGGTTTCTACAGTATGCCTGGGAAGAGTTGGCAGATAGCACATTCTAAGTTTTTCTTTCACTCCCAGTCCAGCATGGAAATATCTTAAATTTATATCTTATATCTTACTTACTAAAGAAATCTTACATTTTATTCATAGCGGGATAGTAATCATATGAATGAAACCATTGGAACACACGTTGGTTTTCTTCCAAAACCTGTCGAATTTCAGTGGCCACTGCCTCACATTTATCGTTAAAGATTTTAGACCTCAACCGTCCTGGTTTCTGGACAATCTTCACAAGGAACTCCTCTTTATAAGGAGCTATGTTTGGAAAGTACAGATCCATAACATCACTTTGCAAAAAATGCAATGTTTTAATCAAGTAGTCATAAATAAATGATGGATGCAACATATCTGCCAATGTGTCGAAATCCATAGTTTTAGGGTCCAGTTCCTCGATGTTTTCATTGTAATCGCCCCTTACATGAATGTTTGATCTATTAACGGCGTCTTTTATGTTGAAATCTGGATTTAGACGCATGCTCAAGTTCGACACATTTCCAACTCTCCCTCTTCGCCGAGACCGCTTTCTGGATTTCACTTGGTCGTCCATTATATCATTATATTGTAGTTTTCCAGCTTACCCTCACTTTGATGTAGTGTGCACTCTGAAAAATGCGATGTAACAAGAAATTGTGGCACTCATAGCAAGAGTTAATTACAAATAAGAATTAATCAAACAAATACGTACATAAAATGAAATCGATCAAATGACAAGACGAAAGTTCACTTTAAGTCGTGTATGTTTTGATGAGATATCGAGTCAGAATTCATTACGTTTTCAATAAATTTTCAAAAATCCCCGAAAATCGGCGAGAAAATTACTTCTTCACTGTCAATTTTAAGTCGTTCAAAGGCAACAAAACTACTAACAATATAAAAATTTTAATTTGAGTATTACATTTCTCAGGCATTTAATTTTTAACATCTTAATTTTTTTCATAAAAACGGGATTAAGTTATTGCTTTAAAAAAACATTCAATATTATAAATTTTCAAAAGTACTGCTTAAAACATTAAACGAAAAAAATAATTAAAGTGATTCACCATGAAAACACCTTTTTTTTAATCTAATTTTATTTATTGATTTTCGGGAAAGGCAAAAGAATCTTTATCCATACAGCCGTTGTCTTAAGTTTTTTCTTCCGTGTGTAGTGTAGCGCTCCCCTTGAGCTCCCACCGTTGGCCGTAAACCGATAGGTGGTGTGTTTTGTTTCACAGACTACAATACAGAAGATTACTACTAGAATACTTAGAACTCATGGTAACCGTTTTAATCCGGCCGGCCGCCGCGATACAAGCTACGCTTAGTGCGGCGACCACTGTTTCTCATGTATGTACCCTCTTTTCAATTGGTAAAAATAAATTATTCTTATTCTTCTTATTCTTATTCTATGCCAAGTCTTTTTACAATGGCAGTTAAACGGCAGTGTTTTGTTTACGAAAAACTTTGGCGGCGAGCACTGCCATTGATAAAACGCTAGTGTTTATATTCTCTTTGGCCATTGAGATCTTCGTTGGAACCAAAAGGAGCCAATAGGTACATACACCATATTATCATTTGAATTCTTCTATCATTACACTGTTTAAAGTTAGTTTACTGCACGCACAATACACTGTCACTATTATTTAATAAATCATTCACTGCCGGCAACGCACCGTATGCGTTTTTGCAAAACTTCATTAGGGTGCCACCAACGCACTATTACTGGCGATTTTTGAAGTAACTAATCGTGGGATTTTGTTTTCTTCTTTTGGCATCACAAGTAGACACTTTTTCGTTACAGAAACACTACATTCACTGCGCCTATTTCTACAGAAAAGACCTTGGCTCGCTTTTTTACAATATTTAAGTGCAAACAATTAGTTAGAACGCGAGTTTGATTCCTAGAAAAATAGACTTTGTCGAACAGTGACAAGAGCTATTATTCCAGTAATCCTTACTATATCTTATTTGCGAAAGTGACTCTGTCTGTCCGTCTTTCACGCCAAAACTACAGAACTGATTTTGATGAAATTTGGTAAAGAGATAGATCAGAGACTGGGAAAGGACATAGGCTACATTTTATCTCACAGTTGTACAGTCAAGAGCAGGTCACGCTTTACACTACTCAATATAACCCATAGTCCACGCGGGCGCAGCCGCGGGTGGAAAGCTAGTGGTAAAATAATTTTGAAATCGGTCCAGCAGTTTTTGTAAAAATTATGTAAAAAAATGTATGTGTAAAAAGATTTGTTAAATGTTATTTATACGTAAACAAAATTATGCAAAAAAAAGTTAGGGCTTCCAGTTTAATGCGTTTCAATACGGACCCGTAAGTACCTACCGGTTAACTTTGTAACATAATGTAATACAGACACACAGACTATTATGAGATGAGATACTGACGTATCACAGACACAGACACCTAAGTATTTTTTCTTCATTGTGGCGCGGGTGCCTTGGAATATACACGTTACAAAAACAGACATAAACTTTTCATACAAATATTATTAAATGTGGCTGTATGATCAAAATAATCCATCTGCATGAGATTTAAAAAAAAATAGACTGTACGTTTCAACACTCCTTTGCCTGTGACATAATTAAAAAAAATAAAGTTCTGTAAATAAAAATAGTAGCTGCGAAGTAAGTAGCTGCGGCGGTGTGGCTGCATTGCTTTGATAATGCTTTGATTATTGATTAGTCTTCTTTGGTCGCTCGTCTGTCTTGATAAAAGTTATCAAAAGTAGGTAAGTGTTTTTATTAAAATGAAAGTTATTGATTTTATGTTAAGGAAGTCATTTAATTTGAAAAACCCTAGTTGCGTATTTTATACGATATCGCGTGTATAACCAATGCGCGGCTTTGGAGTTTCGTGGTTAATATTTATATGTAACCGGAAACATATTTTTGTGTTTGTAGAAACCGTTATGTTACAATCACTAGTGAAATTATAATCTCCTGCGATAGGTATTACAAATTGCCTAGTAAAATTATAATATAAGTTTTCTACACTTGGGCCGCCGCGCGCCTGCATGAATTTAAAGGTTAGGTTGTTTTTAGGTTCGGTTAGTTTAGGGTGCACTAATAAAAAGTACGTCCATGTGAATAATAATGGGGAATTTTGGTTAGTGTCGCAAAAGGGGCAGCCATACAAAAAATAATTTTTAAAAATTTTCTAAGTGCTCTGGCCGGGTCGATGTGTCGGAAAAGGGGTTATCCCAAAATTTTCTAATTTTCTAAAATTTCGAGGGGTTGCGGTGTCAAGATGACCCCCAATTTTCTTGTCGGAAATGGATAGAGGACCCTTCTAGGAACAACGTTTGTATGGGCCACTTTTTAATTGGGCCCCAACTGGGGGGCCCAGGGCCCCCCACCCTGCTGAACACATGGGGCCCCTCCGGTTTTATTGCGCGAATCGACGCAGTCTACGATGCTGATCAACCGCCCCATACATCACTTTGCGCTCCGGGGCCTCCTTAGGGCCCCACGGGGCCCTTGCCCCCTTAGAGAAATAACTGCCGTTCGGCGGGACTTAGAAAAATTTCGAAGAGGTGTGGTGTCAAGATGACCCCCCATTTTCTTGCCGGAAATGGATAGAGGACCCTTCTAGGAACAACGTTTGTATGGGCCACTTTTTGATTGGGCCCCAACTGGGGGGCCCAGGGCCCCCCACCCTGCTGAACACATGGGGCCCCTCCGGTTTTATTGCGCGAATCGACACAGTTTACAATGCTGATCAACCGCCCCATCCATCACTTTGCGCTCCGGGGCCTCCTTAGGGCCCAATGGGGCCACAAAAAATTTTTTTTTTTTGCCCCTTTACGATCACTCCAACGCTAACCAGAAAACAGCAAAAATTTCGAAAATTTGCTAAGTCCCGTGGGCTGCCCCTTTTCCGACACGCCGACCTGGAGGTCTACTCCGAAATGCCGAAAACGATAATTCGGCCGATAATTCGGTCATTTCTTACTATGAAATTGTGTCGTTCGTTCGGTCGAATCGGATTTATCATTCGTTCCGACCGAACTTTATTTGACATTAGTTGCGTCGGAAACCCTACCATGAACGCTAAACGTCGAGCCGAAAATTCGAATTTGACAAGCGATTTCGCTGTCATTATACGTCAAAATTCACGACAACAAAATAGATATCTTTTGATTATCGTAAGTATTAAATATGTGATAAAAACAGTGGAATATTACAAAACTCCGTTTGAAATCATTTTGAAATATGTTTTTTTTTGTAAAAATGTTAAAGTGTACATTAAATTTGTAGAACAATGGCACGTATGTTCCTATTAGAAGAGGCTCTCCTGGAAGAGCGTTTGGAACGCAGGAGGGATCGCAGACGGCTTCGTGATTCTTTGGACGTCAATACAATACCCGACTATGAGTTTGTGGCAAATTACAGACTCAGTCGGGAATTGTATGAGACGCTCTGCCAGGAGATAGTGCCTCTTCTACCTCGGAAGCGCACTCGTCGTGCAATTGACCCCGCAACCAAGGTAACTGTAGAAATATATTATTTTGTTCTAAGGTATACTTAATAATAACATGTATCCCTGTATGTAATCGGCATAAAATTTTGATATGATTTTAGATACTCATTGCCCTGAATTTTTATGCTCGGGGCAGTTATCAAGGCTCTGTGGGGTTAAACAGTGATGCGCCGATGGCACAGCAGACCGTCTCCCGATGCTTACGTGAGGTCTCAGCCGCAATCAATACACCGTCTATACTCCGGAAATACATTAAATTTCCTCAAAATGGAATGGAAATGAATGCCATTAAAAGAAAGTGAGTTGGTAATATATTATAAATAGATGATAGACTAACAAGTAATTTTGTATGGTGTACTAAATATCTGCTACGAGTTTGCCGTTACCTCGACCTGCACTTCCTCGACCAGGGTGAGAAATAACAGCCAGTACTGGCAAACTTTTAGCAGATAGGAATAATTGTAATTAGTGAAGTAGCTCAGTATTACTGAGGGTAATGTTATCACTATTATATGTTTTTATCTTTTCTTTATTTATGTAAATGATTTAGAAAATGGATTTATTATTTATGAGTTTGAATTTTGGCTTACAGTTTTTTTGAGAAATATGACTTACCTGGAGTAATTGGGTGTATTGATTGCACTCATATAGCCATTGTGAGGCCCAGTGAACAAGAGGAGCGGTTTTTTAATAGGAAACATTTCCATTCTATTAACACTCAGGTGGTAAGTAATATTGCTGCAACTTGCATTCTCTTAAATTGACAGAGGTATTAGGTTTAGGAGTTTATGTATGATACAGTCCATCTCCCGTTGACCTAAATGAGCTAATAATGTAAGTCATTGTGTATTAGTAATATACTAGTAACTAGCTTTCCGCCCGCGGCTCCGCCCGCGTGGACTACAGGTTATATCGTGCCCAACTGTGGGATAAAATGTAGCCTATGTCCTTTCCCAGGCTCTAATCTATCTCTGTACCAAAATTCATCAAAATCGGTTCAGCGGTTTAGGCGTGAAAAGGTAACAGACAGACAGACAGACAGACAGAGTTACTTTCGCATTTATAATATTAGTAGCGAAGTAGCGATAAAATATAGGCTTTATAAATAAATAGGTGTTATTGTAAAACACATGACAAAACACCATTTTAATTCATAATAAAATTATCTTTCAGATATGTGACGCAGATTGCAATATTCTGAATGTGGATGCTACATATGGTGGAGCAACTCACGATGCCTTCATTTGGGATCAGAGTGAAGTCAGGAGCTATTTGGAGGGTCTCCATATGGAATCAACATATCTGTTAGGTAGGTATTAGATGGGCTCTTATAAATTAGGCGATTACAATTACATTATGACTATTAACTAAATTATTTTTTTGTAGGTGATTCAGGATACCCACTTCGTGAGTTTCTAATGACACCTATAGATAATGCTGTAGAGGACTCTCCTGAAGGCAGGTACAATGTTGTGCATAAACGTACCCGCTCCACCATTGAACGCACATTTGGGATATTAAAGGGGCGATGGAGATGTCTTTTGGCAGCTCGGAAATTGCACTATGATCCAGACACTGCAGGTAAAATAATCCTAGCCTGTTGTGTTCTGCACAACATGTGTATGGCAGCTGGATTAAGTGCTCCTGAGCTGTCTCAAGACGATCTCCATGTGGAACACTCTCGGCAAGTCCCATATCGGCCAGCCATGTCCGCTACCGAGGCTTTGAGGAGAGGAGAAAGGGTAAGGGCTAGAGTAGTTCAGTTATTAGATAGGCGAAATTAAATTGATCTTAGTTCATAAATATTGTTATTCTAAAAAGTTGAAATAGGAGTTAAGTTGTCAAGATAAAGTAAATGTATAAGAGTGTAAGAGTAATCCCACCAAAAACATAAATGTGAAAATGGGAGCCAAGTTCAACCGTCGACTTTGCCGAAAAAAGAATTGAGATCTAAATGTGTGCCAAGTTCTGTAGGCAGTCCAGAAATTTATTTACAAAGACATGAAATTCTTAGATGGATTTCAAACTCAATCATTATTTTTCCCTTATAGAATAATGCTTATTTCAAAATATGACTTTTTCATTTTGTTTAGTAGAATTATTTACACAAAGCAAACAAGTAATAACCTATTTAACTTCATCATTTGACTTGGCTAGTTTTTACCAGTTTCTAAATCAAATATTTAGGACAATAAAATCTTACAAATTATAACCGTCAATAAGATCAATGTGAGAAGTTCTGTAGCCTATAATATAAGATAAATAGTATGATACAGTCCATCTTCCCGTAAAGGCTTTTGAACTTTCTAGGTCATCTGGAAGTGGGTTAGGTTTTTGATCTATCTATGAATGAGTCAGTCAATGAAATGAAATGACGATTTTTGGATGTTAATAACTACTCAACTGTTTAATCCGTATTTTTAAATTTTGGGTTTCTTGTTTATCTTGAGGGTCTCTTTATATGTAGAAAATTTGGTTTGTTTAAGTTAAATAGTTTGAGTTATAAAGGGGTCAAAAGTTTTTACAAATGGTTCGTGTGATATTACACTCGGCGCTGGCTAGCCAGTTCCTTTGCTTGAACTTGGCTTGACACGCTGCCGCGTGTCTAGATTTATTACATATAACAAATATAAAGTATATATAATATTTATAGTTTTAAGCTGACTTTTTATTGTTTAATTATTATTTTTATTTTTAAAAGTTTTAATTTGACTTTTTATTGTTTAAAATTTTGTAAATTTTTTGTATCTGGATTAAATGACTTGACAAAATGAAGTGCTATTTTACTAAACTTGTTGTATAACTTTATAATAAATTAAGTTCTTTAATGAAATAAAACAGTCAAGATAAAAATGAGAATTTTATTTATTTATGAATTTTGTTTATGTTTTAGGACTGTGTTGTCTTACTTAAATACAACCACGACATGCTAGTGGGTTCCAAAGTAGTCTAAGATGCTAAACAAATAGACAATTTATTTAAAGATAACATATTATAGAATTACATTAGAATTTAAACATTAACACATTATAAAACAATAAAATAAACAATAATAAAACACAATCCTTAGTATATTTAAATATTATAAATCTGAAAGTCTGTCTGTCTGTTCGTCAATACTTACTTATATGGGACCCGGTCTTAAAACAACTGGCAACTAGATATTAATTTTCTCTTGCTACCAGTCGCTCTAAGACCTCTCTCATTAGGTCCCGGATGTCTCGCATAAATTGTGCATTTTCCTCCAAAGCTCTCCTTATGCCAGCCAGTTCCTCGTTCCGTTCCCGTTCATTTCGCACACGTTGATCTTCTATACGGAACAGTCTCTCCCGTACTGAGTTATCAGCTCGAGGAAGAGACTGCCGCCGAAGTCTTTGCCGGCGACGTGTAGCTGTAAATGAAAAAACAATTTTTAAAGTACCGATTTTGTAGTTTTCATTTTGGTTTTTTGAAACTCTGTTTAAGCTTCTATTCATTATATTGTGTAATTTTCTTGAATTTTTTGAGGGATAGAAGCGAACACTTCGAATTTATTGATAATAAAAAACTATACGAACAATTATGAAGCCATAATAGCCCAACGGTTCGTATGTCTGCCTCAAACAGGAGACTATGGTTAGAATCCAGCAGGTGCCAATGAGATTTTTCTTAAGCAGGTTGATTTTCATCATACCACTGGCTATTTGGTGAAGGAAAACATTGTGAGGAAACTTGCACATTTCTGAGTAAATATCTCAGGGTGCATGTGATGATGATGATGAATAATTATAATCCAGCAGTTATTTTAAAAGCAAAAAAAATAAAAAATTACCAATATCACGGGAAGGTCCTTGATTTGGGGCTGGCTGACCAAGAACCGCCTGCTCTATCGGTTCTTCTGCTTGTCCCTCTTCTACATTCAATGGGCCTACAAATCAAATATTAGCAGTTTAAATCTTGGATTTTTATAAAATTAAATTTTAAATATTAGATGAGAAACGAGTAGTTATGGCTCATATGATTAGTAATAGGCTAATTTCATTTTTGTCAGCAATTTAAAACAGACAATAGATTTTATTTTGTGTCAAGTGCAACATTTGTATTCTTGGCCACATCATGAAGCGACTGACCATTTCATAAAATACAACCGGCTGTTTCTTGATGTTGGCAATTATATCAGTATATGGATTTGTCACAACTTAATACACATATTATAGGTATATTTACATACCATGAAGACTTTCTCCGTCATCCTGAGGTGGCAAAGCAGCAGATGGCCCTGGTACATTTTGCTGAAAAGTAGGTAACACTGGTTTAAGCTATAAAATAAAGTTAATAGGATTAAATCGGATGTTGGAAGGGCGGGAGGAAGCACTCTATGCATTTACAGTTAACTTACTTTCTAATCATTTAAAAATTAATTTTGGCAAGTGTTATTTGCATAATTGTTTTTACAGCATTCCGAACCGAGAGGCAGCTTCATTTAAATTTAAAGTTTTAACGCGTTTCAAGAGATATGTCATATCCTATGAAATACAATAAAAATTTAATTTTGATTTTTGACTGATTTAATATCTTAGTGTGCATACCCCTTGATGCAACCTCGCGTAACACCTGAAGGTACGCATACCACTAACTGGAAAACTCTGATCTAAGTATACTAATGTTATTTAATATACTATACATATATGTTATGTAAATTAAAAGTATTGCTGATATAATTACCTCGGGGAAAATCGGCACTCTTGCTGCTGTCTGCGGCTCCCCGAATCCATCTCCCATAATAGATACGATTTTTAATTCTGATTGGGAGAGATCGGGGGCTGAAGCTGGTCCACCTCCAGTGGCTGATGCCGACCTTCTTGCCGCAGCTGCAGCCTTTTTGGCCAAGTATTTTTTGTCGGTCCACACCTTAAATATTTAAAATATTAGTCACAATATCTAAGCAAATCAAATAAATTACATCTACATTATATTTAAAAAATATAAAACATACCTTTTGCCACTGCTTGGTGGTTTTAGTGCACCCGCCCATAGCATTCAGGGTATTTGTAATATCCTCCCATAGCCTACGGGACCGGGCGCGACCATCCACATTCCTCAACAGTCCTCGCGCAAGATCTCGATGTTCGTCGAGGAAGTTGAGGAGAGTTTCAATTTGTTCCGCTGTCGGCGAAGTCATGTTAACGAGTGTTCTAAACAAATTCCCAGCCAAAGCATGGTGCAATTCAAGGGCCTCAGTCATAAATCCCATAATTAATGTATCCACTTAACACTTCACCACTTAACTTGGTTTAAAGGCCATAACTTATGGCTAAAATGCTTATCGCACAACTCAAGTATATTGTTATCGCATAAAACCGCAGTCGAACAAAAAAATATTGTGTCAAAGCTTTTTTAGCTTCTTGAAATTGTAACTATAAACTTATGAAGTTATGATTAGATTCAAATAAGATAAAAATTGTTTACAAACAAATGTTTGTAAACAATTCACTTATTTTTTTACTGTCACATATTTTTTTAAATTTCATAGTCGCTCTGGCAGAAACATTGTATTACATTCAGCCAATAATTTCATTGACGATTTCTGAGGAAATTTTACACGTATCTTAAAAAGAATTGATAAACTAAAGGTAAAATTGTATTTTCTTTTGTTAAAATACAATATTAGCCAGTTTTTTGTAAATAATGTTATATCGAAACAAAAACTTATATTTTGTAAAACTATCGATAGTGTGGGTCAACACTACAATACGTCCGAACTAGGTCCGAACATTGTCTATGGTTGCCGAACGTATGACTTGAATCCGATATTAGTTCAGAGTAGGGTCACAATCGAAACTTCGGTCGACTATCGGTCGGCTCCGAATGTTCGGAAATGCCGATTCGGAGTAGACCTCCTGGTCATGAGAAGCATGCAGTCTAAAAATACATTGAAGGCATGTCCACAGAATAAATAATAGTACGCATGTCTGTATGGACATAGATTTATTGCCATTAGATTATACCCAATAACACCCCTCTTTTTCCGTCGGGGGTTAAAAAAAAAACCAATAGCCTCCTAGCCTAAAAATTTTGGTCACTGGGGTGTTCAATTAGTATAAAAAATAATAGGAAGGTTACAAACGGTAGATTACAAAATTCAATTCAAATAAAGAATGATAACTTCTGGTGATTACCTTCAGAATTACTTTTTCTCTGGATAACTTACATACAATAATTTTTTTTTCCTTTTTATGATACCTTTATTTACAAGGGAATCCTAATATTATTACGATCTAGCCGACAAGACTAATAAGTAATTTTAATATAACCTAAACTTCTTAAATTGCATAAACTAACAATCATGTGCACTTATTATTATTACGAATTATCACTATCATTTTTTATTCGCTACTTTAAATGGAGAGGGTTGGAGGAGGTCTTTGCCCAAAATAAAGGGCCAACAGACTAAAGGAGAGGGAAAATAAATAAAACAAAAGCAAATTGAAAGTGAAATAATTTAATAATTTAAAAATAATTTAATATTTAATATCATACTTAAGTAAATCAATTAATCAAATGTTCAAAATTAATAATGCATGTAATGTAATGTGTGAAAATCAATAATGCGTGTAATGAAATGTTTTTTTATTTTTATTATAAGATGGGTTAACTCTTGACCTCAATCTTGACCATAAGGTCAAAGATTGACCTTGACCTTATTTTGTGTTTATAATGTCTGAATAAAGGCTATTATTATATTATATTATTATTACATTAAATGGAATGGTTTAGTTCTTTTAAGTCTTCTTAATATATCTGTGTTGTCAAGGAGCTGGATCGCCTCGACATTCACATGATGGTGAAGCCTATGCTCGTGTGCTTTGGCAGGTTTTTTAATAATAATATCTACGAAGTCAATATTGAGGTCCCGATGCAGATCTTCGTTTCTTACGTACCACGGTTCATTCACTATGTCCCGCAGCACTTTATTTTGAAATCGTTGTATTATTTGAATGTTGCTCTTTTTAGCACAGCCCCATAGCTGTATGCCATAAGTCCATACTGGCATTAGGACTTATACATATAATAAACATTTATTTTGTATTGACAATGAGGAGATTCTGCCGACATACATACATACGCTCACGCCTTTAATCCCTAACGGGGTAGGCAGAGCATCAGTGGTTCTAGAAAACTACTTAATGCCACGTTTCATACAACATGTTGTGTAATGTTGAGAGGTGGTCAGCCTTTCGCCAATGATACAGCAAGACCCCCACATCCCACTTACTAGTTTTTACAGTATGCCTGGGAAGAGTAGGCAGCTGGCACATTCTAAGTTTTTCTTTCAGTCCCAGTCTAGCATGGAAGGAACTCCCGCTGGACTGGGAGTGTCTGGATAACTTCACAGGGATTCTTACTGAGATTTTTTTTTAAACACAGTCATTTAAATCATCTTTTTGCATTTTTTGTTATCCTAAAGGATGGAAAGCAACACGCTAGAGATGTCCATTGTACACGACTCTGCAGAACCTGAATTGGGTACTGGCAAAAATGCCCTGGTTTTCAGCAAACCATTCAAGCCAGCGTTTGAGCGAGTGCTCTATTATTTTACTGAGAGTAGATGACAGGGCAATCAGCCGGTAGGAAGAGCCATGATATGCAAGCTTCCCTGGCTTGATAACAGGAAAAACCAGCTGATTCTTACATAAAGGGGGAACGGAACCAGATTCAAGGAACGCACTGATTAAACTCATTTTTGATAAAAGAATAAGACAAGCCATCAGCACCTGGTGACAAATCATTTATTATAGTTATGTTTGTCTATGTATAGTATTCCTTGGAATCACGGGCAATTATGTCCCGGTCCTTTGGAAGGCATGCATGGGGCCAAAGCCAACATATAGAGGCCCATTAGACAATTAATAACATGACACCAATCGGCAGTCTTTATGGACTACAGAAATTGACCTTAATCTTGAACAAGGCTATAGATGAGGTCGACGATGGAACAAGTTAACCCAGAAAATACCATTAAGACACAGGTACTCCCACACCGACGGAATTCAAGTTATCAAGAGCAGAGAGTAGTTCAGCTTCAGACGTAGAGAATGGTCTTTTAAGAGGGTCTTCCACACAAACAGTCAATATTTGGCACTTCAGGAGAAGTGAGCTTCTTGAGAAACTCCTCATTCCGCGTCAGATGCAGCAGAAGACCGAGCAAAAGATATTAAGAGAGAAGTTGGCATGGTTATCATGTTATCAATGAAACGGCAAAAAATCTTCAGAGTTGAATTTGTAAGCATTTAAGATACTGAGGATAAAAATGATTCTGACAATGATGCAGACATGAATATGTTTCAATATCAGAATCTCAATGACCATATGTTTCAAACTAAATATGGTACCTAGAACAGTGCTGCTAACTGGACCAGAAGATAAGTAATCAACATAAGTAAGTTTTTGTTACATTGATAAGCATTTTAATATAAAGACTAAAATATATACGTAATGTTTATCAGGCATTTTCTACACTTAGCCTCTCGATTGGCCCATTGTGCGTTAAAAAAAAACTAAAATACCTACGGCATAGGTGACTGGTAATGTCCATGTTATACATGTGCTTGTTTCGCGGACAGTGGCCGGTGATTATTCCTACTATTCTTTGAATACTCTTGTTATCGTGAAGGTATAGTCAAGTGTGTGGCAAACTTGGCTAACCCTAGTGTCAGAGTTTTCAAACCGCACAATGGCTTCTGACTTGGTTTTAACGACTGTAGTCAATCGACAACAACTGGGACTGACAGCTTAACGTGAAACGCTCGTGATAAATAGCCACTTTGGTCACCCATCAGGTTCCCTGCCTCTGTACATTGATTAACCTCACTGACCGGTTGAGATCAGTGGGCGCCACTTATGGACCAGGAAAGCGAAAGACAGGGAAATATGGAGAGGGTTGGAAGAGGTCTTTGCTCAAAATAAAGGGCCAACAGACAAAGGAGAAGAAAAATTAATAAAATAAAATTGAAAGTGAAATTAATTTAATCATGGCCTCTTACTAACCAACTAGCATTCCGCCCGGGACTTCATTCCCGTGGAAATTCGGGAAAAATTTGTGGCCTATGTCTATCAGGGATAATGTAGTTATCGAATGGTAAAAGAATTTTTGAAGTCGGTCCAATAGTTCCGGAGCCTATTCAATGCAAACAAACAAACAATCAGATCTTTCCTCTTTATAATATTATAGTAATATTATTCTTCGCCCACAGGTTCCTAGTAATGAAGAAGAAATTGGATTCCTTCTTCTTTCTGTTCTGCGCAGCCACAGAGAAAACTGGGAGCACGCCAAAGTACCAAGTATTTATACCAAACTTCTTTGAACAGCTTTGTAACTTACAAGCACGGAAAGAGCCACATCCATTTAAGTTATTATCATTGTCTTCAAGTTAATTTAATAATTTGTTCATGTATTTTAAACATTGAATGTCTGTTGTATTAGGAAAGCTCCTGCAATGGTCAGTGTTTTATGTACTTGAAATGCGGTTAATTTATTTATTTACTGAGGAAAAGACACAGCACAATCATACAAACATAAATAACAAAAACACAAGAATATTTCATTGGTCAAAACAGTTTCCAATGATAATAAATAATTTTTTTAAGAAAAATAATTGAACCGACTTCAAAAAACTGATTTTGTCTTTATTTTTCGGTTTTTTGAAGTCGGTTTAATTTTTTTCTAAAGAAGTTTATTTGTTTTTCAATTTTTAGTGTAAATTTTCTTCCGGAATTGTCTATTTTCGAAGAATAAAAAAAAAAGTTTAATTTTAACTCAGATGTGGTTTAGGATCACATTTGGATCAGTTTTATGAGAAAGGCACACTCACAGTTTTATTGACCTCTGAATAAATTAAAGGAAAGTAATGAGGCGACAGATGGTAATGAAATATGGATGGATGGTGTGGCATATGAATGGATGGTAATGAAATGCGGATGGATAGTAATAAATTATCGGAGGATGGTAATGAATTAAGTGTGGATGGTAATGTATAATCCTGGAAGGTAATTAGTTATGTATTATATTATGGACGTTATCAGTATTTATAAATTGTCGGGTAGGCATAATCTAACTTAAATAAAATTATTGTAGCTACCGAGACTCATATTTATTAAGACTAATAAAGAAACTGGCTTTTTAGTAATACAATTATAAGGGAATCAGTCTTAAAAAATCAGTAATAGGTACACAAAACCTTAAGAAAGATCTGAGTTTTGTATATAACAAATTTTAACTTTATATTATATCATCAGTCTAGTTTTAAATATTATTAACCAAATAATCAGTTTCAAAAATCTCAAAAAGTCATTCGACAAAACAAAACACAATTTCAAAACAAAAACGAAACTAAAACTAAAAGTACATAATAAAAACTACGTAGCTGGTAAAACTTGCGTAATAAACGTAACATGCTCCAAAATAATTATTAAAGGTAGTTAAGAAATCAACACTATAAAATTAAAGTAATGAGATCAATATGAGATCAAAATGAAATATATTTAAGAATAAAATGAAATATGAAACATGTTTATAAATAATATTCAAGAAAATAAAAAATGCTACTTAAAAAAGTTTGGCAAAATCTCCATTAACACGTTCAACGCCATGGGGGCACCGGTGACCTCGAGAAAGACCTGTTTTTAAGACTCCTACGCCGTGCGACGCAGATAGCAGGTATTTCATGCATTAGGGTGACCGGCACGGCCCTCGTAAGCAATACTTTCAAATTGGACTTAGGTACTGAAAGGATTGGTTGTAAAAAACTAACTTTTTCTACATTTTACACATAAATTATACAGTTTTATAAAAGTACTTATGCTTCTTTTTAGAATAAAACGAACTAAAATTTGTAATCTCGACAGTGATTTAAATATAATATCCGATTATAAGAAATAAGACGAGAAATTACGGTCAAGTGTGAATGGAGTTCACGCACAATGGGTTCCGTATATACCTCTATTATCTACATATTAATAAAAGAAAGTGTCTGTCCTTTTGTCCGCTCATTCCTGCTAAACCACATAATGGATTTTGATATGGTTTTCACCATCATTTAGATAATTTTTAAGGAATGTTTACATATATCTTAGATCACAAAAAGAAGTGGGGTTAGTTACTCCAATAACTAAAGAACAGCTGGACCGATTTTGACAAAATTTTGCAAACTGACTGTTTTAACCCTGCGATATAGGATACTTTTTATCCCGGAAAAGGGTTGTAGGATAGCGGGAATGTATTACTGGGCATTTCAAAAGTCCACGTGAAAAAAGTCGCGGGCAGAATCTAGTATGTAATAAATTACACCTGTGCGATGTCTCTAGTTATAATAGCATGAAACATAAGATCAAAATAATTAAAAACACCGATACTCAGGCACAAGAGGCTTTATAAAAAAAAATAAGACCATTAAATAGGGAGAATCATCATGGCGTACAAACAGAAGTTTTTACCAAAGATATTATAAATCACAAGAAATTAATGACGATGTACTTTATTAAAACAAGATAAGCAAAGGTGTTCGTTGCACTGCACACAATAAGTGTTAACCTTTTTTGTCTTGTTTTTTGCTTCTTTTCTAGTCATAATGTCTACATTATCTTTATAACATCGAACACAAAATCTTCTCGTGTTTTTCACTGGACCTGGTTTTTTTTTAATTCATGCTTCAGTCTCTTTGGTCTGTTAGATATTGTTTGCTGTCTAAGATTTTCAGCCTCTTTTCTTGAACTAGTTAAATACTCGACAAGTTTTTTTCTATATTCCACTATGGATATATTATTTTGTGTTGTTTCTGTGTACATTATCATCGAATTGACTACAGATGTATTTAATATTAACTCGATTCCCAATTTTTTGTACCATTTCACAGACTTTCTTAGTGGTGATGAGTATGATGTCATCTGGTCGCTCATGTCAACCGAACATTTGATTTTATTATAACCATCTTATCTTATCTTTTTTATTACATCTTTAAAGTGCGAGTGAATAGCCTTCTTCTGGGTGAGCTCGTTACATCCTCGACCACATCTTTGCCCTAAGCTAGATTGTGGTCAAGAGCGAACCCATTTTCAATATAAAAAAAACCTAAAACCATTTTTGGTTTCTAAATCGTTTTTAGAGGATTTTTGGCGGGAATTCGGCGTGAGGGGTTGTTGTGCCGATTGAATTTTTGTTTATTACATTAAAGAGTGGTTTAATGTGTAATATTGATAGTGTATTGTGCAGTAAACTAACTTTAAACAGTGTGGTGATAAAGGAATTCAAGTGATACAGTGTATCTGCTCCGTTTGGTTCCGACAAAGATCCCGCGGCAGTGCTTCTTGCCGCCATAGTTTTTCGTAAAAAACACTATTGGTTTACGAAGGACCTGAGAAGCCTACTTCATGTTTTATTGACCTGACCTGAGAATACTTCATGTGTTATTGTTGCTTTTAAGCTGATGGTCTCGTTACCAATGCTTTGTCAAATAAAAAATAAAAAAAATAATCTGAAATAAAATAAATTATAAATGAAACAACACAACACCAACAACATGAAGTAAATAAGTGTAATCGTTTTGATACCTGCGTTCTGACTAGTTTATCGTCATGCTTTGTAGAAAGCATGTAAACATCTCGTTTGTCCTTCCATTTTAGGACAGTGATTCCGTCATCATTTTGTTGGGCTATAAATTCTCCGGGCTTTAATTTCTTTTCAGTAACTTTCTTTGGCAATCCCCTTCTGTTCTTTCTAAAAGTTCCCACGACGTGAGTTTCATTTTTCAATAATTCGTACGCCAGTTCCAAACTTGTGTATGTACCAGTTATCAGTAGCGATCGTATGCCCTTTATTTAGGATATCCTCGCACAGAGACAATACAACTTTAGAAGGTTTATTACTGGATACATCAAAATTTTTGCCGGTGTATATTTGAAGTTTTAGCGTATATCCAGGATTTGTGCAGATTTTAAAAAGTTTGATACTATATTTGGGGCATTTCACGTGAAGTGGGCAGCGAAAAAAGGGTCAAGTTTCCGATTTCAGTTATATTTTAGTATGTTATACCTGTATACATCCTCGGCACAGATACGAAATATTTTTGCATTTCCAAGCCTATTTTTCAAAATATAGGTCTTTAAAGATTTCAGTAAACGTGAGGCATGTACTACTTCGAATGTCATTATCAGGTCAAGAACACTAATTTTAACATAAATTGATCGGTGAATTACTACATTTATTACCCTTTTCATCTTCATATTTAGAAACTAGTACTTTTTTTTATTTTGCACAAAAAAAAAAAACTTTTTTTCTAGTTTTTTACAAAGTTCGCATTTTTAAAAAAAAAATTTAGATAATGAAAAAAATAGCTTATTTTATGTTAAAACTTCATGCCAAGTTTCATAGTGGGCTGCACAGTCGTTTAGGAACTACATGTATTTTAATGCCGAAGCGAGGCAATGTCGCTGGTATTTCTTTGCTTTTATAATGGTAGATAACGAACAAAAAATTATGAATTAATGTTTTATTTACAAATATTTACAATTTTATGTGCTGTACAGTTAACTCGTTCGTTTTATTAAGATACCATCAGTGGTTGGAATGAAAGCATGGTATTTTTTAGTGCCAGGTATTGGTTATTGCGCATTCAAAGCGACTTTTGAGATGGATCCTATTTTGCTCGATTTCATCTTTATTAGAATAGTTAATTGCAGTATGTGGCAATGACGCTTTAGCCCATTCATACAAACGCTTGGGTGTAGAGATCGCATTGCTTGGAGCTGACTGTAAGCTCGCCCGCGTTGCTAAGCGCTTTATGTTACCACCAAGATCATCACACGGTCCTTTCCCATGGGCAGTAGCATGGAAATGATGTTCTGCTTCTGTGCCAAAATCTTGATAGAAATGAAAAAGGTTTATGAAATTAAATCTATTTTTATAATGTTGCGGTGCCCCGTCAGTAATAAAAATATATTTTTTTGAAATATTTCTGTGTGTATGTTAAAATATTTTCTGAATCTTTATTTTCCATTTTGTTACATGAACAACATAATTTCTCACCAATTTAGTTTGAGTAGCGCACATAAAATAACAACACTGCTCGCTGTTCAACTGCCGTAGATGCACTGACGCGGGGCGTGGGCGGCGGAGTGACCGGCGGCGTGGCGCCGCTGTAACGTTTTTTTGAATTTCTTTCTGCCAGTGCCGCGGGGGTCACGGATGACCGCAACAAGTTTTTTTAATATAACAGAAATACTTCATTTCCGATTTTGACGAAAAATGTTTTCTAGGTATATTTTGACATAATAAACAAATATACATCTAATTAGTTTTTGGTCAAAATTATAATTTTTGGCTTGGCGTTTTACGTGTTAAAAGGCCAACCATTCCTTGGGCTTTCCTTAAAAACATTGTATATTCTTTGTCTATCAATTCCATTATTTTACCAATATAATAATTTTTATTTCTTATTACATCTCCCAGTCATCTAATTTGTAATCTTCTATTTCTGCAAACACGTTCTCCTTATTGGTGGCAGAAAAATCTTCTACTTTCGCTTCCGAATGGTCTCTAGCTAAGAACCTTTCAAATTCTATTTGGTCTACGGAGCTGAAACCTTGTTGATGTTTTTTTACCGAAAATCTCTGATGTTTTTTACGAAAATCTCTGATCTCAACTTTTCTTCGTGCCCACCTCCCGAACTAACTACTTGATGAATTGCATTACACGTCGTCTGCCCAACACTTATAATAAAAAATTTAGCGACATTGACCCTTTCTGTATGTCCTTTCTGATTTTTACAAATGTATATCAAATCTGCAAAGGGTTTATTTGAATACAAATTGGAAACATGCATGAAACTTTGTTTTTGTGAATTTTTTGTAAAAATGAGATATTTTATACAGTGGAATCGATCAAACTTAAATGATTTAATCTACGCTCTCAATGATCTAATCTTTCTCGTAGCCAAATCAGCGAAAGAGTTTAGGCGTGGTGCACAAGTGGAATTCTGATTTTTATGTCGAGTATTCTTGGATGACGGGACTGATTTATTCTAATATGTAATACATACTTAGTTATTTTGCCTTGCCTGCATGCTTGGCCTTTTTATATTTGTTCGCTACTGACTCTTCACGTGAAGCAAACTTTTTATATATTTTTTTGCACGCGCGTCTGATTAATAATTGTGCCATTGTCAACAACAATAATTTCAGAATTTTGTTGCTGTGACTTTTACAAGTCAGCCATCCGAAATCGCAGTGCACTTCATAAATAGCAATAGCTATCTGAATAATATTTTTTTTCATGCAGCACTTTTGAAACATCCTTTTCAGTTATGTTTATCGCTGTTTACACAGCTTTGCAAAAATTAATTTTTGGGTATGTTACGGAGGTCTTTTCTGGCTACCACTCCCTTAGTTTGGTGTAATCATACATAGCGCCTGAAGGATTTCGTTCAATAATGTTTTGTTTGCATTCAAGGCATTCATTTTCTTTTAGAAGCTTTGAAGCTAGGTATCCACTCACATATACGATTGCTTGTCTCGACACCTCCGTAAGTTTTGTCGTCGCTGTCTTCCTCCGGTAGTGATAAATTATCATCGAATGAAAAATGGCATTGTTGCGATGATAGGACGATGATTAAAATGCAGATGTCAGTTGCAGAATGAATATTTATTTTAATAGCACCTCATATTTATAGGAAAAGTACAGTATCCGAATCAACCAATCAGAGCGCTCGGCTCCCGCATATAAATATCGTCGTTCAGTTTTAATCAACTAGCGGTGCGATGAGTAGTATGCCACATAACTCCCCCCAGTGAAACGTAAATCGTTTACGAAGATTTGTTTAGAAGAAATGCTGGATTACCACTGGAACCATTAATATTAACGGTTCCAGTGGCAATCCAGCATTTCTTCTATAGTGGGAGTACTAATGCCTTTATCGGCATTTTCTGGGTTAACTCGCTCCATCGTCGACCTCATCTTTGACCTTTATGGTTAAGATTGAGGTCAAGAGTTAACCCATCTTATAATAAATACAAAATCCAATTAATCACCCAAGGTCGAGAAGTTTGTCCTATCATCCTGCCCTAGTATTTTATTTTCTATCGTTTGCATATGTTTCAGATTATCCAATGCGTAATCTCCGATTAGATAATTATAACATAAATCCGGATGCAATCCCACGTAAGATCCAACATAATTATAAATGTAAACGGCACTGATGTATTTCATATGAAACAGAAGATACGTTTAATCGTAATCCGCGTTCTTGTAACTGGGCGAAGAGAGTTTGTAGGTGTCGTTTGTGTTCTTCCCACAGCGCACATAACCTATAGAGTAGAAATGTTGCCTATTTTGTGTGAAAACGAATAATGCCAATTCTTTAATACTCATACGGCGCTCTGATTGGCTGACTCAAGGTCAATAGGGATTGCAAAAGTGGGCCTCGATTGGTGTTCCATTGACTGCGAAAAGCTTCTCGGATGATTTTGCAGTTTTTTTCTTGCCGGCAGGTAGTACAGAATCGTTCGCTCCCGTGTCTACTAAAAATTGTAGGTTGTTTTTGCAATCATAAATAAATAGACGGTTTGATGCTATGCTGCTGATGACCCCAGGTACCGTCGCTGCTGAAGTCTGAGCTAGTTTCCCTGCTCCGCGTTCTTCTTACATGGCTTCCTGCATTTTATCGCCTTATCACCGAACTTGTTGTGATAATAACAAAGGTCGTTTGAATACTGTCTGTGTGAGTGAGACGGAGCGCGCGTTTTTGAGCGCGAGCGACTGCGATAGCGCGATGCATTCTGGCCACGACGTGAGTAATTGCGGGGCCGGTGTGTGCGTAGTGCAGCTATTTCACGGGATAGCTCAGCGATTACGTTGCGGAGACCGTCGGGTTCGGAGTTTGGTTCCCGGCTTTGCCTTGCAGATGATGTGGTGGGCTGGATTCTACATAATATGTTCTATTATGGAGTTTGTTATGGATAATATGTTATATTATGGAGTTTGTTATTATCATACAAGATGTATGAACGGTCTAAAGAAGTAAACTCCATATTATGGAGTTTACTTCTTTAGACCGTTCATACATCTTGTCTGCCATAGCTGCTAATTCATCGATGTCCGAAGTCTGGTTTACTGATAGTACGGCCCGTGCCTGGATAGTGTGGATAGGGAGGTGACCCATCCAGAGCATTGTAAGTGTGGAGTCTGGCAGCTTGTCGCGAGCTAGGTCACGCATACGACGTAGCAGCTGGGTAGGCTTTTGGTCGCCTAGTTCCATGTCATTCAGTAGTTTATGTAGTTGCTCCGTTTCGGACTCCTCGTAGACAGAAAGCAGCCTATTTTTAAGATCCTCGTAGCGATGCTCAGACGCGGGTGACAAAATGATGTCGCTGATTTGCTCGACGTCTACCTTTTCTAATTTGCTAACGGCGAGTGAAAACTTTACCTCATTCGATGGTGCCATAACCGCTTCTATGTGCGCAAACCATAGCCTGGGTCGGTCGCGCCAAAAAGAAGGAATGCGAGACTGCAGGCTGATGGCGTGAATTCCTTCAGGCTTCTCGTCGGGCATTTCTGAAGTCGCGGTTACCACTGTTGCGATGATAGGACGATGATTAAAAGGCAGATGTCAGTTGCAGAATGAATATTTATTTTAATAGCACCTCATAAAAAAAAATGATTTATTTGCCACAATTTGTTTATAACATTATTTTAAAAACTAAAAAAAAGCAGCAAATCGGTCCAGGACTCAGCGTATTGCTGTGGCAGAACCATCAACAGCTGGTATTCTGTCCTGGCCTCATCCAAAAAAATAAAATAAATAAATAATATGTTACTTAACCGACAACAAGTCCACAAGTCACAAATAAACGTATGAAAGAACGTATGAGAGAATACACTCGGGAGCAGGTCACGCTGGACTATATTTATAGGAAAAGTACAGTATCCGAATAAACCAATCAGAGCGCTCGGCTCCCGCATATAAATATGGAACGCGTATGCCACAGCATCATTAGTGGGGCCTTCTGGTGCTTCATCCATTTTATTTTCTTTATCTTCTTTATTAAAAATAAGACCTTCAAACCCTAGTAGGAAATTTTTTTATCCTTTTCGCAGTTGGTACCTCGGCCGAGGGGTGCACTCATTATGGTTATTATTTCTGCTTTCAATGCCCCAATAAATGGGGTGCAGTAGGATGCCTGTTGGTTGGACTGTGTTGAGGCCAAATAAGTTTCCGAGGAAATCTTTGTTTACCTGTCTCATATTTAAATATTTGAAACCCATGTCTTTTACCAATACCCAAATTGCTCGTAGGCTTTTTAACGTTATTATAAAGCCTTTCACGCATTTTACTTGTCTTGCAGTCGTATTAAGAAATTTGACCGTACTCCTTTTTTAATCCATTCGGCCCAAATGGTTAAATGGCCTGTCTTCTCTGAGACGTTTTCTCTTATATTCGGTTTTCTATCTTTTGGGCCAGACGGGCCATTGGTAACGTCAAAAAGTCGGTCCAGATTTGAATGACGCTTGCCGTTTCTAAAAGTTCAATTTTCTTGTCTTGAGCATTTTCACTTTTTGCCAAGAGTTTCAACACTGCAGATACAGTGTTGCTTAAGATCTGGCCAGTAAGAATCCTAGTGAGAATCCTAACGTTGCCTTTGTTCTTGTCACTGACTTTGACGATTTCTCATCGAAGCCCTTAATGAGCGATTTAGCCTGCTGTGGGCATAACTTAACATCTACAAAATACATACATTGATCTACTTACCAGCTAAATAGCCCATTGTTTTTTCGAAAGTTTGACTGAAGAGTTGCGACGCGAATTAATTTTTTATTTTTGGGATTTTAGCTTTATTACAGTGGTTCAATAAAATTTTGTAAATAATGAAGTAGCCAAGAACAAACTTCATCAGGTGTCTTCCTAGCTAATCTTTCATGGTAAACATAGCATGTCATTGTTTCTGTTCCATTACTAGGAACCTTTCTGAAGTCGAAAGTTAAATGTCGAACCACAAAAAAACTAGCTGGCAACAAATTTTTTTCTTCACGTGTTATTTTTACACGGTACCTTTTAGGTACACGATCAATTACGACCATGTGGGTGTAGGCCGTCCCGACTTGGGGTAAAAGTCACCTTACGGCCGCGAGTCAAAGCTTGAGCCGCGGGATGACCTTGATACTCAGATCCAGCCTTAGCTGGAGCCACAGAAAGTTCTCTGGATGAAGATACATTTTCTGTTGAAATAGTGACGAAAATGTTGGAAAGAGTCGACGAAGGTGGAGCCGGTGTATCGAGGTCCCCTAAGTCGACCTTCTCGTCACTATCAAGGGCATTCTGTGACTCCTCTACGACAATGGGCCACCAAGCGGCGTTCCGCGTGCAGAGACTTAGGGACCTGCTCCCTCATCTTGGAGCACTTGTGGACCCTTCAGACCTTGATACGTAAATGTCACTTTTCGTTCCTAACCTCCTCGGTTACGAAATAGCTTGAAAAATTAAAAACATGAATTATAATTATAAAAAATAATTACCAAACATTGTTTTTTAGAAACACTAGTATCCAGACATTCTAGATATCGCTTAGCTGCACACTTTGAAAACTGTCTTGTGGTTTCCGATGTAGAACAAAGAACGCTGAGGGCGTTAGAACAGGAACTTTAAGAGATAACTATAAATAATTATTACTTACCCTTGTTTCTTTATGTTTCAGAAGTCGTTTAGGGGCTATTGAAATAACAGATCGTTCTGGCGAAGCCATTAAAGGCGGCAACTGAAAAAAGTATTACGTA
The DNA here is from genome assembly GCA_949987775.1 of Aproaerema taeniolella. NCBI lineage: Eukaryota > Metazoa > Arthropoda > Insecta > Lepidoptera > Gelechiidae > Aproaerema > Aproaerema taeniolella. The sequence goes on from OX465266.1 coordinate 3,374,172, forward strand.
TTTAAAAAAAAACTTCAGCTCCGATAAAACTTTACGAATCTTCACGATACAAACTCACATGTAATGAGAGATGCACTTACCACATTCTGTTTTTTACATATTGTTTGTGTCGTAACACTAGTATCTAATTCTTGCTCAGCGGATTCAGCAGTACAGTACATTGAAAATTCACTCGTGCACTTGGACGTAGACGGCAATGACTACAAAAAAACGGAACATAGTCTGTTTGCACCGAACTTTTTTTGTTTCATAATAAATTCTTGTTTTAAAATATTTCAGGCAAATAGCCTTTATTAACAACGAAAAATGATTACCGTATAGTGACTGATTTTGAAAATGGTCATTATTCACAAATAATGGAATCCCCAAACAATTTTTAAGGCACTTTTGGGTCAAAATTACAAGCATATTTTTTGCTTTGCTTTCAACATGTCTTTTACATTCATGTAAGTTATAAATCTAAAATACCTCATAAGTTACCTCATACCTCAATAATACCTCATAGTTATAAACCTCAACATATCAGCAAACATTTCATCCCTTGACAAGAACTTAATAGTTACAACAGTTAAATTGGTAATTTTATTTGTTTGATATATCAGACTTTGGCGGCGAGGGCACGAAACTTGAACGTCTGATATATCAGACTGTGGCGGGGAAAAGGTTAACTCTACATTTACAATTTCAAACAAAAAATGTTCTATAAGCTAGTAATACAGTCTCATCATCTATACATATAATAAAACTGTAGAGGTCGAATTTCTGTACATAGAAAAAAAATGCTAAAAACCGAGTCAGGGGGATGTAAGAAGAGAAATAAAACAAATCCCGATTTTTTTAGATTTTTTTGTTTCTCTGTTTGTCTGTTTGTCTGTTTGTCTGTTTGCACGGGCTAATCTCCGTAACTGTTGGACCGATTTAAATGAAATTTTGCATAGGGGTACCTTATATCCCCGGTCAACATTTAGGCTACATAAAATCTCGAAATTTAGCCAGTAAATATAAAACCAACAACAAAAACCCCTGAAAAAATTCAAAGCTAGGTGTTTTTCAGAACATTTTACTCATACCATAGAGATCAACGTATTTTTGACATATACATGGGCTAAAAGCAAGGACATGTTGTTTTTTAAATTTATCTCTTTCGAGAAAGGCAAAGGAATCTGCATCTATACAGCCAGGTCTTCAATATATGTATTTCTTAGCTATGTCTTCAATTTATGTTTCTTTACTTCTCTCATTCTCCGTAAGCCGATAGTGTTTTGTTTACGAAGAACTATGGCGGCGAGAAGCACTGCCGCTGGATCGGAGCAGTATACACTGTATCACTTGAATTACTTTTTAACCGACTTCCAAAAAGGAGGAGGTTTTATGTTCGACTGTATACAGGGTGGAATTTTGTAATGCCACCTGAAGGGAAAGTACTCTTAATACTGTAGATAGAAAATTGTACTCAAAGAAAACATTCCTTTATTTTTGAAAAGAAAGAAAACTGCATTCAAGAATTTTCGAAAATTGGCTTGCCACAACCGGGAATCGAACCGACTAAAATCTGTAAGAATACACTGTACTTTTATTGCGTCGATTGTTAGGGTCAATTATAAGGATGAAATCTTTCAAACAAACTTGGTAAATTAAATGAAAGGAAAACTACGAAATCTTAAACCATTGTATACTTTATTTTATGTATTACGAAACTTAAACCATATCTTTATTTTATGTATGTTCACCGATTTCTCCGCCATTTGGACCGATTTTCAAAATTCTTTTTTTTTGTTCGAAAGAGTATACTCCAGAAGTGGTCTTATTGTCACCAAGTCAGGATCTGATGGAATCCCATCAAAATCAAGGGCAACCCTTGAATGGAATAGGCACTTACAATGTTTCTCAAGTTCTTTCTATTATTTACGCCAAACATAGAAAAATATACACATCAATATTGCATGATTTTTCATACAAAAGAGGTCTGTTTGAGAAGCTATAATACCATACTCGAGATACACGGAGTGATATAATTTTCAGATGAGCAAGTGCTAAACATGAATTTTCAATTTTTATCAATGAATTTAATTTTTCTTGAAATTTGTGAAAACGTGACTAAAATGAAAAAAAATTGCGCTAATTCTACCATTTTCATACAAAAAGCAGAAAAAAATGCATTTTTGTTTTCGTTTACGTCACGTTTAAAAAAAACAATTTAAACAAAATTCATTGACGAGAATTGAAAATTCAGGTTTAACACTTGCTCATCTTAAAATTATATCCCTCCATGTGTCTCGAGTATGCTTTTATAGCTTCTCAAACACACCTTTTTGTTTGAAAAATTAAGCAATATCCCTAGACAGTGTTGATACTTAACTTATTTTTTCTATGTCTATGAGTCCGTAGCATTTGATAAAAGGACCGGATTGAGATTTATGAGATATTTTGTATAATAGATCCTTTCTTAATTTTTTGTCGGAAGTTTGGTTGAGTAGTAGAGTTACACAGCCTGTGAATCGACGGTCACTGGGTTCGATTTCCGGTTTGGGCAAACAAACCATACGAGGGAAACTTTAGTGCAGAAAGTTACAGTGTGAAGTGCTAATTAATTGATTTTATGACAGATAGATAGATTGACACTTTATTCAATTGACATAAAACAGCACAACACAGTAATAGACAAATAACAAACATACAAGTAAACATGAATCAGCAAGCAAACAATGAAGTAAACAGAGTAAGAAACAGAAACAAATAATTTTATAAAACTATTTTACACCGTGTTATCTATATCATGCCAATCAAATTGGCGCTGACTCAGCATTTTGCTCAGCATATTACTGCAGCGCTGGTATTCTGCCATGATGCTACTTATTGAGTTTTCTTTGTAGGTAATAATAACCTTTTAAATAATAACCTTTTCTAACTTCTAACTTCATAAATTCACCTTTAAAAAAGTACTTTATAAAGAAAATCTGAGGGTGCTGCTCTATAATTAGATAGATGTTATTTTTAAGAGCTATCGTCGAATATAAGTGAGTCGGAAGAAATTAAAATTATTGTAACTGACCCACAAATATCCAAAAATAAAACAAAAACTTCTGTGCTGAACTGGCACTGAAAAAAAAATTTGGAATGTGCCAGCTGCCAACCAAATACATTGCATTGTTGGTACAGAGGCCAGCGCATCAGGTTACTCCATTTTCATTGCAAAACCGCTCTTATCACAACAGCACAGAGTGCACGCGTGTGGTAACCTGAGTGGGGCCGTCCGTGCATTGCAAAATTTAGACAACGTATTATATACTCATAAACAATATGCCATTTTTTAAATTTTCATGACATGTAAAGTTATATGACTTATGTTACCCCAACGAGGATTATAGGCGTATAATATCTAAAATATCGAAACTTTTGTCAGCTTCCCCATTAATAGTTCGGCTATTCTGCACTTTTTTATGTAGGTCAGGACAGCTGAGACATGTCGCCCGGAGAGATCTCGCATATTCAGGTCGATAGCAAATCGTTTGTGACGACAAACAAGCAAACTTTCATCGTTTGTGACGGTATACTTTCGCCAAAAAATCAAAAAAACATGGTTCAGCCAGCCGGATTTTGCACTTTTCGGAGCACATCAGATCTCAGCTCCTGAAGGGTTTTCGGGATTCGTTCCTGATCAAAAGTAATGTGACGCGTATGTGACAGAAATCCAAACTGATTTCATCTATCGTGATGCAATACTTTTGGAGAAATCTTGAAAAACAAGTGTCCAGCCAGCCTGATATCCGGCTGGCTGAACCACTTGTTTTTCGTCGATTTCTCGCTAACTAACGCGTTTCACTCTGAACTTTTTTGATCAAAGGTTTGTGATGGCAATGTGACAGGGTACCATGCAGGTTTGAACGCCCGTAACGCATGCATTTTTGAGATATTCCAGAAAACTAAATGGTTCAGCTGGAAAAAGTCAGGCCAGCTGAACCACCTGTTTCTACCACTTCCAGGTGCGCTACACTCGAGGAATCTAAACCAAAGGTTTGTGACAGAGATGATAAATACGATGGTTCGTTTGTGACGGCTCAAAATGCAGCCCAAAAAAAGTTATAAGCGATTCTTTTTTTTCCATACATTGATTAAACTAGGTGACCATGCTTTCAGTATTGCAAGGACAGTCCCTAATTGAATTAAATATTAAAGCTTTAATAGAATGAGCAAGGCGTCGTGTAGATGACTAAAATTATATTAACAATTAAATTAAACAATACTATATAAGTCATCTTTCAATATCACCTAATAAGGTAGGTACACTTAGACGATAAATTATATTGCGTAATGAGAACGAATGACTGCGTGCAATATTATTATGACTTCTTAATGCGGCGGTACTGGTTACGCGAGTCTTGTTCGGTCCTCGGTCGAGAGCGGTTGTCTCAACACGTGCTCTCCCAAAACCCCGAACGCTGACAGATTTTATGGCACCCTTGCCCGCGCTTTTGTTCCCGTGGTTGTTCCTTCGACGTTCGCTATACTACGACCTCAGTTCTAAATTCAAGGGGGTTTTTGCATATTTTTACTCGCGTCGTATACGCGCTGCAATACCTACCTACTCGAGTTGTGTTAGTGCTCGGAATATATACTCGCGTTGCGTACGCGCTTCCATACCTATCCGTGTCGTGCTCGCGTTTCCAAATCTGCTCGCGTGACATACGTGCTTTCACACATATTCGTGTTGTGTACGTACTCACATACCTACCTGTGTTGTGCTCGCGTTTTCACATCTACTCGCGTGGCATACGTGCTTACACACGCACTCGTGTTGCATACCTACCAGTGTCGTATTAGTGCTAAAATACCAACTCGCGACGTATACTTACAACGATCGCACCTGTTATATCTAAGTCGTGGTGACACGCGCGTACCTGAATCCACACCAGCAGCTAAGTGCATCGAAAAGGGAAGCAGAAACAAACGAGACGTACAAGCTATCAACCCCGCGGCATACTTACACGACACCTGAAAAAACCTGAAAAATTTGGTGAGCCCGTTCCATTTTAAAACTCTTTCTAGCATCAACATCCCGAGCCCCAGCCCAGCCGCCAGAACATCTAGAGTAAATAAATTTATATGCAGAATACAGATCAGTGCTCCATTTACGGCGATAATCTAGCTTTCCAGGTATCTCAACATTACTAGGGGAGACACCCTGCTCTCACAACACGAGAGTTACTAAACTATTACTACCCGATTAGGTATCAGTAACCATTTCAAGCTACACAGACCATTTCAAGCGACATCTTCAAATCTGCAGAAAATAGAACGATTCCTATGAGTTTTGTACGCCTTCTCAAAGTAAAATTCTTCTACTATTACGGTATAGACTTTAAGTGGTTAAAATTGTCGCAGAATCATTTTCGCATCCTCGGTGACATAATTCGATCTCGCGCTTATCGTAAATAAGCAAACACCAACTAACAGGCGTCACATACTAGACTCTAGGCATATACTATATACTGTAAAATACTTAAAAACTAACATCTAACGGACATCAATTTACTCAAACTTTTAGTACTTCGCCGTCCAAACTTTCCAATCTGGAAAACAATACCGAGCCCCTTTTTTTTTCTTCTCGCAAAACTTTAACTAAATGTGTTCTTAAACAACACACACCAATAAAACAATATAGTTTACCTTAAAAAAAGCGTTTTAAAAAAGAACTCGTCTATTGAAACAGTAAAACAACATTAGCTCGGACCCTGGGAAACGAAAGCCAATAAAGTTAAATTTTGTTGTCTCTTATTCTGTCGCTTACAATAATAGCCACGCTCTCAAATTATCAAACAAAAACAGACCCCAGCCCACAGTCAAACATCTGGTTGGCAACAAACCATCGAAACTATGGCAAACCAAAGTAACAGGACGTTTGTACTACAACCTATTGAAAAAGACGGCAACTGTTTGTATAGATCTATATGTAGTCAAATAAATAACACGCTTTTTCTTACGTTTGACCACAAGATGGTAAGGAAGGACCTAGCCACCTTCGTATCAGAAAACCGACACGATCCAAAAATAAAACTAGCGCTTTTGAATAACCTCACTGATACGACACTCAGTATGGATCAATACATCAATAATCAATTCCAGAACGGTTTTTGGGGAGGTGAAGACATTTTAATAGCCGCTTCTGAGTTCTACAGGGTTAACGTCCATGTTTATAGCGATGACTTCCAAGAGCCGCTGATTTATAAACCTCAAGACTCACCTGTACCGGGAAACATCTACTTACACTACGAAAACAGTCACTACAGTAGTCTTATAGTTACAGATCACACTATCTCCAGTAACACAAACGGAATAGAAGATAAACATAGTTGTCCCTCTACTAGTCAACTAGCGACGATCGATGGGTTTACTTTAACACAAATTAATGCAACGCCTCAATCAAATCCTCCCACGAATGAAAACAAATTTGACGCCTTCACAGACTCCACTGGTCACCGCTTAATAAGGCTGTCATCCCATACTGATAACAGCACAACAGTTAGTCCGTGTACGAATTTAAAAACTGGCACCTGGAACGTAAGAGGCTGCTCCAAAATTAAGGACAGGCTTTACATCGACCAAGAATTATCCAATCGACAGATAATAGTGGCAGGGCTGCAAGAAACTCACCTCACTACAGGAACTTTTGAAACAAATAATTACAATTGGATCTTAGGCGGCGGTAAACATCCAAAGGAAAAAAGAGGCATCGCGATTCTTATAAACAAATTAGTGACACATGAAGTAATCTCAACATACCAAAAAGGATGTAACACCTTAGCAGTTCACCTAAAAATACAAATCGCTACAATAAACAATCCAATAGAACTTTTTATTGTCACTTCTCACGTCCCAGCATCATCAAGCACATGTCTATCCCAAATTGGTACTTTACTACACCGGAGACCTAAAAAAGCCTATCCAATTATAATGGGAGACTTAAACGCACGCATAGGCATTAACGATACAAAACAATGTAAAAGGACCGGGAACAACCTCTATCACCAAACGAGCAATTTAAACGGTCATTTGCTTCTAAGTTTCTTACAACAACATGATTTAAAACTAAGCAATACCTGGGGTAGGCCCTCGTGCCGGACTACCTGGTTTCGTGGAAATCAAATTTCTCAAATCGATCATATTCTAACAAGCGTTAAGAAACCCGTATTTTTCAACTACATTGTAGGAGAAAAGGGAAAACTAATAAACACAGATCACAAATTGCTTTGGGGATCGATAGAAATATCCAGTTTTCAAACGAAAAATAAATCGTGTTACTTCAAACAGCAAGATACTGCGATAAACATGACATTTGACTATAAGAAATGCAACTATGAACTTTTACAAAGGGAATTTGTACTACACAAATTCCAGAAACTAATATCCAATAAGATGAAAGTCTTACAAGAATCAAACACCTCCGATCACACCCAATCAGACGAATTAGAAGTTTCCAATTGCAATGCTAGTTGGACTGATATCAACAACATACTCAAAGGAGCAGCTCAAGAACTACTGATGAAACCAACTCCGAGATCCCGCGAAAATCGATTAGCATTAGCCAACCTAAAGAAAGCACTGTTCCGTAGAGCTAGGTATCCGAACGACCCTAAATCAAGGCAGCAAGTGGTACAAGCTCGCAACATCCTTAGAGGAATAACACAAAATGAAGAGGCCAAGGAATGCGAGATCTTCTTCAAAGACCTTTCAAAACAACACAAATCAACAAGGATGAAAATAACCTATAAGTTCCTGAAAAAACATAGACACAACACAACCCGCGCTACAAGCAGGTGCTACATCCCAATGTCTCGATGGATTGAAGATATAAAAAAAAGTGAAGGGCAATCAATCGAAACAGTGGATGAAAGCCAGGAGACACTATCAAACTCAGACCACCCAGACACCGACACGATCTGCGATATAATCAGTTCCATGAAAAACGGAACAGTGCCTGGAACTGACCAAATAGTCACAGAACTCTACAAAGCCGCACCACGCGAGTTGCTTACGCAAATTGGCGAAGTCATCAAAAACGCTTGGGTTTCAAACAACATGCCAGAAGAATGGCGATTAACTAAACAAATCCCCATACCAAAAAAGCCCCACCCCAAGGAAATAGGTGACTTCAGAAAAATATCTGTATGCAACGTCGGATATCGCATCTATGCCAACTTCCTGCTGCAAGTCCTTGACCACAAAATAAAAGAGCTCGGAAGCTACCAGGCCGCGTTCCTAAACAATAGATCTACGGACGACCACATCTTTAGTTTACGAAGAATCCTTGACACGCACTGGCGCATCGGAAATAAGATATTCGTAATAGCATTAGATTTGGAAAAAGCTTTCGATAACGTAAATCTAAGAGCTCTAAGAGACATTTTGGTAACCAGGGTAGGTAAACCACTCACAAACAGAATTGTTAAAGCCTGTATGAATGAGAAAACGTTCATATCGTGGTGCGGTCAGAACTCTGACATCATTACCAAAAGTAGAGGAGTTAAACAGGGGTGTCCACTCTCACCACGGCTATTTACCATACTAATGGACGAAGTACTGAGAACCCTAGAGGAAGAAGACGAAGACATAAGACTCGACCAGGATGATTACATCACCCTCCCTGTTATTTTGTCATTCGCAGATGACATTATCCTCGTAGGCGAAAACATCGACATTTTGGACCGCATTATAACAAAACTGAAAACGCTCCTCAGCACAGTTGGACTCTCAGTCAATACAAACAAAACTAAGTTAATAATCAGAGATCCATTTGGACCGCCAGCGAAAGATCAACCTCTGGTTAGGGTTGGCGGAGTGCAAATCCAACCAGTCGAATGCATCAAATACCTCGGCACCTTTATTTCAGCCTCACACGATCGATCGGCCACCATTAAAAAGCGCTGCAAACAAGCGGTTAAAAACTCAAAAATGCTGATTCCATTCATTAAAAAAAATAAGATTGAGTGGAAAATTGCACGTCTTATGTATAAGATGGTGATAAGCCCTACAATGAGTTATGGGCTCAATGTGGCAGCATTAACCAAGCGTAACCGATCGAGATTAAGGAAATACGAAAGACACATTCTCAGGGAAATGCTCAATGTATCAAAAGACGCTCCACCTAAAAAGATCCACGAAATACTACAAGGCAAAACAATAACGAAAATCATAAAAGTGCGTAGAATCTCATACTACGGCCACATAATGAGACGTCCGAAACCACACCTACTACACGCCGCTTACAACTATAACGAATACACGAGAAAAGTTGGACGTCCGATCTTCACTTGGAGGGACTCCCTAAACCATGACGTCCATAAATACACCATAAAACCGAAATCTTATTGGAAAACAATTGCTGCAGATCGACAAAAAATCAAACAAGAAGCCGAGAAGATATACAAAGTAATAGAAACGGACACAGAAACGGAACCCGACGACTTAGATTTCTACTTCCAACCAGATAATCAAGAATGAAAACAGCACAATAGAAGATAAAACGAAGACACGTCGGTCGGAAGAAGAAACAATCCACGATCATAGGTTACAAGCAGCTCTATTCCCACCCATTTATATATCACACACCAAGTATAGAATCTATCCTCCTTACGTTGGCTCGATGCTGGTATTCTTGTCGACTCACCTTTCCTATCCACTCCACATCCTGCTGCAACAGCCCTATACAGTCACAGACTCTATCTTATGGTGCCCCGTCGATCGTTGACCGCGGCGATATACAGATCGACTGTACTAGTTGGTGCGAATGTCGGATCACTCAATCCATTACATTTCTGAAATGTAGCATGAATAGTGGGATTTGTGCATTCGTGCCACAGTGGTCAGACCGAGGTGAATAACGTCGTTGAGTCTCTGTGGCAGAACTGCTGGGCGGGGTGGCCATTGTAACGGTAACGGTAACGGTAACGGACTTCTTAATGCGGCGGTACTGGTTACGCACCGCAAACAAGAGGATAATATCCAAGAATGATGAGCCAAAAGCTACGAATAAAAACAAGTCACTTGTGAATCAAGCTAAAAAATGCTACGTACGAAGGGTTTCCATCGCGGTTGATTTTTCCAACAGTTTGTCAATGACTTAATCGCAATGGTCATGCCTAAAACAAACTGATTGGCTAATTTGTACATATTTATTATATTTAAATGTGGGACCAAATTTGTTGTTCATTTAACTTCTAGACATATTATTTTTAGATCAAAAGAATAATAGTATTTATTCTCTTAATTTTGTTACTTACATACACCTACTTACCTTTAGTATTTTTAGCGTGGGGCGTTCAGTGTTGGTAGTTGCTGTGGCCTGGCCTTATAATCAGAAAAGGTTATGTTATGAAAATACATATAAAATAAAATAACATAATTTTTTAAAAATCACATTTTAATTAACAGTGTATAAAATATTACTCAATATTCACTAATTATGCATAACAATTTAAGTCTTAATTACCTTGTAATCACAGATTGAGAAAATATTAACTATTACTTACTAAGGGCGGCTACATATACATTCCGAAACGAGTAACGAGCACACATGTAAGTCGTGTGTGGAAATAAAGCTGCCGAATTAAGTGGATTTACATGTTTGAGGATTCCAATTCGGAATTTCTGATGTGGTGGGCCTTATTATAGTAGGTAGGTAAAGCTGCTTTGTTAAACTAATATATAATATCCATTATACTTATGTACTATTTCCATTATAACTGTGCTTTACTTCTTACAATTATTATATAATAATAATATGCACCAAACATGCGTACATGCGTGTACTATTATTTCTTTGGCTTTACGAAATATGACTTAATATTTACTAATATTTGTATATAAAAAATAAAGTCTTTTTAAATCTCATAATCACAGACTGAGAAAATAGTTTCTTTAACTAACAATAGGTTTGAACAATTTGCTTTATATACACTAGGTTAGGACGGTATTACATAAAGTACTCCATAAATATTGTCCATAAGCGTGATTGACTAAATTATTTTGAGATTGATTGTATTTAAAATAAAAAGTTAGTGCCAAAAAAGCCCTCGTTTGCATAATTTGTTCTCATTGCGCAATATAATTTATCGTCTAAGTGTACCTACCTTATTAGGTGATATTGAAAGATGACTTATATAGTATTGTTTAATTTAATTGTTAATATAATTTTAATCATCTACACGGCGCCTTGCTCATTCTATTAATGCTTTAATATTTAATTCAATTAGGGACTGTCCTTGCAATACTGAAAGCATGGTCACCTAGTTTAATCAATGTATGGAAAAAAAAGAATCGCTTATAACTTTTTTTGGGCTGCATTTTGAGCCGTCACAAACGAACCATCGTATTTATCATCTCTGTCACAAACCTTTGGTTTAGATTCCTCGAGTGTAGCGCACCTGGAAGTGGTAGAAACAGGTGGTTCAGCTGGCCTGACTTTTTCCAGCTGAACCATTTAGTTTTCTGGAATATCTCAAAAATGCATGCGTTACGGGCGTTCAAACCTGCATGGTACCCTGTCACATTGCCATCACAAACCTTTGATCAAAAAAGTTCAGAGTGAAACGCGTTAGTTAGCGAGAAATCGACGAAAAACTAGTGGTTCAGCCAGCCGGATATCAGGCTGGCTGGACACTTGTTTTTCAAGATTTCTCCAAAAGTATTGCATCACGATAGATGAAATCAGTTTGGATTTCTGTCACATACGCGTCACATTACTTTTGATCAGGAACGAATCCCGAAAACCCTTCAGGAGCTGAGATCTGATGTGCTCCGAAAAGTGCAAAATCCGGCTGGCTGAACCATGTTTTTTTGATTTTTTGGCGAAAGTATACCGTCACAAACGATGAAAGTTTGCTTGTTTGTCGTCACAAACGATTTGCTATCGACCTGAATATGCGAGATCTCTCCGGGCGACATGTCTCAGCTGTCCTGACCTACATACTTTTTTAACGAACCAAAACTAAATACTTAATACAGTTTTAATAAGAACGAAGTTGATTAAGTATTTAGGCTTCAAATCTTAATTCGGCCCTAACTAAATGACATTATTCAATCTTCAGGATATCACTTTTTGAAAACAATAAAACGGCTTATTTTTATTTTTAAGCAAAGGAATCTATGGCCGTACAGCCGGTGTTTTCAATGCATTTCTTATTTTTAAAGGCGGGAAACTCAATAGAAACTGACAATTGACATTTGTTTTATTAAAACCACTATGAATATGGTCTATATAGGTTTGATCTATGGCTTTGATGTTCTGACATGAAATAAGGGCTATTTATTGATTTTTTGATTTTAGTTTACATCAAGCGTAGCATTGCGTATATAAGCCATGGATAAATATTATAATATTTCTATTCTAATAAGTTTCTTAGTTTGGATCAAGCACTGACACCTTTGCTTATTTCTACAAATGTCCATTGAAGGGAAAAGCTTAGTCATTTCTATCTTAAATTTAATTTTTTATTGAATCATTTTTACACAATTATCGCAAAGCACAATAAAAGCAGCGTGCTAGCTGAAATCTCAAATGCACGGGGGTTGTCTTAGATACTGACATAGGTGACCTGTTTCAGAAACTTCTATTCCACTGAAAATCAAAAATAAGTCCGTAATTAGCACTAAGGAATTCATGTGCCATTTATTGTACTTACCTAAGTAATAGGCCTTTCAACATACAATTTTCGTAAATTTTTTACTCCACATATTTTAATTTTATCAAAATTGATTTTTTATAAGTACAAAATCCTTACGTTTTTCACAGAAACGCGAAATACAATATTAATTAACCACTTTTTGTGGGATTGTTAAGACAACAAGATGTTTTAGAGGCACCACTGACTCATGTTAAGTGTTGATTGTCTATCTCTCTTAGTATCAAAAAAACAAAAACGACTGCTACTTAAGTATAGATCAGAGTCTGAGTCGCGTTCTATAATACGGACCTTAATCTATCAAAAGCAGTAACAATGGTATAGAAAATATAAGCGATAGAGGAAACAACTATGTTTAACCTTTGTTTTCATATCCAAAGTAATGTATTAAGTATCAATCTTATATGACATAGTTAGCCAACTTTTCAAATAAAAAATATTTTTATAAATTGCTTTTCCTTATATGAACGAAATAGTTGCTATTCGTTCATATAACGAAAATATGAACGAAATAGTTGCTTCAATAAAAAACGGCAATTCATGTATCTGTAGTTGTGTCAAAGTACAAACTCGGTCTATAAAAATACATACAACACGCAGACGAAGTTGCGGGCATCAGCTAGTTATAAATAAATTTACAGCCGTCTTTTGTGGAAATCATTTTGTAGTTACCTTATCTAATAGCGCTCACATTCGAAAATAAATTCACTTTTAAATCAGGCACATAAAGAACACTTAAAGAACTTAAGGCTCGTTGTTGCATTTCGTCAAATTTATTTGAACGTTTCCCTCGACTTTTAATTTTCTCCCATTTCCTACTGTTGTATATTTATCTTCTTCTGTTCTGTAATTTTTAAAACATTCTTTCATATAGCACATTCGCTCATTAGCTCCTGTATCTAAAATCCAATCTGTACTTACAAAATCTGTGTTGGATATGAAACCTGTACAAAAAATGAAAGCCCTGGCCTCAGCTTTGTCTTTATCACTATCTTTGTTATTAGAATTTTCATCACTACTTTTATTTGAAAGCGCTCTTCAATTATTGTACACATGCCCTATCTTTCCTCAAAAATCACACTTACGTGATCTGCAGTCTCTCTTGTAATGGCCGTACTTTCCGCACGCAAAACACTTCATTCTGTCTGTACTACTGTCACCTTTCTTGCTGTTTTCTTGCTTGCTTTTCTTGTTTCCTGTCACTTCTCTGAGCTAGTAGGGCCGATGTACCTGTCATATCTTATTCCATACCTCCTAGACGTACCCCCTCGATAATTAGTCGCGCAGTCGCGCTGTTAGATTCTTCATATTCTGCTCCTTTTCCTGTACCGACTCCCTAGCTGAGATGAAATGTTAATACTCTTCTGGTAAACTCATAATTACTTTGGTGACTACCATCTGTTCCGATATTGATTCTGCTTGCAGTCTTAGTTGGTTGACTAAATCTTCTGTTTTCGCAATAAATGCTGCCATTGGACTTTCATATTTTAGATTGAAAAACTTCTGTTGGATGAGGTGAACTCCTACTTTTGATCTAGTTTCATAAATTGTATTAAGCTTTACCACATTTGGTATGCAGTTTTGCAGGGCAATAAGTATGTAAGTACCTCTCCTCTACCCGGGTAACAATTAATTCTTATGCTTTTCGATCAACTTCCATCTCCTTTCCTTCTTTAGCCTCTGTTATGATGGCATCATACCAGCCCTTGGATTTCAACATTATGAAGGCTTTAATAAATTGGTTGGAGTCATTGCTTTTGGGTAAGCTTGCCCTGTAGCAGCAACCGCAGTGTGGCCAGCGTTGTTTTTTCGTCCCAGTCATAGATTTCGCCTAATTGATCGATTTTCTTGAGCCAAGTTTGCACAGTACAGTCCTCGTTTTCCGGATCAAACTCAGGAGTCAAAGATGCTGCTCGATGTTGTTTCGTGCGGGAAAAAACAGGTATGTCGCCTTACAGGTTATCCAGCGTCTTCTGTACTTCTTGTGTCAAAAGATTTTTCAAAATCTTTCTTGCCGGTGGTGTAGACGTGCCGTGCCCGCTTCGTTAACTCTCTCCTCATCGCCAGAGTTGGTCGTAGAAGATTCCCGACCGGACATGTTCCGCTCCGCGTCGTAGTTACGCGGGCGCTTTGGTCCACTCGTACTCGTAGAGCGTGTTTGCATCTTGGTTTTAATATCCCACTCTTCTGATTTTGTAAAGGGATATGTAACTAAATGTCCTTTTTAAACACTAAAATATCTTTAATTAACTCACTGATCACTTACACAATTTGTCTTTACATTTATGAACATTCACTCACGAATAATGATCTTACTATCAACAGCCCCGCACTAAGGATGGCGGGTTGTATATTTCGCAGGGAAATGAGGATATCAGGGATTTCACGAAATCCCTAGGGATATCACGAAATCCCGGTAGATGTCAAATATTCTTGTTTAATACGTCTTCTTACTAAAAAAAATGTTTTATTACTTTATTTATCCATCAACAGTATAAAAAAAACTTATTTATTTCACTAGATTTAGTTTAGTGCAGTTTAGTGAAATGACATATCTCTGACTTTATGTTAGTGATTTGTCATATCACTAGATTTTTTTAGTAAGGAGACGTAATAAACAAGAATATCTGCGACATATATAAGGTCCTAATTTATTAGTCACTTACCTTCTAAGGCGTTATTGTATAGGTTGATAGTATTCCAAAAAACAACATAAAAATTAATTATCTGAAAATTAAATTTTGTAAAAAAAAATAATTCCATTTAAAGATAAAGGAATAGGCTCTTTCGATTATAGCCGTCCACTCCCCGCTCGCCCGCTCTACTACTGCCATTATTATTTACGTTTGAATGGATGGGTTTATTCAACATAGTAATGAAAAAATATCATAACAAAATTTTTCAAGACCTTTTAAATTTAATATTATGCCTTTGTTTTTTGACTCAAATGATATATTTTGACCTACACAATAACGTGTTAAAAGGAAAGTGACTAATAAATTAGGACCTTATATATAGGCTGGCGTGCCACTCACTACCTCTCTCTGGACTTGGTTTGATGTCGTGGCACGTTTGGATTGGCAGGCAACTATGGCATGTGGAGTAGTAACGTGGCTATTGGCTGGCTTGTAGGCACTCCGGAGTTTCCCTGGCTGGCTAGCCGATGGCAGTGCGTTACAAAATATATTAAAAATATGCTGTCGATATATTTTTCCATGTTCTGATAATCGCTATAATTAGCTTTATGCAGCATGCGCAATAGTACCACGCGACGATATAAGATTTTGCTTTCGACCTCATCTATGAACTTGGTCAAGATTGGGGTCAAGAGTTAACCCATCTCACAATAAAAAAAAAGTTTCTTCCAAGCTTGCTTAGCACACGTGTAGTCCCGCACGTGTTAAATGGGTGTAAGCGCAAGGCAAAACCTCGCTAAAACGCGCTTATCTAGAATGTAGTCAACTGGTTCCGCGCCCTCAATGCATGACCATAGGCCGTCTAATATCAATGCTTCTTTCATGAGGAATTTCCAATTATAATATAAGCCCATACCGTCTAATTTTTCCATAGAGCGAGCGTGCATGAGGCCATGGCAAACGCTGCCGTTGCCTGGAGTTGCTCTGCCGCCGCTACCAGTTCCATCCATTGCAAGAAGTGACAGGCTTTTATAGTGGAGACCATAATGACAAATTTACAGATATGGATACCGGTCCTTTGGCGTATCAAAATTCTAACTGGAGCAATCTCTGGTACTGGATTATTTATATGAATATTTTCATAGCTGTCATTATCTTGGAGGCAAATTTCTTTTCTATGACTTTGTGTAGTACCTGTTATAATTCTTATTATCTTCATAAATCTCTTTTCTTATTGTTTCAATTAGTTCCTCTCTTGGTAGATCCATAAATGTAGTCATCGAAAAGAAATCGCTTAGTGAATCAGAATTACTGTGTAAGCTTATTTGTCCACTTACATCTGTTTAAGCAGTGTTTTATTGGATATTACAATAAAGAGTATTGTATTGTTTCAATATCTTTCATCAGTGTTTTTGTTTTTTGCTTTCCAGATGTGCTGGGTTTTTCAATATCTTGACATTCACTTACAATACAAGAGTTCATGTGTTCTGATTTCTGTTTTTTTCTGTCTTTTTTATTTTTTCTGGTGTTCCAGATAGGCCAGGTTCATCTGTTTCATTTCGTTTTTCTACATTTAAACGTGTCATAACTTCTGCTACGCGTGTTTATTTGGTTGCAGCATTATTGACTTTTGATTGTTGTTTTATTTTTCATGGAGTAGGTCTTCGAAAGTTTTTTGTTTCAGGTGCTTCAAACAGTTTGTTACAGATGACTGCAAACTGTTATGTATAAGGTTGTTTATGACATCAGTATACCGGAGTTTTGGGGGAACTCTCTTTAGAGCCATTATTCTGAGCTTTGTATTTTTCCCATCTTTTGTAAGCTGTTGGATAAATTTATCCTTTGGGATTACACTGGAAATTTGGACAGATTCCTCCTTTCTTGAAGTCAATTTTTATTATTTCTGGGCTTGTCGTTTGCCACGATTCCGCGAACATTTTAGCAAATTGTTACTGGCGTACTTTCCTGCCAATATTCAGTCGCTGCTATTTAACAAGCTATATGTCCCAAATACTTCTAAATTATTTAAATACCGATAAATCTAGCGGTTGGAGTAGGTCAAAAGTATGTGCAGGTAATTTTAATACAATCAGGCCATTCTCTGCTGCTAATGCTACTACTCTACCGTCCACATGACTCACATGACTCCCTAAACCAGGTATTACATGTTTCGTCATGTAACTGAGAAAAATGTCCGCTTGCATCCAACCACGCTTACTTGCAGCGTAAGCAATCTCAAACTCAAATGTCCCTTTTTATTTTAACACACACTCTTTATAAACATGCTTTCCCTTGAATACGATGAGCGGATCCAGTTTACAGTAACAATTGTTGCGGCATTAACAATTGTTAAAACTGTTATGTTTTCTTTACCCGTTCCAGCTCTTGTCCTTGTGCAGGGGTGACCTACTGCACTGATGATTTTCGTCTTCGTCGGGTCTAATGAAACTGAAGTTTCATCTAGATTCCATATTCTTTCATTTTTTCCTTAGAATTTCCACAGCTTGTGGCTTTTTTATTGATAGCCTATGTTGTTCTCTAAATGGTACAAACCATCTGGTACCTGGTCTGTGAATAAGTATTTTTTAGTGTACTTTCGAGTATTACTTCTCTAGCTTTCATCTTCATTAATGTCTTGTCTTTCTCAGCTAATTTGATCTGAGTTTCTGATTGAAGTCGCTGATAGCGTTTTCTATATGTAGCATTCCTATTTAGCATTATTTTTATTGATCTTGTATTACTTCTGTATTTGTTCATAAGAAATCGTCATTTCCTAAGCAATTTATTTATTAATTTGTCATGATCCTTGCAACGATTTGATTGATCTTCAGTCAAAGGAAGAGCCGATGGAGCATTATGTTTCTTCTTTTTTTGCCTTGTTACTCTTTTTTCCTTTCTCCATTGCTCCCTCTTCTTCGAAGTTTTCTCAGGTGTTAGTTCAGATTCAGAATCTGGTTTTATCAAAATTGCCCCACAATGACCCCCCCCCCCCTAGCTACGGCCGTAGCAGACCGTAGATAGTTTTTCACCCGCTGTTAAGCGAGAAAAGCTTCTCTCACCCGAACAATTTGTCGCTGGTGTACATAGAGCCATGTGAACTGCTCTATCCAAGTTTGGATAAATGTTCTCCAAATTCTGATTTCACAGAAGCGATGATAAACTTTTTAATGATCCAGAATCTGGTTTTATCAAAATTCTTTCTGAAGAAAGGTTGCCTTGAAAGTGTTGGATTTACAGATTGCAAAAATTATCTTTTCTATGGAGTATGTATTAAGAGAACGAACTAAACTATGAGTGAGTTGACTGGTTAATCAGATTTCACTCGTTCCTTTATTCTCTCGTTCTTCGACTTCAGAGATGGACGTTTACTAGCTTCCCAGTGTTAAATAATATATTAATTGATTTAAATGTGACTACTTCGTTTCCTTTGCTTATAGCTTAATTCCCATAGAAAGTGTACGCATTCCTGAACTAGGTCAGTTTCTAAATGATTAGGATACATTTTTTCCAAGAAATTTGCTTTTTCCGTTAGGGTCGATGTTGACAACTCACATATTTTAGTTAGTTATGAAAACTTCTCGTTAAATCCGTTGTAGGCCTCCTGTCGTTTTTCTAACCCGGACACGGGTCTATCTACGAGGATTAGAAACGTGTTAATCCTGAATGTTTCACTCGCAGTCATTCTAATTTCTTCGTCAAATCTTTTTTTTTATTCGGTTGTCTTTTTCCGATATCTGTTGTGTATTGCTTCGATACGCTTCATTTCATCGCCTTTTCTTCGAAATACTTAAAATTCTCTCGTTCAGCTAAGATAAACTTACACAGTGATTCGTAAAGATCGGCAACGGTGATCAAATCTACGGTTGAAGCCTGAATTTGAACATTCACTTTATTTATTATTTCCAAACAATCTTTCCACACAACAACCATTACCGCCGTTTCCAGTTTTTCTAAATTAAAAAGTATCCCCGCCGCTTCATTTTACGTTACAGGCTTTTTGGTACAATAGTTGTTTGGTAAATTGGAAAAAAAGCATAGGCGCTAAACCTTATGGGGTGGCGTGGCCGTTTACATACCGGTTTGCTTGCTTAGGTACTGGATTCTTGATGCGGGGGCCCCCGAAGTTTTCTTGCTTGTTTGTCTTGCTTAAACCTCAACCTTGGGTTTCACACGTGCACCACACCACTTTCATTAAAGTTAGCACAAAATGTCGTCGAATATGAGAGAGTTTAAAAGGTTAAAAAGGAAATTGGCGGAGCAAGCGTCAACGCCTAACCGAGCCGACCCAAAAAGTGCCAGAGACAATCTTCATCGAAATAGACTTATTCCTTTTTTTTTGCGTTCGAATACACGCTGAAGTTCTAACAATAGTCTTTGATTAATCCCAAAGTTCAAAGAATTTCGTGCCAAGAATCTTTCAAACTTTTACACGCGTCCTCTCTAGCTGACCAACGTTTCAGATTCACTCTCTTCAGGGTTTTGCTTTTCCCGATTTCACTTGTTAATTTTTGCCAGCGTTGTGTCAAGCTTACAAAAAAAAGTAAATTTCCTGTAGCAGCATGAACTAACAACAAGCAATCGTGTACAGAAGTACACGATTCAGCAGCAGCAGTTGCCACTAAATTCCAAGAATGAGCAAAACAAGGCACATAAAAAGCGAAATGTGCTTGGCTATTGTATATGCCCGACATGATCGCGTTCGCGGCATTATCATATGACTGTCCACGACAGTCTTCAATATTTATGCATAGTGTTTTGAGTTCCGAAATAATGGCAGAAAACATTTCTTCAGCTTTATTTCCACTGACAAAAAAATTCGAAAATTTTTTCACACGGTTCGCCTTTCCAAAACGTAAGTTCATCCACATGTGCTATATCTGGTGTTGAATCGACGATTGAGGAAAAAGTTTTCGCTCTTCTCTCGTTTCCAATCTGTTTTAAGATTTTATGTCTCATCAAGGGAAAAAACTCATCGCAAATTGTCTATGATAAGTAACTGGTATTCCCTGATCTTTGATTCCCAAATCATTCAATAAGACGAGCCAAAAAAGGATCTAATTCCGATAGCAGGTCCATAACCATACAATATTTTCCGTTATGCGGATCACCGAACTTTTCATTTTTTCTTCTGAAAGCGAGGCCTCTTGGACACAGTCGCTTCACTGTGGCCACAACTCTCTTCAGAACATTTCTCCAAAAAGTAATTTTTCACCGATCTGGACCTGCAGTAAATTGTCAAGTCGGCCATCAATCTCACTTCTAGATTTAAAATTAAGGATATTTAATTTATGACGAGCAGAGTTTTCATGCTGAGTTACGGTATACTGATTAGGGTCCGCAATATACAGATCATAATAAACTAGCCAAATTCGGTCTTTCACCTCATTATTTTTCATTTTCCTTTGAAAAATAATGGCAAGAAACGACGATGATCAGCATATATTTTTTCACTTTTAGAAAAATCGCAAAATTTGTTTTGATCGAGCCGAACCTGGCGATAATTTCCCTTAAAGTATCGTTAATTTCCCATACAGCTACTTTATTTAGATTTACTGTTGTTTGCACTTGGTCATTACTTGTACTTGACGTGTGATACTGAGACGCATCTTCAATTGTTATAGTTATACTTATTGATGATTCCTCTACCGCCTCTTTGTCAAAAACATACATGTCCGTCCGTTTCTTCAAAAGCTTGTTCAACAGAACCCAGTTGTTGTGGGGCCGCAGGGTTGATGTCCGTTTCATCTTTTTCAGATTGTAGTGTATGTGGTTGAAGTTCCTGGTCTTACAATACTGCTTCTCCTTCCACTTTTAAGAAAATTGTCAATTTTCATCGTTTTACTGCTAACCTGTTCTTTTTCTCTTTTTTCATTTTGGAGTTTTTTCTATACACAGCTCCACTGAGTCGTTTTCTCCCATCACTCATGTTAAATTTTTTTATTCAAGAACTGAAAAAAAATATTACATTAAGAGTCTTATTTCTCTTCTTCTTGAAACAGCGCTTTGCCATATGTCCGGGACGCTTACAGTAATTACAGACGTTGTCTTTCTTTGCTATATGAACAGTTGGGCCATCTCTATTTTTCCTCTGAGCTAAAGCAATCGTGTTCTCACTAGCTCACTTGTAAGGTTGCCAGCTAGGCAAATGGTTTTCAGACTCGACACGAGGACATCAAATTTTTGGGGCAGACCTGAAAGTAATATTTCTGCCACCTCTCCGTCCTCTATATTCTTCCCTATATCTTCGAGCTGATAAACAGTGTTCATCACGCCGTCTATATAATCCGTCATGCTAGAAAACTGACCATACTCCATCCGATGCAACTGACGCAACAGCAACACTTTCTATATAGCCCTTTGCCTTCAAAAGTGTCTGATAAACGTTTCCAAGCATCTTTTGCAGTTGTAGCTTTCCTCATGTACTGATATAACTTTGGGAGAATATTCAAGCAAATGCGTGGGAGTGCGCGGCTGTCTTTCGACTAGTCTGTCTCAGTGCCTTCGACACATGGCCACAAACCCTCCAGGGTTAACGCCATCCTCATGGCAAACTTCCAGTGAACGTAATTTACGTCGTCGTTGAGTTTTTCTATAGTAGAGGTTATGTTGCCTGAAATACGTGTATTCGTGTGTCCTTGATTGTTGGCGTCAGCCATTCTTGATGATATTTGGATTCCATAATAGTACTTCGACTATTCTCCAGAAACTGTGCCCGAAACCTGAAGAAACAGACGTGGGCGCAGTGGCAGCAGCGTGACAGAGTGAAGTGGAAATATTTGCATTTAATGCCTCTTTATTCCTCAAGAACAACACAGAACAGCATTTACCAATTAAATTAATTAGGATTAATAATATTATAACAGATTTAAGCCAGATGATGAAAACTATATCCATCATGACCGGGAACCGAAACAAGAGAGATAGCGATACTTTTTACATCGGTCACCTATCAAAATTAATTTTGCTATTCCGATGAAGAGCATAAACAATATCTTACTTTTTAACACAATGCCGCCACACGCAGCGTAACGCTCGGCTCACTCGGCGACCTGACCGCGGTTTCATCTTAGCGAATGCACCCCACTCCAAATAAGATTACCTACGCAAATACATAGAATAAAAAAAAGTATTAGCAGATTGACAAACTGATGGATATTAGCAAAGGTTTGGGGCTTCGCAGAGGAATGTGTAAATCCCTTATTTTAGATCACGTGCATGCGGATAGCCACGCCACGGTGGTATTCCCAAATAAAAGTGGACGTGCCGTTCACTACATTTATTGAACTTATAATGTCACTCACTGTTTTCATTATTGCGTGGAAATATTGGTTATCTTGTTATCACATAATCGATTAAATATTAATTTACTATTAGAGAACACGGAGACGTGCTGGAGCTAGCAGAGCGTTCCAAAAAGAAGAAAGAGACAGGGCGAACCACATACTACGCTGAAGTTTTATTTTAAGAAAAATAAAATAAAACATTATGGTCTACCGCATTGGAAACGTGTATAGTCCAACACAAACGTCAAATTCCCCACTTTGACAGTTTAAGTTAAGCGGTGAACTGGTGGAATGTGCTAATATTGAATAAAAATCACAAGATTTTAAATGGAGTTTTTATTAATCTTCTTTCTACAAGTATGCGCGTTTAACCTTCAGTATCAGATAGTGCCAGGATTCTTTTACAGGATATTTTTTATTAATAGTGATACATTTTTCTTCTAATATTTTCAAAACCTCCCTTAACTCATCATGTTTTTCCAGTGTGTTAGCATAAATCAAGACATCGTCTACATGTGTCCTACTCTTCCTCGTGAAACAATTCTGAAAATTTAATAGAAACGTATTCTGGGGCACAATCCAATTTTTTTTATTACCTTTTTCAATGAAATACCCGACTTTGATATCTCCAGCTGAACTGCCAACTCCTCGACTTTGACGCCCATCAAATATAACAACAGATCGATGTTGTCTTCTTCTGCGCGTCCTGCCGTGCTGCTTACGACAAGGTAACTTACGAACCTTTTCCTCTATTTGTACCAATTCTCTGGGACAAAATCATAGGGCTCTTTTGCCGTAATCGACGATTCATTGACCATAACTGGCCGTACTACTGGCTGCTCCATTGTTACCTTTTTCCGCTGCCACCATGTGCTAATATTGAATAAAAATCACAAGATTTTAAATGGAGTTTTTAATCTTCTTTCTACAAGTATGCGCCTTTAAACTTTATCAAAAAGTGCAAGGATTCTTTCACAGGCTTCTTTCATCATGTTTATCAACGGATCTCATGTATTTATCATAGAGGTACTTAAGTTGAACCGAGTGTTTTAGTTTTTTAACGCCAAACTTATTTGTAGTTTCTTCATAATCGCTGCTATGTTTTGAAGAGACAAAATAAATGTATCTTCTGTTTTTCAATTTTGTTACTGTAATATACATAAAAAGACCAAGGAACGCATGCAATTCGATCGTATCTGTTTTGTAGTTCAGGACGATTTTCTCTGATGTACTTCATTTTCAGTTCGCGAATTTGGACATTTGTCCACTTCAAATTTTTTTATAAGATATCCGGAGTCATAACTTTCTTCCACAGAGACAAGGGATCTTTTTTATCCTGTTCATTCAAATGTGACTCGAGCATACGAGCTATAATGTTGTGTTGGCCTGTTCACACAGCGGATCTTTTGCACACTTGTACCGATTTTTGCCATAGAAATACCATATCAGTCTTGTTAAAGGCTTATCGTCACTGTCATTCTCTGAAGGCTGATTCTCCTGAAATAGTTCCTGGCTCGTGGCTTGGTGCAATTCCTGTTCTTTATCTTCAGAAGCACTTTCTTCGTTTTCCGAGTTATGGTCACGTTTTTGGGACAAAATTTTCTGGAACATCGTCGGCTTCTGATCCACTTCAATCTTCCTGAGCCATTCTTCAATTTGCCGATCGAATTTGACCTAAACAAAATGATTTGCTCTGTCTGCATCTTCCAAACCCGGGTCAACACAGAGAAAATTTGGGTCTGTTTTGAGTGAATTATAAAATAATTGAGCGTCTCCGTCTATTTAAGGAAATAATTACTCTGAGTCTTTTATTTCTTCAGTAGATACTGCTAGACCCTCCGTGGAACACGGCTTCAGGTCTAATCTCTGCTTCGAGCTAAGTCTATATTCTCGGAGTGTCTTTGGCTAATGTTGGGATTCCTTTTGAGGAAACTTTCGAACCATGCTCTTCCTGGCAAGTTGTCTTTAAATACAGTAGTTCTGTTATCTTTCGAAACAATATCGAAAGATACGTTATTTATTCATTTTAATTCCCAAATCTTCTAGTAATTTTTTAACATCCACCAAGCTTCCATTATAGATTTACACAATGCTACAAAGGCTACAAATACTGCTTCTGTTGTGCTCAAATTAACCGTATTTTGTTGTTTAGATTTCCAAATTACGGTATTATCAAAAACCTTAAATAAATATCCTGATGTTGACTTCCTATCTGAATTTCTAGTCTAATCAGCACCTGCATATCCTTTCAAAGCCCCAATAATTTCATTTTTTGTGCAAATCAAAGCATATATTACAGTTTTCTTAACAAAAAGTCAAAAATTGCTTTATTTTCGTAGAACATACAAAATGTTTCTTGAAACATCAGGGCTCCTGCGATACAAACAAGCCTAGCTTAGTGCAGGGCCCGCTGATTTTGCATGTAAGTGTAATCTGTTTAGTTTAATAAATTATTATATTCTATTATAATAATTTCATTTGTTGTTATGTGTTGTTTGGAAAACATGAGTCTTGTAAGTGCTCTCCATAAATCAGCATTTGGTTTAGATTAAAATCTTAAATTAAAAAGTAATAACCGCTGCGGCTAAATCAGGTCAAGTTCCTACTGTGGCATATATCAGTGATCCAATTAAAGAACGACATTGCCTTTCATATGACATATCAATTTCAATATCGTTATTAACCGACTTCAAAAAAGGAGGAGGTTCTCAATTCGTCTGTATGTTTTTTAATTTTTTTTTTGTATGTTTGTTACGCGATAACTCCGCCAACTGTTGGCCGATTTTTAAAATTATTCTTTTGTTCAAAAGAGTATACTCCTGAAGAGGTCCCATGTACATTTTATCGAAAATGATTCAGCGCTTTAAAAAAAACCAACAAAAACAAAAAATACTACAAACCAGAACATCATCTAAATAAATAAATTACATTTTCGTTTGTGGTTATCTGCTAATAGGTATTGTAGTCTGCTAAAAACACTAGATCTACTTTGTGTGAACTGTTGGTGGGATTGAAGTCGGTGACTCATACGTTTTAACGTGGAAAATTATGCTTAAAGTTACAATCCATAGGTGTGTCACAACTCACAACATTTAAAATCCTGCATGTTGAATCGTTTTAATACATTCTTTAAAAAAATTTTGATTAAGTGAAAAACCCTGTGAAATTCTTTTAATAGTTTTTGTGTAAATTTCCTAATTTATTTTTCGTTCCATTCAAAATATATTAATAGTTTATTAAAAATACTTAACCAGAATTGCTTAAGTACTTGCTTGAGCGCTTTTGTTGCTAAACAGATGCAATCATTAAAAATATGATAAGTATCACACTTTTCACATAAAACATTGTACCCATTCCTCTCCCCTTCGATGTTCTCCATATTTTTCATTACAAAAGAAACACGCAAACATCTCCCGTTGGTTCTTTTACACTTTCGCAAGTTAGTTCTTCTTCGGACTTGTCAGACATAAATAGAAATAAAATAGAATAGAAATAATTTATTGTCTAGTCCGCACCATACACATAGTTACAAATAACATTCAAACAAAAAATAAATAAATAACAAAATGTAGCATCACTATCCAAGTCCGTGTTTTCTTCTTGCAATATCTTGCTTTTAGCAGCAGACCGAGTCTAAGCTTTATTTTTATCTTTTTTCTCAACATTCTTTCCACTTCTACGTTTTCTTTCTGGTTCACTACCCACTTTCCCTATCCCCTTCCCCGTCCCTTTTCCTTTTCTCTTATTGTTCTCTATACTTTTTTGGTTACTTTTTGAATTTTTATATTCTTTTTTTTCTGCTTCTTCCAATTTTATTTTCTTTCTCTTTTCTGCTTCTTCCAATTCGTGTTTATAGGGTGAACTTGAAATTATTGCCGATTTTCCTGTTTCGGGACCTCTATTACTTGTTCGTTTTTTAGCTAGAGGCATAGGCGAAATGTGAAACGGTGTGACTATAGTGTGACTGCTGCTGCGAAATCTGATTCCGTGAAAATGTACCTGTTAAGTGATAAACTCCACCAACACTGAAGCCTTTTAGCTGCAATCTCTCCAGTCTGACATTTTCGGTAAGCTTTACCAAATAATTCGGCAATATCATAAGGTGTAAGTGGTCTATTATTTTGACGCAACCACATACGAATTTCCTCGCTATAATAAGTCTTAAGAGAATTCATAAAAGATTTATCCACGGGCTGGATTTTGTGTGTGCAATATGGTGGCAGTGAAATCAAGGTCATATGATTTTCTCTTGCTTTATCTACGAGTTCGATGTTCTTTGTATGACTAAAATGGCCATCAAATAAGAGAAGAACTGGTGACGCTTCAGATGGCTTCACGTGATCAATAAAGTGCTGGAACTTGTTCACTCAGTGAACAAATGTGTCTTTATCCAGCCAGAAGGATGTGCCCATCCAATGGATCCCACAGGTGCTCCTTTTATTAAATTTTCACTCATATTTTTCCGTGGAAAAATCATCATAGGTGGCACAAAAATTCCAGCTGGGCTAAAAAGCCAGCTGTGGTCAGCCCTGTCCAATAGGGGCACTGGATATCACTGATGTGTTCAATATTTTCAAAATTCAAAATACTATTGTTAGGTACACTTGACAACAATGTCAGCATTTCTTCTATTTGGATTCGGTTAAAACTGTTGGTAAAATTATATTGGTTTAAGAAGTCCCAGTTATAAATACCTGCATGATTTTAGCAAACTCGGCACTTGGTGTTATATACAGTTTATACTCCTTAAGGATAGCTCTTTTTAAATATTTCGGAACTCTTCCTCGCTCTAAGCTTTCACAATCTGGCACAAAACAACGACTGGCTGTGTCCGAAGTCTGTGAATAATTTGCCAGCGTGATGATATCCAGATCAGGTTGTGGTATGTTACTTGCTTCAGCAGCCCAAAAGTCCGTCTCTGAACTGTGAGTGAGCTTGATGGTTGTGTTGATGCAGCTTCTACCTCTCCCTGCTGTGGTGGAGATGGTTCATTTACCACAATAACTTCATGTAGCTGGGGTTCTCTGTTTTGATGAGCTCGCATCCAGCAAGCACGGCAAGCCCAAGCTTCATCGGGCACCTAAAAATTGAATAGTCAACATAATTTTTCATGTTCCTGTCGTGTATAATAAAAACATAATTCACTGGGGCTAGGATTAACAGACAGGTTAAGACTTTCTTATATGTAACAAATTGTTTATTAGACACAAAATATGATGTGTATTTACACAAGAATCAAGTGATACTTAGCAAAATGACCATGGTTGGATTTACATATACTTGAAATAAAATAATAAAATATTAAACTGTCGAGGAAATATTTGATTTTCTGTATAAATCCTCTCTTCCCTTCTTTCAATGAGTCTATGACGACGTCGCCCTGAACGCCTTCCTAGGGATACTCCGCAACATACGCAGACACAAATGTGTCCAACTTGCCTACTGGCTTCATAATTGGCAACCTCGCTCCGGTTTTGAGCTTCCCTTATAAGAAGTGTACAACATTCTTGACATAGACGATCTGAATCTGATACCTGTAATGTAAAACTAACATGACCCTCTGACTAAAAACAGTAAAGATGTATTAAATGTTTCTAATCATAGTTAGTCATGTATTTTAATACAAAGATGTTAGCACAGAAAACTTAAAGTCAGATGTAGGTAGATACTAATATTACTTTAATGGTTACAGTTGTAAAACAAAACCTTTTAACCTACCTCACGTCCACACCATTTATTATAGAGACCAATTCTGGGGCAAGATGCACAGCATAATATTCATGTAATTGTTGGTTTGGCCGCAATAATATATATAGCAGTTGACACATACAACCATATTGCCTGAAACCAATGAAATTGTTACTCATCAATTTGAAATAATATAAACCTTGTGCATACTCAGTGTAAATATCTAATATTAGTAATATTATGTTACTTAAAAATGCCAATAAATAGAGGTTATTTAACATACATTCGAGGTAGGCCTCTGAAGTTATACTCACATAAAATGCACAAATTGATCAGCGAGAAAACGTTTGTCCAGATCGAGAAGCTTCGATGTCCTTTATTCCTTGCGTGGGTCAACGTTAATAGGGGGATCACGGGCAAAAAAATCGTAGCCAGGGTCATCGGAGAGAGTCATAGAGTAACTTATATATACGGAGAATAGAGTTGTCAGTTTTATTTTTGACGGAGCGACATCTAGTAAGCTGTGTACGAAACCAATCCAGCTATAAACATATCTTTAACTATACACTCCACTATATATAAGGTCCTAATTTATTAGTCACTTACCTTCTAAGGCGTTATTGTATAGGTTGATAGTATTCCAAAAAACAACATAAAAATTAATTATCTGAAAATTAAATTTTGTAAAAAAAAAATGAATTTTCCATTTAAAGATAAAAGGAATGGTTTTCTTTCGATTATAGCCGTCCACTCCCCGCTCGCCCGCTCTACTACTGCCATTATTATTTACGTTTGAATGGATGGGTTTATTCAACATACACACATCAAAAAAAGTTTGCGATCACTTGGAAAAGTGCTAATATTTTTTATAGTAGAAGAATAAAACTTAATCACTTTTTATCTTTTGATTCCTTATTTAAAAATATGAAATTTAAATATAAAATAATTTCGTAATTCAAATGTTTTTTCATTTAAAAAGACAATCAACCCTTGCTTGCTTTCATTCAGAAATCTGACATAGTCGCAACTTATCAATATTTTCAATTTATTCAAAAAAAATTAAGTTGGTAACGATGCCGAGAGGATTAACTGCAGTTTTACGAGCCAGAATTCTAACTTTAAGTGGAGAAGGCTATTCCACGAGGGAAATATCACGCAGAGTTCATGTATCCCAATCCTGCGTGGTGACCACGTTGGAGAGGTATCAGGGCATGGAAGATTTAGCTGATCGACCTCGCAGTGGTTGCCCAACTGTTCTTACTGCAATTCAGAAGCGATATATCAGATTACTGGCTGCCCGTGACCCAACAATGAACGCTACTAAAATGAAAGCAGAGCTGCGAGCTGCCACCGGCCGCGAAGTTAGCACCCAAACGATTAGAAATTGCTTACACCAAGCTGGATTACGAGCAAGGAGATCCTGGCGAGCACCTCTGAACTCACAGCAACGGAAGCGGCGCAGATTGCAATGGGCTAGGCTCCGTCAAAATGAAGAAATTGAGGACGAAAGCATCTGGCAGAACTGCTTCTTCGTTGACGAAACGCGGATCAGTACACATCCAGATAACCGACGTGTCCGTGTCTGGAGAAGACCTGGCGACTCTGAAAGGCAGAGAACTGCCACTGGAACCGTTCAGCAGGGCGGGAAATCAGTGTCCTTTTGGGCCGGGATAATGATTGGGGCTAGGACGCCCTTAATCCCGTATCAAGGCACCATGACTGGAGCCATGTACAAAACGATTGCAATCGATGGATACGTCAGACCATTCCGCATCAACCACGGGCGCCAATTCATAATGGTAGATGATAATGCGCCCGCACATCGAAACGGACGTGTTGATGCTGCTCTCCAGCAATACGACATCACCAGGTTAGACTGGCCTGCCGGCTCGCCTGACTTAAACCCGATCGAGCATGCGTGGGATGCTCTTAAGCGAGCTGTTTGGAACCGTCAGCCACCTCCGCGAACAGTGTCAGAAATCAGGGCAGCTGCTATTGAAGAGTGGGACAGGTTACCACAAAAAATGCTAGATAACTTAATTCTTAGCATGCCCAGAAGGGTTTCCGCATGTGTGCGAGCCAGGGGAGGAGTCATTTTATACTAACTATTAATTTTTTCGTAATAAATTTTGTTTGTTTTTTCATTAATTCAAATTTTTCATTACATTACATTTAAGCCAAAATTGCATTTCCTAGCTTTTGTTAATAAAAAGTAAATAATTAATAATGATTCTTTTATTTACTTAGTGCATTTTCATTATAAAATCATAAAACGTAAACAGTTTCTATAAATAATTTATATTTTAAAGAATACACCTGATTTTGCTACTGATCGTAAACTTTTTTTGATGTGTGTAGTAATGAAAAAATATCATAACAAAATTTTTCAAGACCTTTTAAATTTAATATTATGCTTTTGTTTTTTGACTCAAATGATATATTTTGACCTACACAATAACGTGTTAAAAGGAAAGTGACTAATAAATTAGGACCTTATATATATATATATATCCCTTCTCTTTAATACTGGAAAAAGGTTTTTTGTGACTTAAACCTGCAATTAGCGCTTTTATTTTACTAATTTACAGATTAATTAATTGATATTAGGCACCTAAGTGAAATAAAAGCGCAAATTGCAGAATTAATAATAACATACAATAAGATTTCATTCAATAAAACAACATTACTTATTTTCGCTTTCTTTTTCTTTTATTTACATATTGATATGCCAATTTTTGCAATTCATCTTCTTTATCGAATTCCTTAATCGCACCACTAAGAATTTTATTAATATTTCGACACCAATTACACAAAAAAAGCATTGAACTTGTCGTGCAGATTTTTTCAATGATGTCTTTTCTATGATTATTACATAAAATGAAATTAAAATCAATCCTAGTTTCTAAAACTAATTTTATATAATTTTGAATATTATTGATCGCAGAATTAGATTTTAATATAAAATGTGTAATGTCTTGTATTATAGAAAAACATTCCACTAATTGACGGCTTGGGTATGTCAGGCAGGCTTTCTTTTTGTCGAATTCCTTCATTTGGATATAATTATTTTTATCTAAGGAATAAAAATTATTTATTATTATTATTATTATTTATAATTCAGGCAGGCAGTTGAAAAACAACTGATGTAAGCCTGTATCCTAATATCCTCATCTACGTTGGTCTAATCTTATTATGTTTGTCCAGTCTACTCTTAAAGATGTTGACGTTGGGCGCTGAGACCACTTCCTCAGGTAGTTTGTTCCAAGGCGTGATTACTCTGTTAGCAAAGAAGTGTTTATGTGGGTTGTTATTTGATAAGCAGGATTTTTGTAGCTTTAAGTGATGCCCTCTCAGCCGGGTATTGGTGTCTCTTTTAAGAAGTGCTTCAAAGTCTTGTAAATCATAGTGGCCGTTGAGAATTTTGTACACTTCAATAAGGTCTCCTCTTTCCCTTCGTTCTTTAAGAGAAGTTAGCTTCAGTGCTTCCAGTCTATTTTCATATGGTAGTCTCTTCATCTGCCTACAAGTTTTACAGTTCTTAAAAACATTTTTGTTACATTGTTTTAATATGTAACCGGTTACGTACTCTAGAGCAGCTATTATTCTTGGATCTTTACTTTTAATGTCCAAATCTACAATCATTCTGTCATCAACAATGTGATTAAAATCTATACTAGTATTGAGCTGATCGTTACTGGTTTTTATTTTCGAAAAAAACTGTTTTTTCAAACATTTGAAAACAAAACACGAGTCTTTCTCACAATTTGAGCCCCTAATATTAGAATTGCTTAAATTATTTACAATTAAGGAAACAAAAGCAGCTTCAAAACCGGCACATGACGGAGAATTGTTTCTATAGCCATGACTTCTCACGGTACCGAAAAAGTTCTCTATTGGGTCTTGATTAAAGTGTCGGCACCATATTGATTTCATTTTAAATTCATTGAACATTTTTGCTTTTATAAGTTCCATATTTTCTAAAGTACGTAACCAGTTAGTAATGGAAGGCACCACACCGATGGTCCCTTTTTTGCTGATATATTTCATGGATTTTAAAACCTTCTTTGAATTATTCCATACTTCAATGTGTTTTGAGCCTGGCGTTACAGCTTGTAGTAATTGGCTTGCCACTTTTTGTGACAGAATTGTTGTAACTTCCGTTCAAAGAGTCAAAGAGCTCGTCAAAGAAAAGAAGTAGGTCTGCAGTTGCTTTACACTCTTCTGGCAATAAACCTTGATCTGAAAGAAAGTATCAAATTATTTTTAATTAATTGTATGATAAGGAAGGACTAACATTACTTTTTTTAAAAATTATTTTCTGTATTATCTTCATTGTTTGATTGATGTGCACGTAGGTAGTACATTGGATTGTATAGCAAACAACATTTTATCTGCATATTACAGCAATATTTTTGCAGTAAAACGTCGGTGGCATAATGGCTAGCGGGTCGACCTCATAAGCGGGAGGTACCATGTTCGATCCCCAGTGTCGACACTATGAACACCAATGACTTTTGTTGAATTAGTTGCACCCTAAGCAATGCTCTTGCAGTGAGGAAAGCTGCACTTACAGTCGCCTGAATGTGTAACCATGAATCTAATCTGGACAGATCCTGTGTTAGCAGGCTCACAGAGTTCAGATGGAATTATTTAAGTTGTAATTACCTCATCATCCAAACCCTTGATCATGGGCACGCATGCCCCAAACATGAAACGAGACAAAGCGCTAGGAAGAAGAGACAGTATCTCTGTCTGTTAACGTACCTGCCAAGAAGCCCATATTCACACCAACAGAGTGACTAAAAATCTGAGCTGCATGTTTCATCTTCATTTTTGGAATTTTCTTTGGGTCGCAAAGGTACTCCGTGAGTTTTTTTATCAATTTAATGCCTTTGTAAGTTGGGTTACATTGATGAAGTTTTACAATATGTTCCCACTTTGCTACACGTACAGTTCCGTCAAGAGTGTATTTTAGGTTTTTGCTCAGCAAATTATTACGGATGCCTTTTAATAAATGAGGGACATCATACAAAGGTATGATTTCTTCATTGTCCACTTTGAATATTTTTTTCTTTATATCTTCCTCTCCTCAATCAAGTAATTGATGGCGCTGACATTGGATGATCCTTGGTCACATACCGTGGCGATAACTTTAAATCCTATATTTAAATCGTGGCGATATTTTTTTTATTAAATATGCCAATTCTACTTTTTTTTGTGCTTCCAGAACAAAACGTATAGCAGATTGGCTGTTTATAATTTAAGATCACTCCTCTTGTCATAAAAACCAATACGTGATCAGCAATTTTCTTTGTCAATTTTTCACCGTTGTCCACAAATTCAGTTATTTTATCTTTTTTTCGATTATAATCAAAATGCGGCGTTAAAGCCATCTCGTCAAATATTAATGTACTGAGTCTGTGATCTGGTTTCATTGAATGGGCTTTACGTCATTTACAAGTTCATATAACCCGAGTCTCTTTAAAGTTTGCGTGATTCTTTGAGTTAATAACTGGGTCTTTTATAATTTCGTTATGAACTTACACGGTCATAACTATTTGTTGGGTGAGGAGGAGAGCGAGGTTTAGTGAAAACTGTTTTGCGATTAGAACTTGGGGGAGTGGGAATTGGTGTTGGTTAATGCAACTGACGCATATCATTTTTTATTTGATTTTGAGTGTAATTTAGTAGCTTCCATGTATGAAATATTTTCTTCTGTTTGTTTAATACGAGTTTGTCTTTCATACTCCGGACAAGCTTAGCTATTATCATAGTGACCTTAAGGGGCCATCCATAAATTACGTCACACGAATTTCATGATTTTTTGACCCCCTCCCCCTCCTTGTCACAGCTGGTCACATTTAGACTCCCCCCTCCCTAGCGTGACGTCGCATATTTTGCATATTTTCCATTTTTCGTAACTTTCTAATAAAAACAGTACTTAGTAGAGTTGCGATTTTTTTTTGGGACCTCAAAACTCATTGTCTTAACCAAAGTAAAAACGTAAAAAGAGTACTTGAGACTGAGAAGGTTAAGTTTGTCGTTAATAGTTAACGCGTTTTGAATACTCATAACTCATAACAAATTTTGAAATGTGACGTCACGAAACTTATGACCCCTCCCACCCCCTTGTCACACAATGTCACACTTTGTCGACCCCCTCCCCTCCCCTTAACGTGTGACGTAATTTATGGATGGTCCCTAAGCAATTTCAGGAGGGATTATGTTTTGTTCAAGCATTTTCTGTATTTGAGCGGCGACTTCTTTATGAATTTCAGGAAAGTGGTAATTTCGGGAAAATATTGGTTCTTCATCTGTTGGTTTTATGCAGTGTTTTATTTTATTAGTAAAGGTAGAGTCAAGTGGGGCAGTTTTTTCTGACATTCCTTCAGGTTTGAATAGAACCGTTTAACTTGGACTTCATTAAAGCCAATAGCTCTTGCAATGCTTGTAGGGATATTTTGTCTCACAGCTAAATCAGGACGCCGTTTGAGAAATCCATATCTTTGCCTGCCATCTTTGTGGTTTGATCGAATCTGTTCTCAATTCCGTTAACTTCTGCATAATCGTAAACTAGTCTACTTAGTGTGGTCATCGTTAGTCCGTAGAACATCTCATCATGTGTCTTACAATGGTTGTAAATTTCATCCTGAAAAAAAAGATGAAATAACGGCATATTTTTAAATACGCAAGTTCCTACCTAACGAAAAATATTTGATTAACATACTTCTTGTTCACGTGTAAATGTTGGTTTATATCGACCCATAGATGATGCAGTGTTATTCAATTTTAACCGTTTTCGCAGAGTACTTTCATCAATTCCAACCATTTCAGCTGCAGTCCTTTTGCTTTTGCCTTCTGCCATTAACTTCTTGGCAGTTTCAATTTGTTCTTGGGTGCAAACCTTTCGATCTGGGCATTTTCTTATATACTGGCGCGGCATTTTGCATCTTAAAATAAAAAAAATCATGATTCAAATTGTGATGATTCCATAAAATAGAGAAGTCGGGGCAAGTATCCGCAATTTCAATTGTGCGGACAGTTTCCCCCGTACACTTACACCTTTCGACCAAAAACAAAGTAAACGAATAACGTTCAAATATTCCTTACGAGTAGTGACCTGTCTCGGATGACACTAAATCTTGATTAAATTTGTCAATTAAACACCGTTAAACAAACACCAGGTGTCTAACAGTATTCTTTTCTGCCACGTACACAAACTTGTTGTAAATTATTAAGAAATAGCCGAAAAAACTTCGATTGCCAATAACTTTTTAAATGAGCAAAACGGGAGATGATTGTCACGCCACGTTTTGACATGGCCGGGCCAATGAAAGCGTGCGTAGTTCACTACAGTTCGGTCGCCTGTTGCAAGCCAGATTCGTGCAAACTTCACTGCGTACACTTACACACCGCGCACGGTTACCCCACGTGACTCCTAAGTGGGGATCTCTCGGCATGGAAAATATATTTGTAATTTTTACATAGACGTATAAAATTACTCTTTAAAATATTACTAACAATATTGCACCAGCTGTGCACTCCGACTTTAATCGTTATGTTTGAAAAACAATCTTTTACCATATTTAGTACATTGGAACGCACCGCAACCGCGCGGTAAAATAAATGTCATTGTCATTATTAGAGGTTAGGAAAACGGATTACTCGTATTACTTCCCGGTATTTGTTTAAGGTGATGTTTTCACTAGAACGGCCTTCCAAAGACTTCCGAACACAGGTGTCTTCAGAGATGAAATTAAATTTAATGCTTTGGTCGAACATTTTTTGATGATTCCTTCCGTTGTGTGCAAACTTCTGCCCAATTCTTTCCTTGCGCCGCCGGGCCCGAATTCTTTAATGATTATTTCCGTCGTGTGCAAATTTCTGGTTATTCATTCCTTGCCTCGACGAGCTTTCACGGGCTATAAATTTTTTGAGGATTATTTCCGTCGTGTGCAAATTTCTGCCCAATTTATTCCTTGCCTCGACGAACTTTCACGGGCTGAACATTTTTTGAGGATTATTTCCGTCGTGTGCAAGTTTCTGCCCAATTTTTTTCCTTGCCCCGACGAGCCTTCATTGGCTAAAAAATATTTTAGGATTTCTTTCGGTGTGTGCAATTTTCTGCCGAATTCTATCCTTGCCCCAATAGAATTTGGCAGAAAATTCTTTGATTATTCTTACCGTTGTGTGCAAATTTCTGCCCAATTCTTTCCTTGCCCCGACGAGCCTTTATTGGTAGAAAATTCTTTGTTTTTAGGTATTCTTTCCGTCGTGTGTAAACTTCTGCATAATTCTTTCCTTACGCCGATGAGCCTCCATGGCTGAAAATTCTTTGGTAGTTTTATTTGCTCTTAAGGTCCCAACTAATGTAAGTTTTTCAAACGTGATATATTTTCGAGACAACCTGTTACAGGAGAAACCTTTCTTTTATCGACATCCAATGGCTCATTTCTGACTGCGTAAGGACTGTTATCAGGTTGTTTCCCACTGTATACTTCCTTTTGTGTATAAAATGTGGTGCTGTCAACTAAAGCGTGGATTTTTATGCCACATTTGGCTGGTTTTGACGGGGTATACTGTCGAAAACTACATCTACCTCTAAATGCCACCAGTTTTTCATCCAATGTCAGTTTCTCGGTTGGTGAGTAAATCTTGTCGCAGTTCCGTACGAATTTTTTCAAATAATTCTCTTATCCATCGACGCCCTTTGTCTCCTCGAAAACATGCTGTCAAATCTCAAATTGAGTTAAAAAACAAACCTGTTTCGACTCATAGTTATGGGGAATATTTTTAAACCCTTGCCATCGTTATTCCATGATTCATTCGTATTTTGACGTCCAGAATGGTTCAACCCAGCAAAAAAATAAAAGTACTCAGTAAGTTTGTGTACCGAGAATTTTCTCTTTGGTTTGCTCTTTGAGCAAACCTTTTCTTTGAGGCCCTAAAACGCCAGCAAATTTGGATCTGAGTTTATGTTTTTTCACCACTTCATTTTGAAAAATGTTTTTAATTGTCTTTTTTTCAGTAGCGGAAGCTGCATCATATTTATCCTTCAGAGTATGGACAAGAACATGGTTTAAAAATTTCCTTTTTAAATTTTTCTTTTTCAGCCTCTGATACATTTGAAATATTTTTTTATGAATAAGTCGGTTTTTGTTTGCGGAGTCATTTCGAATTCGTTTTGTTCCGTGGGTAAAACATGAGAAATTTCATTACTCAAACAGTTTTCTGGTATTTATTGGGTGTTGAGTGATAGATATTATATCAATCAACTCCTAATTTTTTTCTTACTTATTTTCTGCCGATTTATTTGCTTTTGCAAAGTTTTTAATTTCACGTTCAACCTAGCCGCAGTTTGGCGTCGTCTTGATAAATTCACATTGTCTCGATAAATTTGATTATAGATTTTACTTTCTATATTTGCTTTATTTTTGAGGTCTATTATTTATGAATAAAATGAAGCTGACGACGACTTAGCAAGGGGGAGGGTTCTTAGGAACACGATAGTGGAACGAATTAATAGACTCCACATAATTAAAGTTTATTCAGTCTAAAATTTTCATATTGTTTAATATCTATATTTCTAAAAATAACACTTTGGCCTCTTCTGGTTACATATTTTATAATCTACCTCTTAGTTTTTCTCTAAGTACTTTTTTCCCTTTCAAAATAAATAACAATCACATTTATTGCTTCTTTCAAAAACTCCAACCACTGAGCCTGTAGATTGAACAGCTGATCTCTGTCTCACCCTTTAGCGAACTTCATAATCATGCAGTCGCAATTTTTCTGTCTCTAATCTTTCGTAAGCT
Organism: Aproaerema taeniolella; assembly: GCA_949987775.1. Lineage (NCBI taxonomy): Eukaryota > Metazoa > Arthropoda > Insecta > Lepidoptera > Gelechiidae > Aproaerema > Aproaerema taeniolella. Next base: position 3,412,271 of record OX465266.1, read on the forward strand.
TAATCACGCTCTCTTTTGGGGCAAAGTGATTTTTGAATAGCTCTATAAGCTCGTCGTATTTAATTTGATCGTCGCTTTTCCCAAACGTATTAAATATGTCCACGCCCTTTTCACCAATAGTATGTAGAAATAAGGCTACCTTTCTGCCATCACTTTCTTCGTCCATGCCAGACGCACGTAAATAGATGTTGAAAGATTGCACCCATTTTTTCCACTGTTGAACCAAGTTGCCATTCATCACCATGGGCTGTGGACTAGTCATTCCAGACAGTTTTGTGGGTTTTGTCTTTTCTTGAGGCATGACGCCGACTTTTTACACGATAATTTGACTTGACTATTGACTATGACTATGCGACACGTAGATTACGAACCCAATTACTGACACCATGTTCTGTTATATGGGTGCCAACTCATAATGATTACAACACTGCAATTTATGTAGTTTAATATGAGATCACAAATATTAGTAATAATACAAGTTATCTTAGCACGACCGCCATATTGTCAATGACTTGATAGTGCTGTCCACTATGGTAGCACAACTAGTGTTGCGACACTCACAACAGCAGGTAGTTTCTTTTTTTTGTATTTGAATTAAATTCTTATATTTATTAATAATACCAAAACCCTTTTATTATAAGAATTCTTGAAAAACTGGTTTAATTAACAATTTTTACTTAAAACAATGAATATTTCAAAAAAATGCTTTTCTTTGTGAACACTAATAATAGAAATCATTTTTCATTTGTTTAGAGGTACATAGGGTCGGTGTGCCACCACGATTCAAAGCTGAAAACGCTTTTTCACACAAGTAAGTGCTTGAAAATGGTAAAAACAATTTTAGTGCTTGCTCTGCTGTGCTGGGATAAACTTTGAGATATTTAACCCAAAATTGTGCTTTATTCATCTTCTTAAAATCATATTGGGCAGCAGAATCATTTTTGATTTCCAAAGCTTGCTCTTGTAATGCATCTGGCAGCATTTCTATGTTAACGTGAAAAGAATCGATCGCTAATCGATAAATAATATTATCGCACGAATCGGGAAAATAGCGCTTGAATTCGTCCGTGAGTTGCTGCAAATGGTTTGATATTTTATTCTTGGTATCAATTTCATCCAAAATCTCCTTAAAGCACACTTTTTCTGAGATTGCAAATAGTTTAGGAAAGCAGGAATAGTTGGAAGCTAAAAGTTTGCGTCTCCACAGTTGCAACTTCTCACTGTATGCCGTGATAGCATCCCGATGATAAATTATGTTCGAAAATCCGCCTTGTAATTTCAAGTTCAAAGTGTTCAATGAGTCAAAAATATCTGATAGATAAGCAAATATTACGTGGACCCATGGTTTTTTAAATTCCATAAACAATTCTGTTTGTTTTTGCTTCTAAAAACTGGTTTGTTTCTAAACAACCAGTCTGATCTGGTCTGTTTGTCTGGTCTGTTTGTTTCTAAAAACTGGATAACTTCATCTCGCAGTTCAAACAATCTTGCCAACATATTTCCTTTTGAGAGCCAGCGCACCTCTGTATGAAATAACAATGTCTTGTGTTCTGTGCCCAAATCTTCACAGAGAGCCGTAAAAAGCCGCGTGTTTAATGCACTCTTCTTAACATAATTTACAATTTTAATGCATAATTTTAAGACGTCATAGAGTTCGTTTGAAAGTGTTTTAGCTGCCAAGGCTTGCCGGTGTATAAAACAGTGAATAGTAATTACGTTGGGATTTTTTTCTTTGACCAACTGCACGAATCCTGAACGACATCCAAGCATCGCCGGAGCGCCGTCTATGCACACACCTATCAACTTTTTCCACGACAGTTCATGTTTATCAAAGAATCCAGAGATTGCTGTCATTATATCAATTGCTTTCGAAGTTGTCGTTAACTCTGTTGAAAACAGTAACTCGTCTTTGATTGTTAGGTTTTTAGGGTTCCGTAGTAATCTACGAACCCTTATAGTTTCGCCATGTCCGTCTGTCCGTCTGTCCGCAGGTTTCCTAAGAAACCCTTGGTACTACAGAGCTGAAACTAAGCATGATTATACATATGAATCACGCCGACAGAACTGTAGAGTAAAATCTTGAAAAAAAAAATTTTTTTCGGGTGTCTCCCATAGACGTGAAAGGGCGATGAATTTTTTTTTCTCGCCAATATCATTGAGTGGGGTGTCATAGGATAGCATTTTAAAAGATAGAAGGGGTTTACTAAGAACGTTTTTCGATTCAGCTCTCCGTTTGCGAAATATAAATTTTTAAAGTGAACATTTTTGTCAAACACAAGTGTCCCCCCCTATACCTGCTAAACGGTTGTTTCTAAAAATGTGAAAAAAATCACGTTGGTAGAATATACAACGAAATTTAAAGGAAAACTATCACACATAAGTTGGTCCTTCAAGTTTGCGAGTAATAGTCGACCAAGTGCCAAACACTGTTGGGATTAATAAGAATGTATTTGAACCATGCTGCTACGGAACCCTACAATGCGCGTGGCTCGACACGCTCTTGGCCGGTTTTTTATGTATCGAACGAAAACTAGCAGTTGACAGCATTGCGCCACATCCGTACTCTCATCCAACTGTATTGCAAAAAAACATGATTCTTTCACGGCCTCCACTACTTGATTTTTTATATCTTCAGCCATATCATCAATACGACGTTTCACAGTATTATCAGAAAGAGGTATTTGTGAAAATTTTTGTTTACTTTCTGTCCCAAGAACGATATCAGCTGCTTTCAATAAGCAGGGTTTAACGAGTGTTTCTCCGATAGTATGGCTTTTCTTGGCTTTTGCAATAAGTAGCGACAATTCATAGGAAGCTTCGACCACTTTCTCAGATGACTGAGCAAACGTTCCAGTACTATCCAATTTCATGCGCTTCAAACTTGCAGATTTTGAAACGAAAAACTCCTTCGGCTTGTCTTTTAAAGCGCTGTGTTTTGTTGACAAATGACTTTCCAAACGCGAAGGTCTCATAGCATCATTGCTCAGTACTTCATAACAAATAACACACTGCGGCTGGTCAATGCCACTTTTATTCATAGAAACAAAACCGTATTTAATATAATCATCATTATATTTGCGTTTTTTCGCAGAGCTCATGGAAATAATCGGTCGCTGTCACTACTCTTACACACAAATAACAACAATAACACGACGCTTGTTTGTTTTTACATCAAGTGCACACGTGTTCTCGCAAGTCGCGTACGGCGCGGGAATGCGCGGGCGTCTGGAGTAAAACCGCCGCCCGCGCCCGCGCCCCCCTCACCATGTCTTCGCGCCTCCCTAGTGGGGCGCGACCCCTAGTTTGAAAATCAATGGTTTAGAGGTACTAGGGTCGGTGTGCCACCACGATTCAAAGCAGCCGGGACAAAGAGGTGGTTTCCCTACGCATCCTTTACAGCGGTAGCTTCTTTGCTTTACTTTTTTGTTTTTTTTTTGTTGCACACGCCACACTTTAGGAACACCTTCTTACGTTTTGCATTTGCAGAAGGTGGGATAAATTCTGGCCATTGTTCGTAGGATGATTCAGGTGCTGTGGTACCGGCATCTCAGCATCTCGTGAGGATTGCATAGTTTTCAAGTGGTTACTCGCATTTTTCTTGATTGACATTTTACTGATGGCAGCAAAAGTATGTTCCGTCGTTTGTATATTGCTTTTGGGTTGCAGTACTGTTTGTAATTTCTTTCTTAGTATAGCTTGCTCATAGTACTTTTTGTCTCGAACATTTTTCTCAATGAATTAACCATTTCCTTGGCTGTTTTACACTCTCTTATGTATTCTAAATGCGGGTCTGCTTGAACTTGGCATCTTCTTTCATGTAGAGGAGACAGGGGCTGTTTCTAACAAATTTTGATCTTAGCTTTATATCTTCTAAATTTTTTTTACCCGACACCTGGTTTTTTGCTAAAAAACTGGTTTTTTGGTATTTGGTTTTTGGTTTGGTGGTTTTTTGGGTTTTTTGCTGGTTTTTTGGTATTTGATGCTAAATTTATTCAGCTTTAGGTACAGTATAACATAGTTTATATAAAACTAACCGTATCTGAAAAATAACAATTTTCGAGAAAGAAGTCGCCTGTTAAATCTTACCCCTGGTTTGGGGTTGGGTTTAACACCGCTGGGGAAAGTTTTAACACCAGGGGTAAGAATTAACATGCAATAAAAAATGGGATTTTGGTGAAGATAAACAACAAAATAAACAATAAGCAATACTCAAATAAAATGTAATTTATTGGCTCTTTGCCGTTTTAACATGAAACTTAGATTCTAAACCTAAAAAATCACTAAAACAGCCTTAATCAACAAAAGGAACAAAAACTTACACTTCCAATAAATCAAACGTTCATTAATAACTCAAATAAAATTAAAGTCGGCTTTGCCGTTTAAACAATCAACATGAAACTTTAATTATAAATCTTAGACTTAAAATCAGTCTTAATCAAATTAAAGAACAAAAACTTACACTTCTAATAATGCAAATTTATGCAAAAATTAATAACTAAAATATAAATGAAATCGGCTCCTAGCCGCTAATACAATCAACTTTCTTCTTCTTATTCTTCTTTGTCTTATTAAGTTATTCGCTAATCAGTCTTAATCAAAATCAGTCATCGTAATCAGAATCTGAGTTGCAGTTTGTGCAAATATAAGCGACTGCATCCCCTTTTATGCAGGTTGCATGCGACCATAGTTAGCAGGACATACATTCGACCCAATCTACACCAGATGTATCTTCAAAATATGATGAGCCACAGCCTAAACAAATGGTATCGTCATCATCGTCCTCTTCTGAACTTTCTTGTAATATTTTCTTCTTTACTCTATCCTTAGGCTGTTTACTAGATTTCCTTCCTTTTTTCTCCACTTTGCCTTTCTGAACTCGTCGATTTCCCTTATTAACTTTTCTATTCGCGGTTTTCTTTTTCTTTCTGGCTTCTTTTAATCTAGCTTCTTCTTCCTTTTTGGCTTCTTTTAATCTAGTTTCTTCCTTTTTGGCTTCTTTTAATCTAGCTTCTTCTTCCTTTTTGGTTTCTTTTAATCTAGCTTCTTCTTCTAGAGCGGTCTTTTCCGGCGTGTCTGTTAATATGGCGCATTTTCGCTTGCGGGCTTGGTTAGACGTAGTACGAGGTGCCGCTTCATATTTTACAAAACAGTCAACTTATATCTTAAATCGGACGCAACAAAAGTATGGTAGGCAGTAAGTACAGCTTCGGAGTTAACTATTTTAGAGAGCTCGTAAAGTGCATAAGCTTGTTTATTTAATTTATTACATAGTTCCTAGGCATGTGCGTTTATTATGTACATTTAGTCCTAAAAATTTTGTGGTTGTATTATACCTTACTTCTTTATAAGATACCTTCGATATTCTTCGGGCTTTCTTAAAGCTGTGTACTCTATACTATCAGGCCGTATCCGGACCTGATGATAGCCACTGATGAGGTCTATTGTTGAAAAATGTTTATTTCCATTTAATTGTGTGAAAATGTCGTCAATTACCGGAAGAGGGGAATCACTCATTGTTCGCTCATTAAGTATGCGGTAATTTATAACCATAGTTTTTCAACTCCGTCTTTAAAAAATTTTTTCTTCACCACGTGGACAGGGCTAGATTAACGGTTCTAATTGTCCTAGCACATTTGCAATTTAAGTTAATTAAAACATGATCTTCGGGGATTTCTTTGTAGATTTTTCAACCACTTTATTATGAAAATCTTGTAAGTTTTTCTGTGTACACTTATCATATCATGGCCAGACCATTCAGGCAATTTTCTCTCATAGTCCTTCTTAGCCATTTTTTTAATCTCCTGAGTGCCTTCCTCTCGGTGTACATCAAGATGTACAACTCGACCAAGCTAAGTTTGCACCTCGCGTCGATTACGTCACACTTAGGTACGGTCTGCAAAAAAGGATTCGCTATGACTTTACAAAAGTAAACAAGTGTTTGTTAGATTTTACTTTGAATATATTGTCTATCGCGGGGAAGCGGGCGGGGCGCCGCATTCCAGCGTGGTGCAAACTTAGCTTGGTGGAGTTATAATATTCTTATTCTACATTAAAATTAAAAAGTAGCTTAGTGGTACCTCTTTCGGTATAATGTATGTTCTACATATTTTGGCTGACACCGTTCGCTTAGGGTATTCGATTATTATTATTTTTTGCGAGATCTTTTTTCCTCGCAAAAAAATAAAATGTAGATATTCCACTTTAGGTTTAGGTATTGATTAGTTGTTTTGTGTATTTGTTGTTTATTTTTTTAAGGTAATAGTTTTACTAGCAGTTAACATGATACATAGAATAATTTCCAGTACCAGTAACAATTGGTGTTGATTACATGAAAATCCTCATCCTGACTGTATGTATATGTATGAATGTTGCGTATTTGTATTTGTAAAAAAATACTCTCATTTATTCAAATTGACCTTGGTTCCCTGTAACACAGCATTATCTTGTGTAGAATCCGTCATCTATACAGGGCTTTAGGTATCTCTCTTTCAACACTCTCTGGGGTTGTTGAACAATTTCCCAAGGAGCATAGGTCAAATTACGAAAAAAAAAAGAGTTCCCATACCAACTTAATCAGCATATTATAGCGCATTTTGGGAGATCAATTTTTTTTTTCGTGTTTTGACCTCTGTTCCTTAGGGAAGTTGTTCAGTTTCATGGACTGATTAACCACCCGAAAGGTTGAAAGAGAGATACCTAAAGCCCTGTCTAATAAATTGCCAAGAGCTTTACAGGGGTGCAGTAACATAAATATTTTTAAGCGAAAACTATTTAATATATTAGTCAATAAGTGATATTATAAAATAAATAATTACTTTGAAGACGTCTCAGTCTAAAATGAATTTACAGTCAACAGCACATCAGGTTACCACAAACTGTCAAATTTCCCAATGTATAGTAAGCTCTAATGCTTGGAGATAAAATTAAAAATCGATTGAAGAATTTTGACAGTTTTGGATAGCATGATGTGCCGTTGTCCCTGTACATAAATAAATATTGTATGCCATATGGCGAAACACGGCTGTGCTCAAAAACTTGACATTGTAATCTGTCTTTTTTCCCTGCTTTTACAATAAATATATATTTGGATTTCATTTGATTTGGTGCTAAGCAATGAGCTTTTGGAATAAACTATTAAATATAAATATTTTATTTAATAATTTACTCATATGGCAACACAAAGCAGTACACTGCCTAGTTACTTACATGTTTTAGATATAATTGTAATACTTTTAAAGTTACATATTGTATTATATTTGTAATTATTGTATGTAGGTATATTTACAACTATTGTATTAGTTAAGAAACGTTGCTGAATTAAAGATTTTCGTTTTAGAAGAGTTGTTTTTTCTTCCCACTTTTTTGTATACTTTACCATAGTATGCCCGCAAAAAGAATAAAGAGCATGGAATATGGTTAATATACCTCAAGTTACCCAATCACGCAAGAACGGCCGGTTTGGTCGAGTGGTAGTGGCGCTGCCTCTTGATCGACGTGTCCTGGGTTCGATTCCCAGTCGGGGCAAACATTTGTGTGTAAAAAGCAGATGTTTGTTCTGTCTTTATGTGTGTTCCAAGGAAAAACTTAGTGTGGGTCTTTGAGTGTGTAACGTTTATTTATTAACGACTGAACTGATTTTGACGAGACTATCAAACCTAAGAAAACAAGTCCTTCCTTGTATAATCAAGTGTGTGGCAATCTTGACTCACCCTGGTGTCACAGTTTTTCAAACTGCCAAATGGCCTCTGACTTGGTTTATCGACTGCAGTAATCGACAACAGCCGGGACCGACGGCTTAACTTGTCTTCAAAAGCACGGAAACGCTCGAGATAAGTTGCCACTTTGGTCACCAATCCGATTCCATACCTCTGTGTACGTTGCTTAACCTGATCGTTACAGAGCAGTGAGAGCCACTGCGCGCAGTAACTGTATTGTTTTTGCTTGTTTGCTGAAAGCATAGGAGGTCTAGTCTATCATGGATTCTGAAGCCTTCGGCGCATCGACATCGATTTCACACATACATTAAGGCGACTACAGCACCTAAATTACGATTTTATGATGCGTAGATAAGCATGACGCACCGCATTAAATCGAAGAAAAAAAAAACTACGGTAATATTCAGGACATAAACTAGATAAGTAGTTTGCTGAAAACATGATTTAGCACTTTTGGTTCGATAGAAAAAGCTCATAAAGTCACCTCTAAATACCCAATATTGTGTATCTTTTAAGCTGTAAAAACGATAGTAAAATGCACACAGGAACTTGAATTTGCTATTAAAATGTTCGTGATTGAACACTCTCGATATGTAGTTAACGATTTTTCGATTTAAGCTGTTACCTTTCCATAAATCTCATTTTTCTAAATTTCGAACATGTTTTTACGCACGTATGCTTTCATAGTCCGTAAACTTCGTGTATCGACACTGTTCGCACTGCCGGCCCAGGCCTGTTGAGAGACGGAGATGGCACTATTCCTATGTGTGCTGCCTTTATCGGGTGCTGTAGTCGCCTTAAGGCTACCAAATGACTTGAAAGTGTTGTAGGATGGTTTTAGGGTCACCATAACCTCAGAAGCCTCATCACGGAATTGAACGTTTTTACATATGCCTATAAATAGTTCCGGAAATAGTGATAAATAGTACTACAATGAAATAATTAGTACCTCAATACTTTTCCAGTTATAGACAGGTGTCGGTGAGGCTGCTGGGATGACGTCACTCCAGAATCCTCACCAAGAACGGCTGAATGTCGCTAGCTGTTGATCTCAAAAAATAGTTCTGAAATAGTTCTGACTCTGTGCCAAATCTCAAAAATAATGCTTCAGGGAAACCAGAGATATGAGGGTATCTCGGTGAGTATGCTGGGCTGACGTCAGCCGAAAAGTACCCTCATAGACTAGATAAACATCTTTTGTTTATATATTCCGTCCACGAAACACTGTGACCTGATGAGATTACGATCTTTTGGTTGCTATAGGGGTTGAATCGAAAATGCTCACTATAAAACCATTCCCTAAGCCACACTAGGCAACAGTCAACTTCCACACCTGTGCCTCTACAGAAAAAGTGTTAAAAAGTTTCGCTTGCCGCGCAAAACTTTTCCCGCCAAGTGTGACAGTAACATTTTTAAAATGCATTTCAAAGCAATTACTCTATTCGGCCTGTTTTATTTTTTGGCTGGTGAGGCTTCTTTTATAAAGCCTAATAATATACCCAGAGTTGGCCGAAGCAATGAGGCGGATGGTTTGTTCGATCAGAATTCTATGGGCTATGTAATTAAAACCATTCCTAATAAAAATATTCCAAGAATGGGTCGGAGGAACTTCGATTCGGTAAGTTTTATTATTGTTCATTTTATAATACGCTGTAATCGCCTGTAATCCCTACGGGGTAGGCAGAGCATCAGTGGCTCAGAACCACTTGATGCCGCGTTTGTCATAAATTCTGAGAGTTATTTTAGATGAAACCTCGTATACAGGGTGTACCTATAAGACAGCTTAGCAAAAACTGAAACTCTGGACTCAGACAATCATTCTAAATGATTTTCCAGTGGAATTTTTCTCCGGAAAATTTTCATTTTTTTTTCATGTTTTTTTAATATTTTCTGCTTACATTTTTTATTACTTTATTGAATACACTCCATTTTGCAATAAAAAACAATCATAACAACGTAAAACACGAAAACCAGCAATGTATATCGCACTCCGATAACAGCGCGGTGCGGGGGGATCGCCCGCGGGGCGCGGATTCACGATACGTTGCGTAGCGCCAAAGTAAGTAAATAATGAAGACTCCTTAACATGACGTTTCCAGGAAAAAATAATTACTTATAGCCGATATAGTTATTGGTAGGTTTCGCCATTTAAGTACTTATTTGCTAAGCTGTCTTTTACGCCCTGTATAATGCTAAGAAGTTGTCAGCCATTCGCCCACAATACAGCAAAACCCTCGCGTCCCTATTACTAACTTTTACAGTACGCCTGGGATGAGTTGGCAGCTGGTACATTCTAAGTTTTTTTCACTTCCAGTCCAGCGAGGAAGTTATTATTGTAGATCCTTATTATTAAAGACGCTATCTTCTTTAGGTCATCTGCCAGAATATGGTCAGATGACCTAAAGAAGATAGCGGGTAGTGGCTGAATGCAAAAAGCGGAGGATCGTGCAAAGTGGCGCACCTTGGGGGAGGCCTATGTTCAGCAGTGGACTGCAATAGGCTGATATGATGAATATTAAAGAAATACTTTTTTCGTTTGTTTTATATTGACGTCGAAACGGATCGACGAGATTTTTAACCCCCGAAATAAAAGAGGGATGTATAAATACGTGTGTCTGTTTCTCTGTAAGTCTGTATATGTGTCTGTCTGTGGCATCGTAGCTCCTAAACGAATGGACCGATTTCGATGCGGTTTTTTTTGTTTGAAAGCTGATGAATCGAGATAGTTCTTAGCTACCTATATCTGATCAGAGTTGGCAGCCGTTTAACAGTTATAACTATGTTATAAGAAATAGAAAGTAAATCCTGGTGCGGGCCTGCACCACTACTTAAATTCGTCTTTTCGGATTTATGTACGGATTTCTTATTATCACTTGCTCAACGGTGAAGGAAAACATCGTGATGAAACCCGCCCGTCCAAGAAAATTCATTTCAGCGGTCCACCAATCCGCGTTGGGCCAGAGCGTGGTGGACTATGGCCTAAATCCCCTTCGTGTTCGAAGGGAGGCCCTCGGTGGGGACGTATAAGAGTAAGAGAGGCAGGTTTATTGGGCTTTTTCTCCTCTGGATCTTTATACAAGTAATAGGCAATTTTACAAGGGAAATCAAATGTTTTTTTTTTTGAGAATTTCATATAGGTTTCTTGGCGGGAACATTGTTCAGTTTTATTGGGGAGAATTAACTCCTAGCTAAAATCATCCTGTAGGTCTGTACCTATACATCGTTTTCTGATTATTCGTAATTTTCAGGAAAATAACTACGATATACCGAAGTTTTATACTCTGCCCGGAGAAAGTGGACAATACAAAGGTACGTAGGTAGTCGTTTTTGTTTGTCGTAAAACTATAAAATAAATTGTTTAACCTATTTCTTTGCGAATGCATACGCTCACGCTTATAATCCCTATCAGGGTAGGCAGGGCATCGGTGGTTTACATAAATAAATCGTATTGTTTCAGATGAAGGACAACTACAGGCTTACTTTGGAAATCAATACGAGAACATGAAATAATTAATCTACCTAGGTATATCTTTGTGCTGACCATAATTAAGTATGGCGACTACCACTCGCTAAAATTAACTATTTTATATTTTTTAAGAGGGACCTTCTATCTATTTGAATATATTTCTGATGATGAACCAAAGTTAGTTTTATTTTTATCAACATTTTTGCGTAGTTAGGAACGCAAAATTTAAGACGTTTATTTTGCTCTATTTGCGTACTTAACAAATAGTTTTAATCTGTGGTTTTAATGAAATATCTTGTTCTCTTACCCATATGTACTTGACATAAAAGGCAGGATTGTGCTATATCCATCAAAAGATACCCTTCATTCTTATATTTAGGTACTTCCTGTCAACTGCATCAGAATCGTTGTTTTACAAATTATGAGAAAAATTGAACCAATAATTTCATCAAAAAAACACAACTACTGTGCCAAGCTGTCAATGTCAAATTGTTATGCGATCAAATTGCATACGAAAGATTTGTGCATTGATCTCTGTCTTTTACGTGAGGGCACCGTATCTTGCGTCCTCTTTTCCCTCAATTCGATAACTTCTAAATCTTTCCGGGTATATTTTACGAAATTCTTCCACGGGTTTTGTGGAAGAATTTCTTTATTTATTTAGCCAATTTCTATCTAAATCCTTTGTGAAGTGGTTAACAAGACACCATGGTGTTGACCGCTGATATTACTTTACCTGAGGAGTCTGAATTGACTGTTCCTGAGGTCAATTTAACTATTTCTACTTTGCGAGCTGGGTCTTTCCACCTTGGAAAGTACTGTGAGGAGGCTAATAATGTGAGTAAAACTTATATAATTCCTCTTTTACAAGTATAAATTCGATAAATTTGTTTCTAAGGTAATTATAATACAGATTTTAAACGAAAACTGATTGCATAATCAGTGTGATTAAGGTTATGTTTTGGAGCCTTTTCTGGATTAGAATTCATAGTTTTTATCATCAAAGCAACTTATGATTGGTTGTTATCTACATTAAAAATTTGCCTATAAGGTAAACTAGGGAAAATAAAAGTTCTGCCAACAAAACATTCATATTTTACAGATTGTTTTTACTTCGTTGTTTTTTAGATCGTCAAGATATTGCCACTAATGGTCTGTTTAATAACATAAGGCATATCAACTCTCCTAAACTTACGGCTAATTCAATATGATATTTACAAAAACAATATAAAAACAAATGCTATTAGTTTCTCTAATGTTTTCTATAACACCTCATTTTCCAGGATCTAAAAGGTGTACTGAACAGTTGCCTCCTTTCACATTCACTAAGAGAATCTGGGTAGTAATATAACGTATAATCTACAGACTAGATTCTACACTAATATTACAAAAAAGAAAGATTTGATTGTTTGCATTGAATAGGCTCCGAAACGACTAGGCTGATTTGAAAAATTCTTTCACCATTAGAATGCTACATTAACCCTGTATAACATAGGCTACATAATTTTCCCAAATTCCAGGGTGGAATGCTAGTAAATCATAATCTGCTGTTGCCTCACCACATGGTTTTTTTGTGTTATAATTTTTGCAGGAATTCATGCTGTGTCGTTATGAAGAGAATGACCCGCGAAAGTGTATCAACGAGGGCAAGGCTGTCACAGCCTGCACCATGGACTTCTTCAGGAAGGTGCGTTTGTTGTAGGCATATTGAATTTTTTTTTTAACTTCAAAAAAAGGAGCAGGTTTATGTATCATAGATAGATAGATGTATGTACTTATGTATGTGGGTTTGTACCTTTGTGGCATTAATGCTTATAACTTTTTAATAGAAGGTCGAGCAAATCTGATACTTGACGTTTGAATTTGACAAATGAAGTTCTGGTTCTGGGTGAAATCAGATCTTCACTAGGTGGCACTGCCCCAATAAAAATCCTTATAGCTCATTAACGGGAGACGTACAAATTGTCTCCTTTGGTGACAACGACAAATTAAGTACTTACTGATTTTCTGTCTAGTTAAAATCAAAATCTGAGACGTGAGAATGAACCCTTAATTCTAATTAAACAATGTCAGGTAGAAAGCTAGTGTATTTAATTTAATATTAAATGTTTGTGTTAAAGGTGAAGAAAACATGCTTGAGTGAGTTCAACCAGTACGCCAACTGCATCGACAAGAGCTCCGGGGACGGTAGCTTCAATCAGTAAGTACCGGTAGAACCATTACTAGTTAGGTTTATTTCAATGTACGGAAAAAGAAATAGAGGCCATCAAAAGAAAAGATGGGGAGACGAAATTTTAAAAACAGCTGGAAGACAAGGGTAGCCGAAAATAGGCATGAATGGAGAAGATTGGAGGAAGCCTTTGCCAAGAGGAAAATAGTGAAATGAATGTAGTTTTATAAGCAAATTCTGAATAAAGGCTTTTTTTTATTTCAAGTGTATTTAGTGAATATTCTTACACTCAGTTGCAGAAACGTCTGTGAAAGTTAATATTACTTTTATTTAAATATCACTTTCCATTATAAACAAAGACAGCATTATTAACACGTTGACTGCCAAGCACAAAAACAGTGTTTTTCATATTTTGGACTTAACTTTTGGTAAATTGCCTTTTTTCTTTGCCATAATTTTCGACCTGTAAGTCGTACAGGGAACCCACTTGGACCGAAACAACCGTGGAGGCCAGCCCAATCTGATTCCATAATAAAATGTACTAAAACGTGTATCCGGCTGGAAACACTGGCCTCTCAATGAAGCACTGCCCGTGTGTCTAAGGATACACATGGCCTCAGGAGGTGGCACCTTGTGTTTCCAAAAGGATACACATGGCGGTCAACGTGTTAAATTGTAAATATAATTAAAGAACATTATGATCATAACTCAGTTTATAGCAAATTTTTGAGTTAGGCTCATAACTTCTGAAGGTGTTATAGCAGAACGTCAGATTACCCATTCGCACTACGAAAGCTGGGCGCTATCACGAGCGAAATAAGGAAGAACGTTAAGGTAAACATGTATAGCCTGACGTGCTGCCGAGTGTACAATAAATTCTTTCAGTCATAGGGATGTCTGGAAGAGATCACTTTTAGTGATAAAACCGTCTTTTGCATGTGTTTTATTATTTCCTCCTGTTTTTGTTTTTTTTACGTGTGCAATAAAGAATTTATTCATTCATTCAAAGTGTTAACTGTACATTTCAGATGCCGCGTCACCCAAGGAGTATACGACAAGTGTATGCTGGAGAAGCTTAACCTGGAGCGTCCAGACTTCGGGTACTTCTGTGAAGCTCGAGTACACAACAGCAAGAGGTTAGTCATATATCCCCCTACAGCCCAATCAGTGAGGTTAAGCAACGTCCAGATAGCAGCAGAGATACCTGACCACTCCTACCCGATAAAGATTGTCTATGGAAAAAACATACAATTTTAAAATCGTGATTAAGTGTAATTGTTAATTTGACAAAACAACATATATTATTATACAAAATGTCGTTGAAATACCTAAAACATTTCGTGAACTAACTTCATCCTTATCTCATAGAGGGGCGGGTTAAGTACGCAGCTGGTTATACACAGAGGCAGGGAACCTGATGGGTTACCAAAGTGGCAATTTATCACGAGCGCCACGTTAAGCTTCGGAGGGCACGTTAAGCTGTCGGTCCCGGCTGTTGTCGATTGACTACATTCGTTAAAACCAACCGCATCTTTGCCCTTCAGCTAGATCGTGGTCAAGAGCAAACACATTATTAATAAATAATTAAAAAAGTGGCCATTGTGCGGTTTGAAAACTCTGACACCAGTAGGGGTCGCGATCGCGAACCAGACGGCCCTTTACAGAGCCTACTAAACCGCATGAGACCATAGGACGCCACCTTACATTCAAAACAGATTGAGGTCTCATTTTGTTTCCTTAGTCGCCTTTTACGACCTCGCGGAAACATATGGGTAGGTGTTATTATTAACCGATCACCACACAGCATATTACGGTACCACCTATCTCGATCACTGGTCACTCATTACCAATTGTCCCTATTTTTCCATGTTCCATTACCAATTGTCCCTATTTTTCCATGTTCCATTACCAATTGACCCTATTTGTCCATGCTCCATTACCAACTGACCCTATTTTTCCATGTTTCATTACCAATCGACCCTATTTTCCCATGTTCCATTACCAATCGACCCTATTTTCCCATGTTCCATTACCAATTGACGCTATTTTCCTATGTTCCAGGCCAAAACCACTGGAGGAGCCAAAGGCAGTATATCCCGACGCTACCCCCGCGTTACCCGAAGATGCCGTCAAGAAACCGGCGCGGTTCGGAGGACGTTACTACTGGATGACGGAGTAACAAGGTTTATACCAAGAAATCAGGGAGTTGCAGGCCAATTCTACTAAAACACTACAGCTGCACTGCTGCGCAATGTGTGATTTTTTTTTGTTTTAATTTATAAAAATGCTGGGTCCTGACTCACTTATCAATGGATAGCTTCAACCCTTGGCACTAAGATTCCTTTTATAACGTAGGTAAGGATTTTACGAAATTCCCACGGGAAAAAGAGTCCTGGGCACCTTCTCATGTTGTGATATGAGATTGACTGAAATAAACGTTCCTTAGGTAACGGAAGCTAGCACTTAGAAAGGATTTCCTAAAATTCCCATGGGAAACGGAGGAAATCGGAAAAAGAAAAACGTGTATAAGCAATTGCCATTTTGACCATTTTTTAATCATTGCAGAATGGGTTCTATCTATCAAATAGAACACGTAAATTAATGCAGTGTATCTAACACTAATTTAATGCATTTTTATCTATAAAAAGTGAAAGAAGTTGCTTAACCACGATGGTATGAAATAAACTGCTAAACAGCGTTATTCCGAGCCTTCAAAAAAAACGTTACGTCGTAAATAATAGCCGCAAGCATGCAATTGCAGTTTTTTAGTGTGTTACCCTTCGGATCAAAACACACTTACGAAAAGCGTATGTTTCTAGATTTTCCTGGGGTAAAGCAATGGCCTGCTTAGGGAACTAGATTGAATTACCAAATTTTATGTTGTAATTTCCCGATCCCTGAATAAAATTCGATTATGTAATTCAATAATCGAATTTTATTCAGGGATCGGGGCTACCATGATTGGTCGTACATTGCTGTTTTTGATTTCCATCTTAAGTTTCAACAATTTTGTGCAGAGCAATGTATAAAGAATTTGCGTTCGAAATCTTTTTTCCTGGTAACTTCTGGTTTTTGTGGTAAAATTCGGTTATTTTTAATTACGTTACGAGCATCCAACTCGTTCTTAATATAAAGTGATTCATTTGATAAGTTTTGTAATTAAAAAAAAAAAAACAAATTCTGTTCTAATAAAAGTTTTAACGAATACAATTCTTCTGTATAATAAGTAAAGTTTATAAAAAATCTTATTTTGAAATTATGTCTTAAGTATATAATCATATCTATATAATTTAAGAACAACTTATCTAATGTTTTACTTTATTAAAATAGCTATTTAATGTAATGATTTGTAGTCTAATAAATAAATTGTTAAAGTTAATCTGTGTTTTCTTGATCATCATAAATATAAAAAAATACCACAATAAAATGAAAAATAATTTATTCGCTAAGATCTCAGTTTTAAATATCATCTCATACAATCAAAATACATGAGGTATGCTTAAATCTAGTTTTTGTCAGTCTTAAGGTTAGGGGGAGCAAATCGCGGTTGTAAGCTTGATTTCATTGATATTACTCATATAAACCGACTTCAAAAAAAAGGATGAAGTTCTATGTTCGACTGTATGTATCTTTTTTTATGTGTGCACTGTTTTCTCCGCCATTTGTAGACGGATTACGATGCTACAGACCGAGACACAATCGTCAAACTTAGAACACCCCTGTTTTTTTTTGTCGTGGATTAATAAACACTATCCGATAGAATTATCCAGCCAGTGTGAGATCTCTGTGGGCAAAGCCTTCGCCGTATTAACTGCAGTACGAATGTCAGCAGACGATAACGACAATGCGTACAACCTGAAAAAAAAAGAGATTTAAGGCGACTACAGCACCTAAATTACGATTTTATGATGCGTAGATAAGCATGACGCACTGCATTGAATCGAAGAAAAAAATACTACGGTAATATTCAGGACATAAACTAGATAAGTAGTTTGCTGAAAACATGATTCAGCACTTTTGGTTCGATAGAAAAAGCGCACAAATTCACCTCTAAATATCAATATTGTGTATCTTTTAAGCTGTAAAAACGATAGTAAAATGCACACAGGAACTTGGATTTGCTATCAAAATGTTGGTGATTGAACACTCTCGATAAGTAGTTAACGCATTTTTCGATTTAAGCTGTTATTTCGATAAATCTCATTTTTCTAACTTTCGAACATGTTTTTACGCATGCCTTTATCGGGTGCTGTAGTCGCCTTAAGATTCACACGTAAGGTGAATTCAAATTATTTAGCGAAACTTTATGGGGTGGTTCTCCCTGAAAACTGGATTAACTCTCCAAGCACCGTCACGCGCTTGTTTAAGGTAATACAAATCTTACACACCCGGGTGTGCAAGAATCCCGCGAAGATTTAAAAAACACCCGGCCGGCCCCCACCCAATATACGCCTATGAAAGAAAAGAAAGAAAAAATTTTTATTGGCATCACTATCCGCTTTCACACAGTGATATCAGTGTTTAAATGTGCACCATTTTTATTAATTTAGTTTTGATATTCAGTTTGCAAAATTTTAAATTAATTTTTTTTTTGTTTGTTAATTATGAGTTTTTTTTTGACATGAGTTTTTTAAAAAATTTGACATAATTCTTTTTATTTTTTAACATTGTAATAATTTTAGTAATTTGTTTTGTATATGTATCTGATTGTGTAATATGGCCAAAGCCTGAAATAAATGATTATTATAGTACATAGGTAGACAAAATTCACAGTTATTATATTGTAATTATGATCTAATGACGCCAATGGCCCTACTCAGCATAATTGTGGTTTCGGAAGAATCCACAACGCTGGTCTTCCGTGGAAACCTACTACAAGGAAGAGTTGGCAGCTGGCACGTTCTAAGATCTTCTTTTGCTCCCAGTCCAACATGGAAAAGCTTATAAACATTTTTATACTGGTAGATAGATACATATAACATACTAGCACTCCGCCCGGGACTTCGTTTCCGTGGGAATTCGGGAAAGTTACGTAACTTATGTTACTTAGGGATACCGTAGCGTTCAATGGTGAAATAATTTTTTAAATCGGTCCAGTAGTTTCGGAGCCTGTTCTATTCAAACAAACAATCAAATCTTTCCTCTTTACTGGGTGAAAACAAACCTCCTAGCTATATTCAAAATCCTGAACCAGTATCACTCAAAAAAGACATTTATGAAAAAAAAAATTAAATATTTTTTTCCATGGGAATAATTCATTTTTTGCCTAAACGTAGACATTACTCCTACACCAGGCACGCGAGGGGTGCGGGTAGCGTGAGGGGGGTGCGCCCGAGTGGTGTCTACGTTTAGAAAAAAAAATCCTCCTCCCAAAAAAAAAATAATTAAAAGTGTTCAGTAAGTGACGGCCGGTTTGGTCGAGTGGTAGTGACGCTGCCTCTTGATCGGCGGGTCCTGGGTTCGATCCCCAGTCGGTGCAAACATTTGTGTAAAAGCAGATGTTTGTTCTCGGGTCATGGGTGTTTGTGTTTGTCTTTATGTGTTCCAAGGGACCCACGACACAAGGGAAAACCTTAGTGTGGGCCTTTGAGTGTGTAGCGTTTATTTATTTATTTTTTATTTTTAGTGATACTGGTTCAGGATTTTCAATAAAGCTAGGAGGTACTTTTTCAACCTGTATAATCTATATATATAAAAATGGAACCCGATTTTCGTTGTCACGGCATCACGCGTGAACGGCTGGACCGATTTGGATGATTCTTTTTTTGTTGTGTTCCTTATTGTCAGGAGAAGGTTCTTATGAAAGGAAAAACTAAAAAAGTGCCACGGGAACGAAGTCCCGGGCGGAAAGCTAGTATTAGTATAATGTACCTGTGTTCCTTCCGCGCGGCCCCGCCCCCGCACTCCCCGCGGCCGCGCGCCGGGACTATGATCTCCAAACTCTGGAGATGTTCGAACGCTTTGAGAATCACTGGGCGAGGCACCGATTGGCTGCTCGAATTCGTTTGGGCGAATTTTTGGTATCTGGAAAAAATAAATACATATATCGTATAGAATAGAATAGATAATTCTTTATTGCGCAGGACATTACAGTAGAAAAACACATAACAAGAAAAAAAGAGCTTAATATCAACACAAAAATAAAGAAAAAAAATTAGTCACGTTTTTTTTTTTTATTATAAGATGGGTTAACTCTTGACCTCAATCTTGACCATAAGGTCAAAGATGAGGTCGACGATTGAGCGAGTTAACCCAGAAAATGCCTATAAAGGCACTGGTACTCCCACGCACCGACGGAACACAGCAAGCTGTTTGGCGTCGGACTTCGGTAGGAGGGTGGTCGCGAACCAGACGGCCCTTTACAGAGCCTACAACACCGCATGAGACCATAGGACGAGACCTCAGATTCAGAAAAAAAAATGAAGTATCGTTGCCTGGGACGGATTACTAGGAGGCAGGTCTCATTTGCGTTCCTTAGTCGCCTCTTACGACATCCACGGAAAGAGATGGGGTGGTGTTATTCTAAACCGATCACCACACGGTGCAGTGTAAGAGGGTGTAAGTATATATTTTTTTTACCAGCAGCCCATACATTTACGTCCCCACCGAGGGGCATTTAGGCGTCCCTTCAAAACACGAAGGGGATTTAGGCCATAGTCCACCACGCTGGCACAATGCGGGTTGTTTGACCGAGCACTTTTTCGAAAACGAATTTTCTCAGACATGCGGGTTTTATTAAGATGTTTTCCTTCACCGCTGAGCTAGCGATAATTAATGAAAAATCCGTACATAAATCCAAAATAACGAATTTAGTAGTACAGGCCCGCACCAGGATTTGAACCCGCAACCTTCCAGTTACAAGTCTGGCTCATGTATGCCTTTTTTGTAAATGAATAAACAATTTATCTATTACTAGCATTCCACCCGGTACTTCGTTCCCGTGGAAATTTGGGGAAAATTTTGTAGCCTAAGTGTTAGTCCAGTGTCTTATAGTAACAAATAATTTTAAATGGTTAACTCTCGACAAGACAAGACGCTCACTGTTTGTCGTATTCGTACCTTTTTACGTTTAGTCTCATATTCATCGTGCGGTCTTAGGATCACGTTCACTATGCTTTGTGTCCAGTGTAACAATGATTTTAATGACTTTGTGGATTGCGATGGCTGTAAAAGAAGTCTCTGCTTCGGTTGTGCCTGCGTGAGGGAAGCAGTCTACAGAAAATTGACCGCCGACAAAAAGGCAGCTTGGAGATGCCCTCAATGTAAGTCCGTGAGCCCTAATCCAAATCACAGGGCTAATGATGATATTATACTCCGTGAATTGAGTGAAATCAAAGCTTCGCTGGCCCGCATCCCTGTGCTTCATGACGACATCAAGTCAATTAAAAGCGATCTTGAGGAACTAAGGCGGTCGTGCATTTACAACGATGAAAGGTTAGACGAATTTGAGGGCAGAATGAAGCAGATGGAGAATGAGATGGCCAAGGTACAACAGATCCAAGATAAATTATCTACTGTGTTAACTGAGTTCGAGGTACTTAAAAATGAGAACATAGACAAAGAGCAGTGGTGCAGATTGAATAACGTGGAAGTTAGGGGTGTCCCTTTTAAATCGGGCGAGAACTTGTTCCAGATATACGATGCCCTGTGCAAGTTTGTGGGCTATAGTGTCCCAAGATCCCAGGTCGATTACATATCTAAAGTACCGACGTTCAACCCTAATGAAAAGAGTATTGTAATACGTCTCACAAACAGATATGTAAAAGAAGAACTTGTTGCGGCAGCTCGGGCAAAGAAAAACATAACAGCTGGTGATATTGGGTTTGCTGGAAACACCGCCCGTGTTTTTGTCAATGACCACTTGACTCCTACTTCAAAAAAGCTTCTCACGAAAGTGAAGACCCGTTCGCAGGAGAAGCACTTTCAGTACGTGTGGGTTAAATACGCAAAAATTCACATCCGCAAAAATGACACAAGTCCGATACTAATAATCAGAAATGAAAAGGATTTAAACAAGATAAATTAAACTATTTTTTATTCCATTTTTGCGTGTTTTTAGAGCTAACTGTTTTATTTAATACTCTAAAACTATATTGCATACTGCATGTTGATTTGAAAAAGGGTCCAAGAAATATGTTACTACCTCTTCGCCTACATTCCGAGTTCTTTTGTTTACGCCAAACCGGTCTTATCAGTGATGCGCTGTGCCTGCACCTGTTTATTGCTTTACTGCTCTATTGCCATACATTACGCATTATCTTCTCACTCACTTGCACTTACGCTGCATTTGCACTATGTCGAATTTGCGGCGGATTATGTTACTATTGCTCCCGCTCAATGCTTTTACCTATGAAATCCGAATTGCCACTATTTCTTAATTTCTTTGATATTAATCAGTTATACAAGCCATATTTGCTATATAAATGGCTAATAATAATTTAAAAAAATGATAATAAACTCAGGATTTATTATCAGAATGTTCGTGGGTTACGAACTAAAACTTTAACATTTTATAGAAATATTTGCTTGAGTAACTACGACATTATTATTTTAACAGAAACTTGGCTTTTAGAGGGCATTAAAGATTCTGAGCTGTTTGACAATAGGTATATTGTGTGGCGGCGTGATCGTGATTACAGCCTTACAAAACAGACCCGTGGGGGAGGAGTACTCATAGCGACTCACAAAAACATATCATGTACTCCGAAACCCACTTTCCATACTTCCGCTGAAGACTTGTGGTTGACCGTGACTTTGCACGGAAACCGTAATATCACTCACTTACATTTATGTGTCCTTTATTTGTGTGGTCAGAATTTGGGATCCTCTTTTTCTATTCAATTATCAAATTTTCTGTCTGGGCTAGGAAACTTTGTTTTGACTCACCCGGGTGACAAATTCTTAATAGCGGGAGATTTCAACCTAAGCGGTATCCATTGGGTACCTGAGAATAATTATTTTGTTCCGGTAGGAAACATTTCTCAAGATGAGAACTTATTGGTAGATGAGATGAACTTGCAAGGTTTATACCAGTTCAATGGTATACGAAATGCTTACAATAAAATCTTGGATTTAATTTTCTCGAATGACGACTTATCAGTGTCCAAATGCGTAGATACATTGGTACCCATTGATCCATATCATGAAGCTCTCTGTATTGAAATGTGTTTTATAAATTTAAGGCCTTTGACACCTGCGCCTAGAATAAAATTTTTATATAATAAAGGTAATTATGATGCTTTTAGTTCTGATCTCAAGAATATCGATTGGCGTTCGGATTGTAACTCCAGATCACTTGAGGACTGTGTTAGCTACTTCTATTCATCTGTGAATTCCTTAAGGGACAAATACATTCCTTCTAAAGTGTGTACTAATAATAATTACCCTATATGGTACTCTCCCGCTCTAATTAAGGTCATAAAAGAACAGTATAAATTTTATCGTAAATTCAGAAATTACAACAACCGCAATGATGGGGAGACTATGCGCCTTCTGCGTAATCGTGCAAAAAGGCTGGAACGAGAGTGTTACGAGAGTTATATTGCTTCAGTTGAAAAATCGATCGTAAGGGATCCCAAGCGCTTCTGGGGATTCATTAAATCACGTTCTAAATCTAATGTGATGCCTAGTAGTATGACCTATAACGATAGTCTCTTGAATAGCGGTGATGCCATATGTGATGCTTTTGCTGCGTACTTCAACTCAAATTTTCTCATTCCAAATATTCACTCACCAACTCGTGGTGACTAAGTTGGATCCTAATAAGTCTGCAGGCCCAGATCAGTTACCGGCTCTGATATTAATTAATTGTGCAGAGGCACTGTCTCTACCGGTTTCCTTGTTGTTCAGAAGATCACTAGAGGAATGTCAAGTCCCAGAGCTCTGGAAATCAGCATATATAACCCCTGTCCACAAAAAAGGGCCTAGGAACAACATTTCCAACTATAGACCAATTTCTAAATTATGTATTATTTCCAAATTATTTGAAAAGGTTGTGCACTCCCAGGTCTATACTGGCATTCGGCAGTCTTTGAATAGTTTTCAACACGGATTTATCCCTTGCAAGTCAACCGTTACTAATTTAACTATTTTTAATGAGTATATAACTGAATCTATGGATGAAGGTCATCAAGTGGATACTATTTACACTGACTACAGCAAGGCCTTTGATCGTATCAACCACAAACGGTTACTTTACAAGCTGGAATGCATAGGAATTAGGGGCGACTTGCTAAGGTGGTTCGCATCTTATATTGCTAATAGAACGCAAGCAGTAGTGGTTAATAATTATGTCTCAAGCTGGATTAAGGTGCCCAGTGGCGTCCCTCAAGGATCGCTTTTGGGGCCACTTTTGTTTGTTATCTTTATAAATGACATTAGCCTTTGTATACGTACATCCAAAATTTTATGCTTCGCCGATGACATGAAAATATTTTCACGGGTTTCATCAGTAGATGCCGCTGAAGCGCTTCAGGGCGATCTAGACAGGCTAGTTGATTACTGTTCCTTGAATGACCTCGACTTGAATCCTTCGAAATGCTCCGTAGTCACGTTCAGTCGTAAAAAGAATAATATTCTGTATAATTATAAAATAGGTGATCAACTTCTACCTAGAGACACTGTAATTCGTGACTTGGGGGTTTTCCATGATTCCAAGTTATTATTCAATAATCATATTGAGAACATATTGGCTAGGTCATTTAGGGCCCTAGGATTTGTGATGCGTAGCACTAGAGACTTCAATCATGCTAAAACGGTTAAAATTCTTTATTGTGCATATGTTAGAAGTACTCTGGAATATGCGTCGCAGGTGTGGAGCCCCAGATATGCTGTTTATCGGACTAGAATTGAGCGTATACAGCAAAAATTTCTGAAATATTTGTGTTTTAAAATGAAGGTACCATACAGCTCTAGTCGTTATCTCGAAATCTGTAGACAATTTCATCTTTTACCACTTGAGATGCGCCGTAATATCGCAGATATGTCATTTTTATTAAAAATAGCTTCATCTTACATTGACTGTTCGGAGCTCCTAGAAAAAATTAATTTAAATGTTCCACGATCAACTCATCCTCGTCGTAAAATACCACTGTCACTTCCATCAGCCAGTACTAACTACAGACAGAATAGTTTCATGTACCGAGCGAGTAGTGGTTTCAATGATCTGTCGTGCTCCTTCGACATAGATTTGTTTGGCACTAGTGTTGTGGCAGCCAAGCGCCTTATAATTAATAGTTTTTTTCACTGCGTGGCGTTCAGGCAATGAGATGGCACAGCGATCATCTGTTCCAAATAAAAACACCCTTGGTTTAATTGAGGGATTGGGCGTGGAGGTGTGAATATTGGCAGCACCTATTTTCTATCAAATTGATTAAAATTATGATTTAAGGCTTCTTGTCGAAATTTTAGAGTTAAGTATACCTTCTTTATTATTACTACTATAAATCTATAAGCGAACGTCTGTAATTGGTTATATGTATCTATACTTTAGTTCCAATTTGTTTTTTGATACTGATGATGTTCCATGTTTAATTAAAAAAATAAAAAATAAAAAAATAAAAATAAATTTCACGCCATTTCTACACATGCTGCAATTGCTCGCAGCGCCTTTCGAAATGCAACCCAAATAATCGTTGTTCTGAATGAAGTTCAAATACTCGACAACAGATGGCGCCACTACACTTAATTTCCAAGCCCTTATATCTTTAAAAACACGCCCTTTAGGTTAAAACGGGAACTTTCTTGTTCGAGGGGGGAAAAGGGCTATCACACTATATAAGTCCCTTTATCGTGCTGGGACTCCTTTTTAAGTTTTATCGGCACGCACATTTTATTAACTTAGTTTTATTATATATAATGATTATTATTTATATTATCAACTGGGCTATCACTGCTTCTTTACCAATACTTGATTAAAAATTACCCAGCGAAACTTTATGGGTCGATTCCTCCCTGTGAAACTGAACAACTTCCCCAAGGAATTAGGAACCAATATGAAATTTACAAGTGATCTTTAGCTAAAATTCACTAATTGGTAGAGCACTAAGAAAGCGTTTACCAAAATTCCCACGGGAAACATAGTAAATTAATGAAAAACATACGTGTATTGCATAACGTGTTCGTAAATTAAAAATAATTAAAAATTCAGGTCTCTCCATAAAGCCCAATGGTCTTTAGGGGCCGTCCATTTATCACGTGAGGCTCGAAAGGGGGGGGATGGGGTTAAGCAAAAATCACGAAACATCACAAGGGGGGAGGGGGGTGTAGTAAGATATCACGTGTATTTATTTTTTCGTCAAACGCGCGATTTCTAAACCGAAAAACGGACGTGTAGTGTTATTCCAGTCAAAAACAACCTGCAACATTTCTGTCTAGACATTTTTAAAATTAGATTTTACTTTGTATCTGTATTTAAAGATTATATTTTAAAAAATTTAAGATTCTTTGTAGGTACTTCAAATTACACGTGATTTTGGGTGGGTGGGGGAGGGGGGGTTGAAAAAAACATCACGTGATTAATGGACGGCCCCTTATGGGGAGACTTGAATTTTTAATAATTTTTTTAGATTTGAAAGTAACATTAAGTAACTGAGGTATATTTAAAGTCAACCAACATATAGTTAAGCTGTTAATACTATACTAGCTTCCCACCCGGGACTTTTTTCCCGTGGGAATTTCGGGAATTAATTATACATAATCCTTCCTCTTGAATCACTCTATCTATTCCTGAAAACCGCATTAAAATCCGTTGAATAGTTTAAAGGAGATCTATGCGAACAGACAGCGGAAGCGACTTCACTTTATGCTATGTTAAAAAGAAGCTTTTGATTACCTGAATTAATAAAAAATATATATTTCCACTTACCTATGCAAAACCATTTCAAAGTTAAGCGGTTGATAATCTAATATCTCAGAGCCATGCAACATGGCGATGACGAGACTCAGTTCTAATATAGACAGAGACTGTATCTGTCTCACTCTGTGCTGAGGGGCCACTGTGCTGTCCACTACTTGGCAGAAGTCAGCTGGTTCGATGCACGGTTTTGACGGTTTCAGTTTTGATACTAGTTGGAACTGGAATGTTAAAGTTGATTAATTTTTTAACATACATACTTACATACATTCGCTCACGCCCATAATCCCTAACGGGGTAGGCAGAGCATCAGTGGTTCTAGAACCGGTTTGTATGGATGTATGTCTCTTTCACGTTTAAACGGCTGGACCAATTTTGATGAAATTTTAGTATGGAGGTAATTGACACGTAATTTTCCCATATTCCCAAGGGAACGAAGCTAGTCTCTCATAAAAATCGAGTGAATAGGCATTTGTTGCATCTTATCGCTCGCTACATCTTCGACCACATCTTCAAATCAAATCAAATATACTTTATTGTACACACAAATAGAAAAATAACTAAAAATAAGAATAAATTAACATAAACCCAAGGCATATAAAATAAGGCGGTCTTATCGCTTTCAGCGAGTTCTTCCAGGCAACCCCACAATCTAGCTCTTCGCCCCTGAGCTAGATTGTGGTCAAGGGCAAACCCATTCTCTATAAAAATAACATACATACACTCACGCTTATAATTCCTTTTGGGGAAGGCAGAACGTCATGCAATTCTAGAACCACTTGAGACCACTTTTGACTTTTTATTCTGAGGTTATTAGATGGAACAAGAGTTTAATGGTGACAGGTTGTCAGCCTTTTGCCCGTACAGCAAAACCATCGTTTCCCAGTTACTGGCTTCTACAGTATGCATGGGAAGAGTTGTCAGCTGGCACATTTAGTTTTTCTAACAGACAGACAGACAGACAGACAAAGAATTTATTCATTGCTTTAAAACAGACACACAACATTCAAAACAGTCAGAAGTACAAATACACATTATAGGTTACAGAGTTATTCTAGTGTTGTGTGTGTGTCAGAATGCAACAAAAAGGCCATAGCTCAGCATAAGCTTTGTCCAAAGGACAAAACACTGGTATTCTGCTATAACCTCATTAACGTCAGTCACGAGTGCACAGACCACTCCCAGTCCAGTGTGGAAATATCCAAATACAGGGTGTTAAGTAATTCGATCTTATCCTCTCAGGTGGTGAATCAGCCCATGAAACTGAACAACTTTCCCTAAGAACAAATGCCGAAATACGAAAAAAAAATTTGACTTCCCATACAAAATGATTTATCAGCTGATGCAATTTGTATGGGAAGTTAAAAATTTTCATGGGCTGATTCACCACACGAGAGGATAAGATCGAATTACTTAACACCCTGTATTCATATATACGCTCACGCCTGTAATCCCATACAGGTTAGGCAGAGCATCAAACCGTGTGGTGATCGGTTGAGAATAACACCACCCCATCTCTTTCCGTGGGTGTCGTAAGAGGCGACTAATGAAACACAAATGAGACCTGCCTCCTAGTAATCCATCCCAGGCAACGACACTTCATTTTTTTCTGGATCTGAGGTGTCGTCCTATGGTCTCATGCGGTGTGGTAGGCTCTGTAAAGGGCCGTCTGGTTCGCGACCACCCTCCTACCGAAGTCCGACACCAAACAGCATGCCGTGTTCCGTCGGTGCGTAGGAGTACCAGTGCTTTTATAGGCATTTTCTGGGTTAACTCGCTCCATCGTCGACCTCATCTTTGACCTTATGGTCAAGATTGAGGTCAAGAGTTAACCCATATTATAATAAAAAAATAAAATCAGTGGTTCAGAACCACCTGATGCTACATATGACATAATTCATTAAAAAATATTTCACTTACCAAAACATTCCTAAATTCTTGTTCGTTCGCACTATAATAGCAATACTTTTCAACAGCATCAATAACTTTCTGGTTATCTACCAGACTCCTTATATGGGCATTCCAGTCTTTAATGAAATTCGAATCTAATGCCATAAACTCTTTAGGGTCTATTTTACATTGCGCTAATATTTCTTCAGGGATTGGGTGTATGTCTTGATCTGTTTCCATTGGTTCCTCTGTGGCTAAAGCGGATTTAAAAAAATCTTATAATTGTTGTGTAGAAAATGTTATAATTTATTCTTTTTTTTTTTTTAAATAAATAAATTTTTTCAATGAAAAATAATAATAAAAGGGTAACAAAAACCAGCAATGTACACGGTGCGCCCCCGAATGCGGAGTGCAGGGCCCCGATTCTGTAACTTCAGTTGTGTGTTGATGGAATGGAGACCATTTTATCTGTTCAGGTGGCGAAATTGAGAACTATTTAATTTTCATATACTTGCTGACAACCACCGTGACCAGCAGCGCCACCGCTAACCGAAAGTAAAATTGCAAACTACCTGCAATTGAAAATTCAGTTGGCGGTGGCGCCACCAGTCGATGCAGCCGGCATTAGATGTATGAAATTTGGATAGTTCTCAATTTCGCCACCTGAACGGATAAAATGGCGATCATTCCATCGACACAAACTGAAGTTACAGAATCGGGGCCCTGTTTCGCGGTTCATTGAAAGAAAGAAAAAAAATGACGTCATTAATTTTATTATTAATTAATAGCCATTTGTGATAGCCCATGTGATGTGATAGCGGTGATAACCCAGTTGGTAATGAGCCAGACTTATAATCGGAAGGTTGCGGGTTCAAATTCTGGCGCAGGCCTGAACCACTAAATTCGTCTTTTCGGATTTATGTACGGATTCCTAATTATCACTTGCTCAACAGTGAAGGAAAACATCGTGATGAAAATTCATTTTCGAAAGACGAGCGGTCCACCAACCCGCGTAGTTAAATAATAAAAACTCCCTAAATTGTCATTTTCGGGATAAAATCGGGATGGTCTCCACACTTTCTCCTATCGGCGATAACTTTACATGTAGTTTTATTTCTATTTATATATATATATATCTTACACATTCGTTAGTGGAAGTTGTCGTTGGCACAACTTCCGATCCCAAGATATCACATCGTAGGGCTAACGCACGCACACATACATATACACCGGCGCACATACACACACACACACACACACACACACACACACACATGCACGTACACACACTTTGATTTAAGTAAATTTAGATATATTTTTGTTTTGTTTTTTAAACTGGGATTGTGCGAGGCACACCCAACACAAGCAAATTAATGCTTACTGGGCTGGCCTCGAGTGAAAATGTAAAAATTACTTCTAGAAATAAATACATTTTCATTTTCAAAATACGACGTGTATCCGATCTTAGTTAGGGGGCAGATTCCACCATTTATGTATTGACTATCCTGTCCCTTAGATCCGGTATTGTCTACTTAACAGAGACTATTAAAAAAAACTCACCAAAAGATTTCTTCTTGCCCTTTTTCTTCACCTCTTTCTTCACAGGTACACTGAGCAACTCCATCATGACTCCCCTGTGGGTCTCTAGGGGTGTCATCAGAGGGTCATCTTCTGATGTTTCATTTGGGAAGATAAATATGTGACGGTGAGAGAAACGGGATTTGACTCGTTTTTCAAGAAGATCCATCACATCTATGCGGTTGGTTATGTCTGGAGGGGAACAAAAATACAAATTACTAGCTGATGCCAGGGGGGTGTCACTCCGCAGTTTAGGCACGTTCGCGCGGCGGGCATACTGAGTATGCCAGCGAGCGCGGGTTACTACTCGCCGCGCGCGCGTGAGCCGCGTTGGTCGCGTGTTGAATAAAATAATAAGTAGGTATATCTACTTATTAACAATATTAAAACCAGACAGAAACACGTTTTGCCATCACAATAGTCTGTAGGTGTCTGTAGTTAGTAGGTATTTAGGCTAGGTATCAAATAACATGTTTGGTTATGTTATCTTGTGTTTTTACCTACTACACTTCCTAACTAAAGTTACTCTTGATTTTATAAGCAGTGTTATCTTACTTAATTAACTTCAATAATAATTTTACCTCTAAATCGGCGGCGAGTGTTAACCCTGAGCTCTCGTCGCAAACGCGGCATCGAGTCGGCGGTGCGCAATAGAATATGAACGCTAGCGGCCGACTATAAGTTTCAATTTCTCTTGCAAGCCTGTGCCGCTTGCAAATAGTAGGCAAATTTTTATGCCTAAAGTTGACTTTTGTTAGGGAGTGAGACTTCTGTACGTTAGTACTATTATTTATTCTGTGTTATTACTTTTTAACCACGTTTGTATGTATGTATGTATGTACGTAACTGCAGGAGCAATATAGAGTAGGAAAGCCATTGACAAACAGCTTTGGAAAACGCTAGGGGAAGCCTTTGCCAAAGGGCAATCATACCAATATACATTTTTTTTTACCAATGTTAAGTTATTTTCTGAATAACTGTTATTTTCTTTTAGTTTATGATTGTTCTTATTTTCTGTTTTCTTATTTGCTTTTCTAGTTATTCACTTATTTTATTTATTATGATACGAGATGTATCTGTGTGTCTGTCTGTGGCTTCGTAGCTCGTAACGAATGGACCGATTTTGATGTGTTTTTTTGCTAAATCGATATGGTTCTTAGCTATGTTTTATGTTCTGTTAATTGTACTGTATGTCTCTATGTGCAAATAAAGTATATTATACTGTATCAAAATGGGTTCAGTCGTTTAAGTGTTATAAGCGATAAATGAATAGAATAGAATAGAAAAATCTTTATATTATAGGACATTCAGAATGTCACTTAAAACAAGTCAAGATTACAATGAATTACATACAAACATACATTAAACGATTTAAATACATACATACGCATTCGTTCTATTGACCCTACTGACTCTACGCCTATTCGCAAAGGTGCAGTCTTCCTCAGAGAAGAACAGGCAAGAAACTCTGAGGTTGTCGATATGTCATTGTCGATAGTGATAAAAAATAATCATTTTAGAGTAAAGTATTGGAATAAAAAGTGACCTTTTCAATAAGGGTCGCCGCACACGGGCCACAAACGTCGCCACCGGTATATTTCCTGCAGTTTTCATACATTTTATATGGAGTCGCCGCACACGGTTGACGCCGGTGTCCGCCACTTCTAGCTTCTCGTGGCGGCGTTTTACTGACCCTAAGTAGTATCAACAGTATTTGTTTGCTTTGATTTGCGCCGACTAAACCCGAATATGAACACCATTTTCTACTGCCTTGCGGATTTCGAACATAGTGCATACGAAACAACTAATGATGAACTAACTCCTACACACGGTAGCACATCAGAGCAACCAGGCTATACATGTTGACCTAGACGTCGCCCTTATCACTCGGCAGAACATGTCACATTAAATAATAATACTCTCATCATCTCATCATTAGCCTGTATCAGTCCACTGCTGGACATAGGCCTCTCCTATGGCACGCCACTGAGCTCGGTCTTCAGCTCTCCTCCTCCAACTACTGCCCGCTACTTTACGAATATCGTCACCCCACCTAGTAACAGGGCGCCCTACGCTACGTTTGCCGATTCGTGGTCTCCATTCTAGAACTTTTCTGCCCCAACGGCCATCGGTTCTACGACAGATATGACCAGCCCACTGCCACTTAAGCTCGCTAAATAATACTCGTCGGCCCTTAAACCTTCGCGCGATCCTTGCACACCCGTGTGTGCGAGATTTGTATCGCCCGCGCCGCGTAAACAAGTGCGCGACGGGTTAAATACTCACTTATAACACGCATAGGCCCATAAACACTCATAACACACATTGGCGCAGTATGTTGGTGCGTGATATCGAATAGGTTATACAACAACGTCTGCGCGCGTCCCACTCGGCAGAACATATCACATTCAGTAATAACACTCACCGCCCATGAATACCCACTAATAACACACATCGGCGCAGTATGTTGGTGCGTGATAGATATCAAACAGGTTATACAGCAACGTCTTCGTTCGTCCTATTCAGCAGAACATGGCACATTCACAAATAATAACACTCAACGACCCATGAAAATTCACTCATAACATGCATAGGCCCATGAATACTTACAATTCTTACAAATAACACGCGTAGGCCCATAAATACTCACTCACAACACGCTAAGGCAAACAAATACTCACTAATAACACACATCGGCGCAGTATGTTGGTGCGTGATATCGTATACGTTATACAGCAACGTTTAGGCGCATCTTACTAGGCAGAATATATCACATTCAGTAATAACACTCATCGGCCCATGAATACTCACTAATAACACACATCGGTGAAGTATGTTTGTTGGGACCTCTTTTTATTTTATAAGTTTTTTAAGTTTATGGTTTGTCTGCCTTTGAAGTTTGAGATAAAAATGTGAATATCGTTTTGTAATTTTGTAAAAATATTAAAAAATAAATATAAGAACACCACATATGGGCTCGTGAATTATTTTGTGTAATTGTTTATAGTCAGGAGTACCGCAGAGTGTTTTTATAAACTGGCGACCGTAATGGAGCGCGCAAAGGCGGAACTTAGTATTGCCAGACGGCTATTTACCCTTTGCGCTAACGAACTAGAAAAAGCCTTAAGCGAAAAAGATCTAATGATTATTGCCGCGCTCTCCGAGAAGCTGTCTCGGCATCAAGACCATCTCAGTAGTGTGCAAAATAAATTGATAAATATATGGCTTGATGACGAAGAGCGAGACGATGCTGCCTTAGAGGCCGATATTGTAGCGGCTGATGTTTATGAGAAGCGGTGGTACGTATTGCGGCAAAGATCCAAAGACGCCTTAAAAGATGTTGACTCGTCAGATAATGTTAACACCGTGAAGAGTGCCAATGAGTCAGAGAGCACTAAATCATGTCGCCGTATGATGAAGCTTCCTAAATTCGAGTTGCCTATTTTTGACGGCGAAGTTAAGAACTGGATCAGTTTTTGGTCACAATTTAAAAAGATTCATGAAGACCAGAGTGACCTTACTAACGATGACAAAATCCACTATCTACGCCAGTCAATGGAAAAAGGATCAGTAGCGAGAGAATTTATTGATAGTTTTCCTCCGTGTGGTGAGAATTATGAGAAAGCCGTAAGTCAATTAAAGCAGAGATTCGGCCAAGAAGAGTTTATCATAGAACATTATGTACGAGAACTTTTAAAGTTGGTAGTCGTCAAAAGTAGCAGTAAGTTTAGTACGCGGGAGCTGTATGATAAACTCATGACCCAAATTTTGGCTCTAGAATCACTTGGCTTTACGCAAGATAAATACGCAGCATTTCTTTATCCGATGGTTGAATCATCTTTACCCGACGAAATACTAAAAGCATGGAATCGATCGAATATTCATTTGGAGAGCAAAGAAAAGTCACTTTCTAAGCTATTGGAATTTGTTAGATTCGAAGTGGAATCGGAAGAGAAAATCAGAATGGCTCATTTCCATGAAAATCATTCTACTAATTCTCCATCAACGTCATCGGCAGCGTGTCTGACAACGTCAATCAGAAAAAGTCAGAAATCAGAAAATGAGTGCGATGTCAGCAAACAGAAAGAGATTGGATGTGTTTGGTGTGCAAAGAGTTCACACGCAAGTTCAGAGTGCGCAATCGCTATTAAAATGACTATGGAAGAGCGCAAAGAGTTTTTGAAACAAATTAGAGCGTGCTTTTTTTGCCTAAGAAAAGGCCATACAGCCAAACATTGTCGTAGACACCCGAAATGTGTTGTTTGTGGAAAACGTCACTACGCTCTCATGTGTAATGATCTTCCAAAAACTTTTCATGCCGAAAAGCAGGAGTCTTCACCTCGTCAAGCTGTTTTAAGTCAGTCAGAACCGAGTAAGACGGTATTACTTCAAACCCTGAAGGTAAATATCTTGGTTAATAATAAGATACTTCCTGTTCGAGCGCTGTTGGATTCAGGTGCGCAAAGATCTTTTATTAGAAGCTCTGCAGCTGAGAAAATGAGTTTGAAGCCTGTCGGTGAGCAAAGCTTGGTACATAACTTGTTCGGCGGTCAAATTACAAAGAAACAGACTTACAAAGTATATGATATTAACATTATGTCACTTGATGGAGCCTATAGTAACAAGCTTACCGTACTTAGTCAACCTGTATTATGCGGTTATTTACCAAAGTTAAGAGACAACCGTATTTTGACTGACCTGCGTTCTAAAGGAATTTCCCTATCTGATTGTTTTGACGACGAAACAGATATTAGTTTGTTAATCGGTTCCGATGTTTTAGGTTTATTCCTGACTGGTCGAGTGGAGCGTGTTGATGAGAATTTGTTGGCGATGGAGACGAAACTTGGCTGGACGCTTCAAGGTCCTGTTATTGGTGCGTACTGCGCCTTAGATGAGGTAAACACACTTCATGCTTCCTGTTCTTGTGATGCATCGGACTTCTGGCGCTTGGAGACTTTAGGTATAAGAGACGAGGCCGAAGTAAAGTCTCAAAAAGTCGCTGAGTCCGAGGTAGAGAGTTTCTTCAGAAGCACGATACGCGTAGATGATGACGGTCGATACGAAGTTAGGCTTCCTTGGTCAGAGAACTCTAAAATTCTTGAGCCTAATTATAATTTAGCTCTGAAACGTCTTAACTCAACGACATCTAGATTATCTCGCTTAGGTATAGCAGAAGAGTACGACACTTCTTTTAGGGAGTGGTTAGACAGTGGCATTATAGAAAAGGTAGAGCAAGACGATTCGCAAGTCGGTCACTACTTACCGCACCATGCCGTAATTCGAGAGTCAAGTGCTACGACGAAAATTAGACCGGTATTCGACGCGTCGGCATTAGATCAAAATGGTTTCTCATTAAATTCATGTTTAGAGAAGGGGGTTAATTTGATTGAGATGATTCCACGGTTATTAACGCAATTTAGGAAAAATGAGATTGGGGTAACGGCGGATATTAAGAAAGCCTTTCTACAAATTTCGTTACACCCACAGGATAGAGAATATCTTAAGTTTTTGTGGTGGAGAGATATTAACAAGTCACCCAGAGTTTTACAAACTTTTAGGCATCGTCGTGTAGTTTTTGGGGTGACCACAAGCCCTTATATCTTATCCGCTACTATTTTGTATCATTTAGAAAAGTACAATAGTGACACAGCTGATTTATTAAAGAAAAGTTTTTATGTAGACAATTGTGTCGTAAGTGTTCGTAATATTTCCGAGATGAATCGTTTTATTGAAGAGGCGAAAGGAATAATGTCAGAAGGAAAGTTTGAGCTCAGATGTTGGGTTACCGGGCCGGAGATCATAGATGAGGATGTAGTTAGTACTTCGGTTCTGGGTCTTATTTGGAACCCACGTCTTGACAATTTTATATGTAAGATACCATCACCTAAGGGAGAGAAGTTGACTAAGAGATATCTTCTTTCTATTGCTCAGAGTATTTTCGATCCTTTGGGATTTCTTTGCCCGGCTACTATTATTCCAAAGATTATCATACAAAGGTGTTGGATAAATAATGTAGATTGGGACCAAACGTTACCAGAGGAGTTAGCAAAGCCTGTACAGGTGTGGTTAAGTCAGGTTAACGCACTAAGTGAATGTGTTATTCCTAGAAGGTTAAGTACGTTTGATTTAAGTCTTAGTGAAAATAGTCTTCATATATTCTGTGACGCTAGTCAGTCTGCTTACGCGTGTTGTATTTTTCTGCGTTCAGAATACAATAGTCAGGTGTATGTCCAGCTTGTTACAGCTAAATCTCGTGTCGCGCCAACGAAAGCTATTACGATACCTAGGATAGAGTTGCTTGCCGCGTTATTAGCGTCTCGATTAGCGAATGAAGTAAGAGACTCGCTTGAGTTATGGTGTAGAGAATATTTCTGGACTGATTCTAGCATCGTATTAGCGTGGTTAAAAAGAAAATCAGGATTTAACGTCTTTGTACATAACAGAGTGAAAGAGATACTACAAAACACCAACGTCAAAGACTGGCATCACGTGCCAGGAGATAAAAATCCGGCAGATTTTCCATCACGTGGTTGTGATCCTCAGCATTTGTTGAAGAGTGAGTGGTGGAATGGACCGCTTTGGTTGAAAGGTTCTTCCTCAGAGTGGCCACAATCTATCGAGTGTCCGGATGAACTTAGTGTTATTAAAGAGTTAATTAGTTCACCTGTTTTAGCCGTTCAAGCAAATGAGACGTTTACTAACCGATTGTTGTATTTTAGCAACTACAATAAGATAGTTAGGACAGTAGGTTGGTGTTTAAGATTTGCCTGTAATGCGCGTCGTTCAGTTAGACTGCATGGAGATTTGAAGTGCGAAGAGATTCAGAAAGCTGAAATTTGTTTATTTTCTTGCCTTCAAAAGGAGAGTTTCAATGGAAACACATTACAGAATTTAAAGTTAGAAGTTTTTAGAGACAGCAACGATCTTCTACGCGTCAAAACTCGTTTGACACTTAGTGGCGATTCTAGTGATTTTATTGCACCGATTTTGCTCCCTAGAGTTGAAATAGTAGAACGATTAGTAGCTCAAAAACATAAAGAATACTGTCATGCAGGTTCTCAAACTCTACAAGCAAAACTTAGGGAACTTTACTGGATAATAGGTTGTAGAAGGATTGCTAAGCATATTGTCGATAAATGCGTAATCTGTAAACGTTATAGTGCTAAAGCCTGTACTGTTCCGATACCTCCATTGCCAGCTGATCGTATTCACTGTGGAGCGCCTTTTGAGGTGACTGGCATCGACTTTGCTGGGCCGTTGTTGTTGCGGACGGGTGACAAGTGTTGGATAGCTCTGTTTACTTGCGCGAGTTACCGAGCAATTCATTTAGAACTTTGTGTTTCATTATCGACAGAGGAATTTCTTTTGGCTCTAAGACGTTTTTTAGCAAGAAGAGGTAATGTTAGAATTATTTATACAGATAATGGCACTAATTTTAAGGGTGCTAGTAACATCATCAATAATATTGATTGGGTTGAGACAGAGAAACGAGCGAATAAAATAATATGGCGCTTTATCCCTCCTGCTGCGCCATGGTGGGGAGGGTTTTGGGAACGGATGGTGCGCACATTAAAAGATATATTAAAAAGAATATTAGGTAAAGCTTCACTCCGGTTTAATGAACTCGTTACGGTCCTCTGTGAAGCAGAGTCTTTAATAAACTCGCGCCCTCTGACTTACATGCCAGACTCCACTGAAAAGCTACAAGCTCTTACACCAGCCAATTTCTTAAACTTTTGTAAGCCTAGTCCGTACTACATAGAAATTAATTTGTTAGATGGTAAAATTTTATCTTCTCGTTGGCGGTACATACAAAAGTTAGGTAGTGACCTGAAGCAAAGGTTTCGAAGTGAGTATTTGAGTCTTCTGGTCTCTAGGAATGTTAGAAATGTAGCCAAACCTTTAGTTAAACCGGGCGATATCGTACTTCTGGAGGTTAAGGACAGGAAGCGTGTAGAGTGGCCTCTTGCCATGATTTTGGATATCCGCGAGGGCAGAGATGGTCATAGCAGGGTGGCTTTGATTAAGACAGCTTCGGGTGAGCGACTTCGAGCTGTACAGTCTCTTTACCCTCTTGAGATATCTGTAGCTGATTCCATGGTCACCGAAGGTACTGCGCGCCACCCACAGTTGGGCCTTCAGCCAAACGTCACAACACGCTCCGGGCGATCAGTAAGGGTACCCGATAAATTCATGGCGTGATAGTTATGGGTTTTCTACCTTCCACCGCCATGGTGGGGAGGATGTTGGGACCTCTTTTTATTTTATAAGTTTTTTAAGTTTATGGTTTGTCTGCCTTTGAAGTTTGAGATAAAAATGTGAATATCGTTTTGTAATTTTGTAAAAATATTAAAAAATAAATATAAGAACACCACATATGGGCTCGTGAATTATTTTGTGTAATTGTTTATAGTCAGGAGTACCGCAGAGTGTTTTTATACGTGATATCGAATAGGTTATACAGCAACGTCTGTGCGCGTCCCACTCGGCAGAACATATGACATTTAGTAATAACACTCATCGGCCCATGAATACTTACTAATAATACACGTCGGCGAAGTATGTTGGTGCGTGATATCGAATAGGTTATACAGCGCGTCCCACTCGCGCGTCTGTGCGCGTCCCACTCGGCAGGACATATCACATTCAGTAATAACACTCATCGGCCCATGAATACTTACTAATGACACACATTGGCGCAGTATGTTGGTGCGTGATATCGAATAGGTTATACAGCAACGTCTACGCGCGTCCCACTCGGCAGAACATATCACATTGGCGAATGCTACACGTTCAATATTTATCGTGATCCGTGGATCGCGATATTTATGGAACGTGTAGTATCAAGTATTGATGGATCGCGATAAATATCGTAAAATTTCTAGATTTCCAAAAATCCGGAACGCGATCCAAGGATCGTGATAAATATT
This sequence comes from Aproaerema taeniolella, assembly GCA_949987775.1. Taxonomy (NCBI): domain Eukaryota; kingdom Metazoa; phylum Arthropoda; class Insecta; order Lepidoptera; family Gelechiidae; genus Aproaerema; species Aproaerema taeniolella. The sequence continues at coordinate 3,450,873 of OX465266.1, forward strand.
GCGGGTGTAGTCTTGCTGCGATACGGATCGCGTCAGTCAGCATTGGAGAAGCGATGGAGGAGGACTCCGGTAAAATAGTTTTTAACCGACTTTAAAAAAAAAGGAGGTTCTCAGTTCAACCTATATGTATGTATGTATGTATGTATGTTTGTCCGCGATTATCTCGTGTTTGGCTGAACCGATTTTGATGCTGTTTTCAGAAAAGTATTTGTTACATTTAGGAGAAGGTTTTAGTATTTTAACCGACTTTAAAAAAAGGGGGGTTCTCAGTTTAACCTGTGTGTATGTATGTAAAATCAAAAATAAAAAAATAATGATTTTTTTAATTAATGATTCGCTTATACTTTGTCATAGCTAACACTTCTTATTATTAACCGACTTTAAAAAAGGAAGTGGTTATATTTTTTACTAAAAATGAAAAAATAAAAACTTTTTTGAAATAGAACCAACTCCAAAAAAGCGAAAAATAAATCATTTGATGTGCTATGTAGTACCTAGTACCTACCTACTGATCTGTGTGAAGTCAGTGCCAAGAAAATTAAGTTTGATAGACCGCTTTTGCACCGACTTCAAACAGATCAGTAGGTAGGTACTACATAGTTACATAGCACATGAAATGATATTGTATTCATTTATTTATTTATTTTGGGTCCATTTAAAAAAAAAAAAACATTTTTCCATTTTTTTTCTTTGTTTCCATTTTGTTACGTACGTCAATACTGAAAAATATTTCGATCAAGACTGACGTGATCCGTATTGAACGTGTAGGGTCTGTCAAATTGGATCGCGATACATTATTCCGGAACACGATCTAAATCGTGATAAATATTGAGCGTGTAGCATTCGCCATTCAGTAATAACACTCATCAGCCCATGAATACTTACTAATGACACACATTGGCGCAGTATGTTGGTGCGTGATATCGAATAGGTTATACAGCAACGTCTGCGCGCGTCCCACTCGGCAGAACATATCACATTCTTCTAGAAGAAAGACCATGCTGCGGCAACGGCGGTCTACCCCGCTGGTTAGACAGCTTATTAAGAAGGATAATTGTTCTGCGAATGTGCCGAATACTTTGCCGTCCACTGCATTTTCTAGTTGCATCTGTAAAAAGATTGATTTTTAATCCCAAACCGAAAAAGAGTGGTCATAGTCATAACATTTAATGATTTTATTATTTCTATCGTCATTTATAATACTCTCCATAGCAGCTTACAATTTTTAAACTTATACATATGAAATACTTTAATCTGGAGTTAGGCTCAAAGGTGGGCAATTCCAGCCACCACAGCTCCCACCAGAAGCTCAAAATCCTCCTTAGATGTCGCAAATCTCAATTCAATTCTTTGGTGATTTTGCCAATGTCTGGGTATTTTAATATGAACAGCGAAGTTACCAAGCTCAAGTAAAGAAACCCTTTATGAGCTGTATTACGTCAGAGCCTTGTCCTTTAATCAGCAGGGTGCACCGCTAGCAGGTGCGGATGATGATTTTGGAGCACTAAGGGACCATCCATAAATTACGTCACACGAATTCCATGATTTTTTGTCACAGCTGGTCACATTTGTAAGGCTCCCCCCTCCCTAGCGTGACGTCACGTATTTTGCATATTTTCCATTTTTTGTATTTTTTTAATAAAAGCAGTACTTAATAGTGTTGTTATTTTTTTTGGAAACTCAAAACTCACTGTCTCAACCAGAGTAAAAACGTAAAAAGAGTGCTTGAGACTGAGGAGGTTAAGTTTGTCGTTAAAAGTTAACACGTTTTGATACTCATAACACATTTTGAAATGTGATGTCACGAAACTTATGACCCCTCCCACCCCCTTGTCACACAATGTCACACTTTGTCGACCCCCTCCCCTCCCCTTAACGTGTGACGTAATTTATGGATGGTCCCTAAGGTCCGTATTACAAAACACGACTCCGATCTACTTGAACAGCAGTCGTCTTTGTCATTTTGATAAAGAGCAATCAATACTTAAATATGGATCAAGACTTGAGTCTCCTTCTGTGTGGGCCTAAGATGTTATAACTCCACACACCTCATGAGAAACGTCACAGAGTGACCACATACCTAATAGGATTTTTACCTGAGCAGTTATAGCCTTTAGTGCCAACTTCTCATCATGATGTACAAGTCCGTTCAGCCGGACGATGATAGCATCACTTGCCAGGTCTACTTCTTTGGACAGCTGATGGAGCACCGAGTTTATTAACTGGAAGAAAAATATATTTTTACTAGTAAGGAGGTGATAGCACAATTGGTAATGAGCCAGACTTGTATTTGGAAGGTTGAAGGTTCAAATCTTGGTGCGGGCTTATACCACTAAATTCGTCTTTTCGGATTTATGTACTCATTTCTCCATACATTGTCTGGAACCGATAGTCTTGCAAAGGTGAGAAATGTTTATGGGGTCAGTTAATGCCCATAATGCACAGACAGATCAACTGCTGGCTGGCATTGGCCGTGCATTCTAAGGTAAGTATGAAGGTCAGTAAAATGAATTTAGGGATTTACTGATATGGGGAAAAAGGCTGATAACTATTTGCTCATATCTTCATTTAGTGGTAACCGTTAGAATGCTCTGGCTAAACTATTTATCATTCTGTGGCTGAACAATATACCAAAGAGTTTGTATTCAAAACATAACCTCAAAACTTCACTACTTCAAAAAAAAGTTTCAATAAGAATAAAACTAGTACAATAGGTATACTCACAGTGGTCTTTCCGCATCCGCGTGGGCCTATCATCAGGGCAGAGTGGGATTCTCCATGGGCGACAGTTCTTTTTATCAAATCGTAAATATGATTCCTAGCCTTGCTATGATTGCGAAAAGATACGTTATCTTCTTGGATTTTCAGCTTTAAATATTTCCGGATTAGCTTGATCTGTATAGCTAGCTGATTTTTAGACGGGTTTTCATGCATGTTTACTTGTAAAACGACTAAAAACTGTTAATTTACAAAAATCAGCTGTCTGTCGTTTCGCGCTTTTTTGTAATGTCAATTGTCAATATTGTCAATCAATCAATCAGTCGCAGGCAGGCTCTGCCACGACAAATTGTTCGTTCATGAGAATAAACTCGTTCAAAAAACAAAACAAGAAAGAGTTGTAGATCGTTCGATTAGTGATCAGTTGAAATGTATCGACATATTTTGAAGTTAAAAAAAAATTGATTTTCTAAAATAATAACTCAAATAATTTTAATAAGACATTCATTCTGTGACGTAGGGTCAATTTAGAATTTAACTCTTTTTGCGCATGTGCTGACACTCCTTTCTGCGCACTGCGTGAACCCCTTGCAATCAATAATTTAAACTTCACACGTGATAAAACATTTAGGATTGAACCGATGATATTTTTTTATAAAAAAATAATGTTTTTAATAACTATAAATAGTAGTTTAGTTAAAATGTTCACGATTTACCAAACAGCTACAAAGTTTATCTCATTTCTCAAATGTAAATGGTTGAAAGTTAGTCAATAAAAAATAATTACATTTGACACTTGTCTTCAGATTGCAATGCAGTTTATGTTACCTTGATCTATATGTTTCTGTCTCTTTTTGGCATGTCTGGAAACATTATTCTGTTCCTTTTCTGACCTTAAACTTTGGATTAAATGGACTGTATACATGAGATAAAGATAGCCGGGGATAAGAATGTATGTAAATTATAAATAGTGCTGTAAAGTATAACCAATTTCTTAAGAATCCTTCGAAAAGGTTCTATGGTAGCACTAGTTCCTAAATATTTTCTCAGATATTTTAGGATTGACATTATTTTATTGAAAAAAAGAAGTCAAAATAAATTTATCTGAAGATATCAGTGTGAGACTGAAACATCTACTTCCGCTATCTCATTTTTATCAGCATTGCAAAACTGGGTGAATATGTTAAGTGGCCTTTGCAAAATTTCTGGTTCAATTAAGTATATATATTTTCACGATAAGTAATATTTATTAAAAGTTTGTATAACTATAACAGTTTTCGTAATATTTTCAAAAATGTGGAGTAAAAAAGTGTTTTGCAGGTTTTGAGATTGTACAATTTATTTTATCGCAAAATTTGCACACAACACGAGCGATCCCTTTTCACAATGTAATTTTTGTACATTATATTTTTTATATTTTGTACACCAATGTCGCACGGCTTTTAAATGTGAACGAATACCTACAGGCTGGAATTAATTGCTTTCTGCTTCAAACTGTAAGTTTTATTTACCTGCTGATTTTTGAGTCAACTCAATTCCATCCACCATTAATTTGAAAGCTAGCTTTTTTTAATCGAAATATAATATTTCCTGACAAGCGTGCATCACTATAATTATTGATTTCCGTTCGTAGATCATTCATTCAGTATTGTATTATCCGACTTATTTGTGAGAGGCATATTCTGTTTATTTTAGTCCTGTCTTACTTGTTGTTCCGTGGCTTGAGAACAGAGATCGCTGTAATATTTGTGTTGTTTTTTAATTCGGAGGTATTATTTTCATTTCATGGTTTTGCCTAAAGTGCCATTATTTTTGTTATGATTTTTATTGTGATTTTATGTGGAATTTCCTGGCTTTGTTAAAAATATTTAATGTTTAAAACTTGTAGGATTGCATCTAGTTTACTTTAGTGGTTGTAAATTGCTCAATGTAAGTACGCAGAGCCGATATTTCAATCGCCTCTTTATCTGCACCTTATCAATTTTTATCGCTATTGTAGTCAGATTTATTACAAAATTATCGCATATGTTGTGAAAATAATTGTTTGTAAGTTATTAACAAAGCCTAAGCAGGTCATTATGTGTTTTATTACCTGTATTATTTGTGTAAAAATGGCTTTTTCTTCGATAAAATGATGTGTTAAAAAGTTCATAATGCGACGTCAGTAAAGGTGTTTTCTCGTTCAAACAAAAATTAGAAACTCCCACGCGTCCACGACATAAACAATTACTTAACCTCTGACGCATTACATTATTATCTTTGTTTCTTTGTGCAATTGTTTTAAACACACAGAAAATATGTGAACAAAATATGTAGGTATTTGCTTGGCGAGCAATTAAGGGGGCTTTTTTTTATAAGAGCTTATAACGGCTGCTAGTCGGTAGAGTTACTGTTCTGATCACTTTCGAAACATTTATTAAATACTAGCTTTCCTTCCGGGACTTCGTTCGAAAATGATATAGACAATTTGTTGGTCAGAGGGTCATGTTTGTTAGTCCAGGGTGTCAGCTACCTCCATACCAAATTTTATCAAAATTAGTCCAGCCGTTTAAGTGTAAACGAGTAACAAACATCCATACATCCTCACAAACTTTCACATTTATAATATTAGTAGGATATTATTAAATTAAGAATGAAAAAAATAAAATATAAGCTCATTCAAACAAACCGCCTCATTTTATCCCTGGGGCAAAGATACCCATTATGCTGACAAAATTTTCAATCGTGACTACACGAAAAGCCATTCATAAAACATTGAATTGAATTGACAAAATTTTCGTGTTGAATCAACCTTTACACCAAGCATGCTCCGGAGCGGGACTCATGCCCCCTTATAAAATAAACAAAATAGCCTTCATTATCAACCATTACATTATTCATGCATTCCTTACAGATTCTTTTTGTATTTAATATTTATTATCCTATAGTGCAATAATTGTATTTTACAATAATTATTATTTCATTAATTTTGACATGCATTATAAATATATGTTTTTATTTCAATTACAAGTATATTTTTTTAAAATTTTTTATTCGGATATGTGTTGATTTGCCATTTTGGCATAGGCCTCCCTCAGTGCCTTCCACAATTCTCTGTCCAGGCAAGCTCTGGAGCGGGACTCATGCTCCCTTATAACTTGTACAAAAAACAAATTAAAAAGATACATGCTTTTAGCTCTAAGCTCAGGCGCAGACAATTGTCTCCCGTCATTTTGAAATGACAGATTAACACTACTCACACTCAAAGACCTACACTAAGGTTTTCCCTTGTGTCGTGGGTCCCTTGGAACATACATAAAGACAGACACATACACCTATGACCAGAGAACAAATATCTGCTTTATAAAATGCAAATATTTTGAATTTAAAATAATAATCCGAACGAGAGAAGCAAAACTAAAATTATGAAGCAGGTTAAGAATGAGACGAATACAGCATTGTTTTAACAGTCGTCATCTATCCCTTTATTTTCAGAAAAGATTTCCATTTAAGTCATCCTCGATCGCATCTTTGCCCTGATAGTCTGGTTCACAAGTGCCATTTTCCTCGAAACCTGTTCGCCACCACCGAAAATTATGATTTTGGTCTCATTCGATTCGGAATGGCATCTAGAAAGTTCTATCAAAATTTCAAGAGGGGCTGAAAAAAAATGCAATAGTTATAAACAATATAGTAAAACAAAAAATAAGGGTTTGGTTTTTTTGAAATATCTCAAAAACTATTTGAGATAATCGAAATTTGAAAAAAGATCCTTAAAGAGCAGGAAATTTCCTAAAAAAAACTCCTACCTCCCGGAACTGTACCAACAACCCTTATAATTTTAATTAAGTGGCGAAAATAACGGTAAAAACGCGTGGTTCGGCTGCCGCGCGCATCGCCCCAATCTGACACATGAACTAAAAAAATTATTTTTACCGATTAAATATTAATATTAAGGAATAAAAAAAATTGAGTACTAAGTAGACATATGAATAAACAATAATCCGTAAAAAAAAAATTTGTATCACAATTTTTTTATTAATTATGCTTTTGTTAATTAGTTACTTTGCACCGTTTTAATGTTAACATAAGAACGCTGATTATTACAAAACAAGAAATCTAGAATTTTTTTTGATTTTTTCGAGCTAATCTTAAAAGGGTTTAAAAGAGATTCCCGTTGGAAAAATTCCAAAATTTTGATTTTTCACTTTTTTATTAACAATTAAAGGCATTAAAAAATCATTTATGTCAATAAAACCATTAGGAAAATTTTTTTTTCCAATTATTATTAATATTTTGTTTTCTTATTGATAAAAGCCATATTGCAATAATTTTTGTTTATTTTTAACCAACGTTATTTAAATAATTGTTATAAACAAATGCATTGTTTATTGTATTTTTGAAAACTTTTTCTTTGGAATTTTATCCTTGATGAAAATAATGATTTTTAAAAAAAAAATCGTTCCTTAAAAAAATTTTTTTATTAACAAAAAACGCACTTGTTAATTAACAATTTTTTTTTGTTACTAAATATTAATATTAAGGAACCGTTTTTTTTTTAAAAATCATTATTCATTATGTTCTTTCGTATTATAAACAAAAAAAATTTTCTTAGTAACTTTTTATTTGTTTATTAAACAAACAATTTGTTATAAACAAATGCAATTTTACGCGATATTTTTTTTTAAATACTAAAAAATATTACAAAAACAACCATATGTATTTTTTTATCGAAAAAAATTTTTTATAATTTTTTATTTAACTTTTAAAAATATTGTACTTTTGCAGTTGTACTTTTCTTTCTGTTTTTACTCATTGTTATTAAAATAACTTATAAACTATTAAAGATACGATAAAAACACTTCAAGACTTTTTTGTTCGTTATTAATTATTAAACAAATTCGGCTCTAAAACGAACCTCTAACTCAATTGTTTATTAACTTTTTTTATTGTTATTTATTAAATTTACCAGAATTTTACTTTTTTTTTTACTTTTTAGTTCAAATATCTCATAAACTAAT